>JAKSZT010034909.1:8899-27364 GCA_026826555.1 Tolypeutes matacus | reverse complement strand
CCATATTCCTAATCTGTGAACATGCATTTGATATTTTCCCAAAATGTGCATTTGATATTTTCTTGTTTATTGTGTGGGTCTCCACCCACTGATATAACACACTAAGAGAAGTTGAACACTTATATATTCCAGAGAAACTTACCCAAGTGTGCCTTGTCCCATATAACCCCCTACATCCAACACTCTTATACAAGTAACACACCACTGTGATATTTTCCAAAAGAACATTCCCACCATTGTAGTTTTAAACACAGACTTGCATATCCCCAGAGATCACCTGCTTCTTCCCTCACCTCTCCCCACAGTTCCATGGTTTGTCCAACCCATTGCTCGCACCCTACTCCCCCTCATAGACCAACACTGCTGACCCCAATCACATCATTGCACCACTATCATGCTTATCTACTACACAACTACATACTTCCACCTTGTCATAGATTTTGCCCATATGAGTATTATCTCACCACTCTTTTCTCCATTATTATCTCCTTTAAACATATCTTCTGGACTGTAACTCTGTAAGTCTGCTCAATTTATTTAGTTCATATCAGTGTGGTAATATGATATTTGTCCCTCAGTGCCTTGTTTACTTCATTCAACATAAGGTCCTTAAGATTCATCCCTGTTATCCCATGTGTTAATATTGTATTCTTTATTATAGCTGAGTAATATTCCATCATATGTATACACCACTGTTTGTCTATCCATTCATCTGTTGATGGACATTTGGGTTCCTTCCAACTTTTGAAAATAGTGAATAATAATGGTATGAACATTGTTGTGCATATATCTGTTCATGTCACTGCTTTCAATGTTTCTGGATATATACCCAGCAGTGGGATTGCTGGATCACATGGCATTTTCAGGGCATTAGAATTGTTCAGCATGATCTTGCAATAATGGATACAGGCAACTTCCAATTTCATGAAAATATATAAAAATGTTAGATCCAAAATGTAAACCATGGTGTAAACCACCCACCAGAGTTAGTTGCAATGTTTCAATAATAGTACATCAATTGTAACAAATGTACCATCTGCATGTAAAATGTTATTAATAGGGAAGAGGGGAAAAGGGGGAAGGTGTTGGGTATATAAGAATACCCTATACTTTCTACATGGCTTTTCTGTATCCTAAAGCTTCTGTGAAGGTAAAATAAAAAAAATAAAAAATAAATAAATAAATAAAATAAAATAAAAAAGACAATGGGGGACTATATAGAAGAAAATGTCACTGTACATAAAAGACCTAAGATCTTAGAGTTATTGTATTAATCAGGGTTCTCTTGGGAAACAGAATCAACAGGAGATATCTGTCAATAATATGAGATTTTATAAGAGTCTCTAATTTGATCGTGGGGATGCACAAGTACAGATTCTGCAGGCACACTGCAAACCAGGGGCTCTGATGAAAGTCCGATGAAAGGTCCTTGATGAGTTTCTGGGAGAAGTTGGCTGTCCAATGATGAGCTGGGAAATTCTCTCTGAATGTTGAAATCACTTCCCCTTTTAAGGCATTCAACTGATTGGATAAAAGCATCACCCATTGATGATGCAATCTCCCTGATTGATGCAGATGTAATCAGCCATCCACGCAGTAAACTCACTGGGGATCGAAGTCCGTAAATGCTCTTGTATTACAATTAGCCCAGTGCTTGCTGGACCAAACACCCCGACACAATTACCTGGCCAAGTTGACACATTAGCCTAACCATCACAGTCCACCCCTTGTCAACTCAGCCACCATACACATTACCCTAAACCATACTTAGTCTCTAAGTAAAAACAATAACAGACAAGCATACAAATATATTTCCACCTAACAATGTTCAACTCCACTGCGTACAACCGGAAACACATTAATTTCCCAAAGAACAGGGTGCAAGTCCTTGGGTAATATTCACTCTTAAACTTGACATCCTTAATTATTATGACATGAAATTAATACTACTTTTCATATAATGGGGTAAAGGTTGGGGAAGAAGACAAGAAATTTGTTTTGTGTACATATACAATCATACTCATAAGGAAACAAGGAAGAAGGATTCATGACTATTACAGTCCTCATTTCTGTACTGGTCACATGGTTGAAGTTCATATTTATTACTAGCTTTCTTCCACTACCTATTCCATGTTCCCATTGCCTTCAGCAAGCACTTCAACTGGCCATGGTTCTTTGCCTGGTGGGGTGACCCAAACTTTCATTCCCAAAGATTCTGGGCCATTGTTAGTACTGCTTGAATTGATTTGTTGCAATTTTCCATTGGCTTTAATCACAGGGCATGGCAGTACTAGGAGATGCCCTAGAGGATCTCCTGCATTCCAGGCAAATTCTTCTTTACCCCCATAATGTAGATGTAGTACTATTTCCCCTTGATAGTCAGGATCAATCACCCCAGACAGTACAGAAATTTCCTTCTTTGCTTGTTGATTCATGGGTAAGAGGAGCCCAAAAATGGCCAGGTGGCAATCTTAACTTCCAGTTCAATGGAATCATTGTTGTGTTCCCTGGTGGCCGCACTCCTCCTTTTGGGACTAAAACTTGTAGACCAGCAGAGCTTAAGGTTGAAGGGACAGGAAGCAAAAATTTTCCTAGTAGGTCACTAGGGGTAGTAGTGAGTAGTGCCACTCCCATTTCCACCCCTTGATTCCTGGACCCATGAATCCTGGTTATGGGAGAAACAGCACCATAGAGAGGATGCTGATCCAGAGCATACATAGCCTCCTGGAGAAGATTGCCCCAACCCTGCAAGGTATTGCCACCTATTTTGGCACCATAATTGAGTCTTCAAAAGGCCATTCCACCGTTCTATTAATCCACCTGCTTCAGGGTGATGGGGAACATGGTAAGACCAGTGAATTCAAAGGAAATGTGCCCATTTCTATACATCATTTGCTGTGAAATGGGTTCCTTGATCAGAAGCAATGCTGTGTGGAATGCCATGGCAGTAGATTAGACATTCGGTAAGTCCATGGATGGTAGTTTTGGAAGAAGCATTGTGTGCCGGAAATGCAAACCCATAGCCAGAGAATGTGTCTTTTCCAGTTAAAACAAATCACTGCCCCTTCCATGGTGGAAGTGGCCCAATGTAGTCAACCTACAACCAGGTAGCAGGCTGGTAACCTCAGGAATGGGGCCATATCGGGGGCTGAGTGTGGGTCTCTGCTGCTAGCAGATTGGGCATTCAGCAGTGGCTATAGCCAAGTAAGTCATGGTGAGGGGAAGTCTATGTTGCTGAGCCCATGCATAACCTTTATCCCTACCTCCATGTGTCCACTTTGTTCATGAGCCCATTGGGCAATGACAGGAGTGGCTGGGGAAAGAGGCTGAGCATTAGCCACAGAACAGGTCATCTTATCCACTTGATTATTAAACTCTTCTGCTGAAGTCACCCTCTACTGAGCATTCACATGGACATAAATATGTTCATGTTTTTTGCCCACTCAGAAAGGTCTATCCACATAGCTCTTCCCCAGACCTCCTTGTCACCAATTTTTCCAATCATGCTCCTTCCAGGTCCCTGATCATCCAGCCAAACCATTGGCAACAGCCCATGAATCAGTGTACAAATGTATCTCTGGCCATTTGTTCTTCCACAGTTCTCCCAGTTCTGTCCAAGGGGAGGATTTGCCCTCACCGCTATCCTTCAAGGATGTCCCAGAAAAGGGCTGCAGTGCCGCAGCTGTCCACTTTTGGGTGGTACCTGCATATCATGCAGAACCATCTGTAAACCAGGCTCGAGTTTTCTCATCCTCAGTCAACTGATTGTAAGGGACTCCCCAAGAAGCCAAAGCTGTGGGCTGGGAAAGAGAAGGTAACATGACAGGGGTGGTGACCATGGGCATTTGGGTTACTTACTCATGTAACTTACTTGTGCCTACAGTACCTGCTCAAGCCCTTTCTCATATATACCACTTCCACTTTATTATGGAGTGCTGCTGTGCACACCCAACTTTATGGATTGGTGGGTCAGACAATACCCAGCTCGTGATAAGAAACTCAGGTCTCATGGTAACTTGATGGCCCATGGTTAAGTGTTCAGTCTCTACTGAGGCCCAGTAGCAAGCCAAAAGCTGCTTCTCAAAAGCGAGTAGTTAATCTGCAGAGGATGGCAAGGATTTGCTCCAAAATCCTAAGGGTCTGCATTGTGATTCTTCTATAGGGGCCTGCCAAATGCTCCAAACAGCATCTCTATTTGCCACTGAAACTTCCAGCACAATTGGATCTGCTGGATCATATGGTCCTAGTGGTAATGCAGTTGCACAGCAGCCTGAACCTGTTGCAGGGCCTCCTCTTGTTCCAGTCCCCAATCAAAACTAGCAGCTTTTCTGGTCACTCGGTAAATTGACTGGAGTAGCACACCCAAATGAGGAATGTGTTGTCTCCAACATCCAAAGAGGTTAAGTAAGCATTGTGCCTCTTTTTTGGTCATAGGAGGGGCCAGGTGCAATAGCTTAATCCTATACTTAAGAAAGGATATCTTGACAGGCCTCACACCACTGTACACCTAGAAATTTCACTGAGTTGGAAGGATGCTGTATTTTTGTTGGATTTATCCCCCATCCTCTCTCATGCAAATGACTTACCGGTAAATCTAGAGTCTTTGCTACTTCTTGCTCAGTAGGTCCTATCAACATGATATCGTCAATATAATGGACCAATGTGATATCTCGTGGGAGGGAGAGACAATCGAGGTCTCTGCAGACAATATTATGACATAGGGCTGGAAAGTTGATATCCCCGTAAGGCAGGACAGTGAAGGTATACTGTTGACCTTGCCAGCTGAAAGCAAACTGTTTCTGGTGGTTCTTACTAATGGCAATTGAGAAAATAGCAATTGCCAGATCAACAGCTGCGTACCAGGGGAAGTGTTGATTTGCTCAAGCAATGTTACCACACCTGGGACAGCAGCTGCAACTGGAGTCACCACCTGCTTAAGTTTACAATAATCTACTGTCATCCTCCAAGATCCATCTGTTTTCTGCACAGGCCAACTAGGAGAGTTGAAAGGGGATGTGTTGGGTATCACCACCCCTGCATCCTTCAAATCCTTGATGTTGTCACTAATCTTTGCAATCCCTCCAGGCATCTGGTATTGCCTTTGATTTACTATTTTTCAAGGCAGGGGCAGTTCTAGAGGCATCCACTTGGCCTTTTCAACTTTAATACCACTCACTCCACAAGTCAGGGATCCAATGTGAGGATTCTGCCAGTAACTGAGTAAGTCTATTCCAATTATGCATTCTGGAACTGGGGAAATAACCACAGAATGAGTCCGGGGACACACTGGACCCACTGTGAGACAGACCTGAGCTAAAACTCCATCAATCACCTGACCTCCATAAGCCCCTACTCTGACTGGTAGACCCAGTGATGTTTTGGGTCTCCTGGAATTAATATGACTTCTGAGCCAGTGTCTAATAATCTCTGAAATGTCTGATCATTTCCTTTTCCCCAATGCACAGTTACTCTGGCAAAGGGCCATAGGTCTCCTTGGGGAAAGGTGGGAGAAATATTAACAGTATAAATTTTTCACAGTTTAACAGGATCCTTCCCCAAGGGGACCTGGCCTTCTCCTCATTCAAGGGGTTCTGGGTCTGTAAACTGTCTCAAGTCTAGTAATTGATTAAGTGGCCATGATTCTCTGCATATGTAATTTGAGTAAGGATTTTGTTCATTCAACCTAGATCTCTTCTGCTTATCCAGATCCAGAAGAAACTTAGTAGACTGCCCATGTATTTCACTTCTAGGTACCCCATGATCTATTAGCCAACGCCATAATTCCATGTGACTCAGAATATTCTGTGTGTTGCTTTGAATCTGCCTTTCATTGCAGTGCTCCTACCTTGCCTTTGGTGATTAACTGATGATACTTGACTTTCATCAGACTGAGATCTGATCATCCCCATAATGTTTAAGGATTCCAATTCCCTTACATCCCTTCCTACAGAAATATCTGGACTGCAGAGAAGAGCAAACACAGAGCTCTTCAGAAAAGATGGAGTTAGTGTTACAAATTTATTCCTCACAGTCCTGGTTACAGGTGAGTCTTCTGGACATTCCTGGGGTGGGTGTGGAGGTCTCAAATGGTAAATACATTCTAACATTCCAATCTCTCTAAGCCTTTGAATCTCCTCATCTACTGTATACCAGGGCAAATCGGGCATGTCAACATCAATCATGCTAGGCCATCGTTTGGTCCATGCTTCAGTCAGCCACCCAAACAAACTGTTAGAACCCTTCCTAACCCCTCGAGTTACAGCGTTGAATCCAGGATTTCTGCTTAGTGGGCCCATATCAATAAATTCAGCCTGATCCAACTTTATATTCTTTCCACCATTATCCCATACCCTTAGTATCCATTCCCACACATATTCCCCTGACTCCTGTCTATATAAGTTGGAAAACTCATGCGGTTCTTTCAGAGTATAGCATACTTTCTCATGGGTCACACTTTGTATTTCACCTTTGAGGGACTGTTGTGATTTTAGTCTAGTAATGGGTCTCGAAGACAAGAGGGGTGGGGGTTGTGGGTAAGGATAAGGATTAGAAATGTCTTACAGGCTACTGACCTCAGGGCATTCCTAGAGTAGAAAGAGAAGTTAAACAACTAAATAAGTCCATAAAAATAAACAGATGCACATACACCAACAGAAAATTACAAGCCATAACGAGAAAGAGAAAGACATAGCCCAGTCTATTGAGCAAACTACAAACACAGGAGGAGATGCAGAATGTGGAAAAACTAATCAAGGATGTCAAAACAAATATCATGAATCAAATTAGTGAGATGAAGGAAGAGATAAAGGATATTAAGAAGAAACTGAAAAAAATGTAAACATACATTAAAAGATAATGGACCTGATGGTGATGAAAGGTACAATGCAAAAATCAAACAAATAGAATGAATCAATTTAATGAAGTGAAAGAAAAGATATAAGATATTAAGAAGAAACTGGGAGAATATACCAAAGAAATTGTAAGCATTCATAAAAAGATAACAGATATGATAGCAATGAAATGACATAATGCAAGAGATCAAAAATACACTGGAAGCAAATAACAGCAGATTTGAATAGGAAGAGGCAAGAGTCAATGATGTAGAAAACAGTACAACTGAAATCAGACAGATAGTGGAACAGATACATAAAAAGATAGAAAAAATCCATCAGGAACTTAGGAATTTGAATGATAACATGAGACACACAAACATACACATTACAGGCATCCTAGAGGGAGAAGAGAAGGGAAAGGGAACAGAAGGACAGTTGAAAGAAATAATGGCTGAAAATTTCCCAACCCTGTTGAAGAATGTGGACATACATGTCCAGGAGGTGCAGCACACCCCAAACATAAATCCTCAAAGATCTACTCCAAGACATATACTTATCAAATTGTCTAATGCTCAAGACAGAGAGAATACTGAAAGCAGCAAGAGAAAAGAGATCCACCACCACATACAAGGGAAGCTAGTAAAATTAAGTGCTGATTTCTCATCTGAAACATGGAGGCAAGAAGGCAGTGTTATGACATAGTTAAGGCACACACACACAAACACACACACACACACAAAAAAAAACTTCCAGCCAAGAATGCTCTATCCAGCAATGCTCGCATTCAAAAATGAGGGAAAGTTCAAAATATTCACAGATAAACAGAAATTAAGAGTTTGTCAGTAATAAACCTGCACTTCAGGAAATCCTAAAAGGAGTTCTGTAGGTTGAAAGGGAAAAAAAACAGGATAAAGAGATTTAGAGGATATTGTAACAAAAACTAAATGGTAAAAAGATAAATAAAAACAAAATATGATGCACAAAACCTAAAGAGAATGTGGCTAATATACAGTAATTCCTTGACAGTAATATCATTGAAGTTAATGGATTAAACTCTTCAGTAAAGAGACACAGATTTGGCAGAATGGATAAGGAAATATGACCCATCTATATGCTGACAACAAGAAAACCACATTAGATACAGGGATGCAAGGATGCTGAAAGTGAATGGGTGGAAAATAATTTTGCATGCAAACAATAATAAAAAAAGGCAGGAGTAGCAGTACTAATTTCAGACAAAATAAACTTTAATGTAAAACTTCTGTAAGAGACAAAGAAGGGCTTGATATATTAATGAAAAGGGTAAACTATCAAGAAGGAAGAATAATCATAAACATTTATGCGCTAAACCAGGGCACCTCAAAGTTTATGATGCAAACATTGGAAAAACTAAGTGGAGAAGTAGATGCCTCTACAATTATAGTGGGGGACATTAATACACCATCATCACCATTAGATAGAACATCCCAACAGAGGATCAATAAAGAAACAGAGACCTTGAATAGTACATTAGAGGATCTGGACCTGATAAGATATATACAGAATATTACACCCAAATACAGTGGGCTATACATTCTTCTCGGGTGCATATGGATCATTCTCCAGGATAGACCACATGCTAAGCCACAGAACAATTGTCAATGAATTTAGAAGGATTGAAATTATAAAAAATAATTTCTCTGATCATAATGGAATGAAGCTGGAAATCAGTAAGGGTCAAAGAACCAGATTAGGTACAAAGATATGAAAGTTAATCAACATACTCTTAGACAAAGAGTGTGTCAAGGAGGAAATTAAAAAAGAAATCAGTAACTACCTTGAAACAAAATGACAACAGAGTCTATCAAAACCTATGGCATGCAGGCAAAGCTGTACTAAAAAGGAAATTCATAGCCATAAATGCCTATGTTAAAAAAGAAGACAGCGCTAAAATCAAAGACCTAAATGCCCAACTGGAGGAATTAGACAAGGAATAACAAACTAACCCTAAAACAAGTAGAAAGAAGAAAATAAAAATAGAGCAGAGCTGAATGAAATTGAAAATAAGAAAGCACTAGAAAAAGTGAACAAAGCCAAAAGCTGTTTTTTTGAGAAAATGAATAAAATTGACAAACTGTTTGCTAGACTAATAAAGAAAACAAAAACTATAGACCAATCACTCTAGTGAAACTAGATGCTAAAATCCTAAACAAAATACTTGCTAATCATATTCAACAACACACCAAATGAATTATACACCATGACCAAGTGGGTTTCATCCCTCATATGCAAGGATGGTTCAAACAAAAGAAAATCAATCAATGTAATACAATGTAATAGACCACATAAACAGATCTAAAGAAAAAAATTCATGATTATCTCTCTAGATACAGAAAGAGAATTCAACAAAGTACAGCCAACTTTCACCTCTTTTATTTTACATTGTGTTAGAAGTAATTGCTCATGCTCTTACACAAGAAACATTTATAAAAGTCATCCAAATCGGAGAGGAAGTAGTGAAATTTTCTTTACTTGCAAATGACATAATCCTGTACATAAAAATCCTGAGAAATCGAAAACAAAGCTTCCAGAACTTATAAGTGATATCAGTAAAGTGGCAGGTTATAAGATCAATGTGCCAAAATACTAACATTTTTGTACACCAATAATGAGCAAACTGAGGAGGACATCAAGAAAAAAATCCTATTTACAACAGCAACTTAAAGAATCAAATACCTAGGGATAAATTTAACTAAAGAGGTTAATGACTTGTGTGCAGAGAACTACACAACACATTTAAGGAAATCAAAGAAGACCTAAATTAATTGAAGAATATTCCCTGTTCATGGGTAGGAAGACTCAACATCATTAAGATATCTAGCCTTCCCAAACTTATTAACAGGCTTAACATAATCCCAATAAAAATTGCCCCAGCATTTTTTACTAAATTGGGAAAACTAACTAGGAAATTTATTTGGAATGGCAAAGGGCTCTGAATAGCCAAAGACAAATTGAAAAAGAAAAATGAAATTGGAGGAAATAAACTACCTGACTTTAAAACATCATACAAAGCTACAGTGGTCAAAACTGCATGGTATTGGCAGAAAGTTAGACATACTGACCAATGGAACTTAATTTGAGTTCTGATATAGGTCCTGACATATACAGTCAACTGATATTCAACATGGCCACCAAGTCAATTCACCAAGGAAAGAATGGCTTCTTAAACAAAAGGTGATTGGAGAACTGGATGTCCATATCCAAAAGAATGAAAGAGGAACACCATCTATCATTTTACTCAAAAATTAACTCAATGTGAATCAAATATCTAAATATAAGAAGCAAGACAATAAAGATCTTGGAAGAATATTTAGAGACGCATCTACAGGATAATTTATTAGGAAATGGTTTCATGAACTATACACCCAAAGCATGAGCAATGAAAGAAAAATAAATAAATGGAACCTCCTCAAAATTAAAAAAACATTTGCAGCTCAGAACAGTTTGTCAAGAAAGTGAAAAAGCAGCCTACACAATGGGAGAAAATGTTTGGTAACCATATATCTGATAGGGGCCTAATATCTAGCATATATTAAGAAATTCTGCTCCTTGAAAATAAAAAGACATACAACCCATTTAAAAACTGAGCAAATGATTTGAAAACACACTTCTCCAAAGAAGAAATACAAATGGCTAAAAAAACACATGAAAAGATTCTCAACATCACTAGCTATCAGGGAAATGCAAATCAAAACTACATGGAGATGTCATTTTACATCCATTAGACTGGTGGCTATTAAAAAAAACCAGATGATTACAAGTGTTTACGAGGATTTGGAGGAAAGGGCACACTTATCCTTGCTGGTGGGAATGTAGAATGTTGCAGCCATTGTGAAAAACAGTTTGGTTATTCTTCAGGAAGATAACTAGAGAACAGTCATATGATCCAGCAGTCCCACTTCTGGGTATATACCCAAACGAATTAAAAGCAGGGACATGAACAGATATATGTACACCAATGTTCACAGCGGCATTATTCATTATTGCTAAAAGTTGGAAACAACCCAAATTTCCATCAACAGATGAATGTATAAACAAATTATGGTATATACATACAATGGAATATTACTCAACTGTAAGAAGGAAAGCAGTATTAGCACATGGTATAACATGGATGAAACTTGAAGGCCTTATTTTGAGTGAAGAAGCCAGTCACTGAAGGCCAAATATTACATGATCTCAATGATATGAATTAAGCAAATTGAGCAGACTCAAAGAGCTAGACTTTGGAAGTTAGCTATACAGGAGACAGAAAGGGAGAAGGTTGAGTCAATGCCTATATGGTCAAAATCTATGATAAGGTGGAATGGTGTAGTTGTGCAGTGGAAGGACATAACAGTGGTGCAGTGACATTTTGGGTTGGGTGATGCTGTTCGTGAGGGAGGTAAAGTGGGAAGTTTGGGTTGGAATGCTCAAGGAGCTGGGGCGTGGTTTGGGGAAAGGAGCAGGTGATCTATGAGGATTTTGGGGTATGCGGTTGAAACTACAATGTTGGGAATATTCTTTTGGCAAATACAGCAGTGGAGGGATACTGGTTTAAGGTATTTGATGTGGGGGCATGCGGGACAGTGTACATTTTGTCACAGTATGTTGTATCAGTGGGTGGAAACCCACATAGTGAGTGGGAAGGGGTTGGACTCCCATCCTGGGGAGTCCTGCTATCATATCAAATAGAGGGGCAGGAGTCTGTCAAGAGCATAGGCATTGCTTAATAGGAGAGAACAGTCAGTATGTCAAGCCCTCAATGTTGTTGTAAGTAACTAAGAATTGTATCCTTCAATAAGTTAATTTTGGTGGTTACCATGGGAGCCAAGGAGAGGGGGAAAGAAGAATAGAATACATAGAACAAGGGGCATTTTTGGGGGTGATGGAATTTTTCTACATGATCTTCCAAGGATCAATACAAACCATGCTAAATTTCATGAAAATCTTTTAAAGTGAATTGTCCAAAATGTAAACCATAATGTAAATCATTGACCATGGTTAGTAGCAATGTTTCAATGTTTCTACATCAATTGTAACAAACATATTATTCACATATAAAATGTTATTAATAGGGGAAAGGGGAAAAGGGAGAGGATGTTGGGTATGTGAATCACCTATATTCTTTATATGATTTTTCTGTATCCTAAATATTCTTGGAATATAAAATGAAAAAAAAATAAGACACTGTACTATAAGAAAACAGGTCTTACTGTGATGTAGGATATAATGTCAAATTTTTAAAATTTTATCTTTTTATTATTTTTTAATATTTCAAACATTTTTTTTTTAATTGTATTTCATTTCTTATTTGTAAAACTGTCATTATATCATTTTCTATTACTTGTATTTGGTTATTTTTTTTTTACTTCAATTATGAAGAAATTTTGGATCACGAAACGGTTACAATAACAGCAAGGGAGGATCATTGGTGTAGGGTGTCAGAGCTGGGGGATAACTATAAGTCCTATGAATGTGTTCAAGTGTTCATGGGCCATTGTAACAGTGGGTGGAGATTCACACAATAACCAAAAGAATATCAAATTCACATCCTGGGGAGCTCTTCCACATTCTCTTATGGGACAGCAAGAATTCGCCAAGTACAGGGGCAGTAACTAGTGAAGGAAGATGGACCATTGATGGGCCCTTAATAGTGATGAGTGTACTTATGAAACTTTACTTTTGAAACTGAGTTACCTTCTGAGAGTTTCCTTGTTGATCAAATATGGCCTCTCTCTATGCCAAACACAGATTATAAATACATTCCTTTCCCTCCAGCATGGGACATGACTCCTGGAGATGAGCCTCTCTGGCACAGAGGGATTACTACCAAGCACCAACTAGCAGTGTAACTGGAAAAAGAATTTGACCAAAAGGAGAAAGAGTAAAGATAAATGAGTTTATATGGTTAGGAGACTTCAAAGTGAATTGGGAGGTCACTCCAGAGGTTACAATTATGCATGTCTCATCAGGATCTCATTGACTACCAAAGTAAATATTGCCACAATAGCAGGGCTACCGAGAACTCTAGAGACACCCAGACACTATAGGCAGGGCAGACAGCTCAGGAGTTTGGCACCCTGCCAATGGGCCCTACTTTGGAATTTATGCTCCCCAGTGTGACAGAGATGGACTCATTCGTGAATTCCCTACACATGACTCTTCTGCCCTTTCTATTTGAACCTATAGTTAGTACTAGAGTGGATAGGTGTATGTCCACAAGACTTAAGTCTTTGGGCTTTCTATGTGCTCTTTGGTCCCTGAATCTCAAAAGCATTGCAACACCTATTCTCCAGTTCATTGTACTCACCCAGGACAACTAACAAGGAGATGGTGATGGACAATGACCATCACAAGGAACAGAGAAAGTCTGCAACTGCCTAGTAAGATTTTCCCATCCATCTGCCCCATGGGATCTAAACCCCTTTCCAATTAGAGTCAAAGTAGGCATCACCATCCCACAATACTCAGGATTGGAGAATGAATGATGGACCTGAATAGACTTACTGGTTTTCTACTGTAGACTTGTTTGATTCTTTCAAAGAAAGAAATGTTATAGCTCAGTGGAGACAGTGGCCAGTGGAGGTTCTGAGGGGAGGGAGAGGGAAAAGCATGTGTAATACGGGGGCATTTTTAGGACATGGGATTTGTCCTGAATGACATTGCAAGGACGGATACAGGCCATTATATATCTTGTCATGAATTGCAAAATTCTGAGGGGTAGAATGTAAACTACATTTAAAGCATAATCCATACTCCAAAATGTGTTCATCAATTGTAACAAAAGTACCACACTAATGAATGATGTTGTTAATGTGAGAAAATGTGCAAGGGGTAAGAAGCAGGGCATATAGGAATCCCCCATATTTTCTTATGTTATATTTATTTAATCTATGAGTCTTTTTAAAAAATAAAAAATTATATTCTAAAAAAATTAAGTATGTAATCAATAAAAAGGTAGATTGTATAAAAATGTGGAAATATATAGTGATGATGGTAGCACATTATAATGAGTATAACTAACACTCCTGATTTATAAATGCAATTGTGGGTTAAAGAAGTAGTGTAGGGAGGTTAATGCTAATTGAAAGAAAGCTAGAGGATAATCTAGGGACCATATAACAGTGAATTTGGTGGTAAATGCAAATTATGATTAATTATAAAAACATAAGAATTTCCTCTATTTTAAGATGTTAATAATATGGTGATACATATGAAAAATACAACTAATGTGACTTATAGACAATAGGCAATGGTTATATTTTAATGTTTTTTTAACAAATTCAAGAAGGTACTATATGAATCAATAACACCCATATGCTAGAATCACAATGCATATGGGAATCCCCTGTATTTTTATGTAACATTTATGTAATCTAAGTATATTTTAAAAAAATAAAAACGTATACTAAAGAAAAAAACAGCCACATGCAAATGGAGCCTGGGCCCAGGGGAAAAATACACCTTAAAATGTAGAGTTTTAAAACAATTATTTACCTTGCTTATGATTCTTCATTTTGAGTTCAAGAGTCCACTTTCAAGTTAGGTGACTCAAATGGCTAAGAAGTTAATCTAGGCTGTCAGATGGGAGCTCAGGTTGCAATAAGTGCTAGGAGTCTCCATTTCTTCCCATGGTCTGCTTGGACTTTGTCACAACATAGTGGTTATATAACTGTCTAATAATTGTACTGTGAAGACATCTTCATTCAGGAGAGGGAACATTGGAGGCAATCAGTCACTAATCCTTAGCAATTCTAAAATCCTGCTTGGTAGTTTTTTTCATTTCCTTCATTAAGACTCAGTAATACCCTCTCTATAACCCATTGCCTTTACCTTCTTAGTCACTCTTGTTAACTCATAGATAAACTCTATATCCAGCTGAGTAGATATCCCAATCTGTTTATTCCTTAATCCAATCTGATGATGCAAGCATTATGGGTGTTCTTGGAAGCTTATTTGGGTTCACATCATTAGACAAAAGTAAGAATTAAGAACTGCCCTGAGATAAATCCTTCCTTACCACTGGATATATGCGAAGCTGCTCTACTATAATACCTTAAACGTTCTTTTGACCTCAATTTTATTGTGAGAATCTATAAAGTCTTCCTTCAAGATTTAAGGAAGTTCTTTTACTATTGTAATATTTTATAAGGATCTATCTAAAATTGTTGAGAGGCATTAACACAGGATTTTGCTACCTCATCTAGTATTTGATATAATCCTTTCTCAAAGTGAGACTGTTTTGTAGGGAGAAACAGCTTTATTATTGTACCCAGAAACTCCTGGCTCCTTCACACACACACACATACACACACATAATATCTTTCCTTTCATCTTTACACATAGGCCATGAAATGAAAATCCAGGTGGCATTTTCAGTATTCTGTCTGGAAATCTACTTAGGTAGTTCATTGACTTCTTTACCAACATTATCCTCATTTCCTTTTGGTTTGTTTCTGCTAACAGTCTTAATAGACCCTTATACATTCTGCCAGACACCTGGTCCTAATGTAAATATCACATGTTATTGGTACTAATTATGACTCTACACCTATTGCAGAAACCTAAATATGCTCTAGCTACTATTCATGCAGGCAAGCCACTCTAACACTTAGTGACTTAAAACAACCATAATCATTTATTTTGTTCAAGAACCATCATTTTGGACAGGGCTTAATATCTGCAGCTCACTTCTGTATTTCAGGGTATCCAATATCTGCAGCTCACGTCTGTATTCCAGGGTATTCAAGATGGCTCACAAACAAGGAGTTATGAGCTGTTGTCTGGGGACCTTAGTTTCTCACTATGCAGGCCTCTCCAGAAACTAGTTGGGCTTACTCATAGCATGGTGGCTTGGTTCTGGAGTAATTCAGTCATTAGAACAAAGAGGAAATGAATGGAATTTTATGAACTAGTCTTGGAAATCACATAAGAACACTTTTATTATACTACAATGGACAAAGATGTCAAAAAGGCCTATCTACCCAGGTTCAGTGGGAAGTGGCATGGACTCCAAATATCAACAAGGAGTTGCAAGGTTTTAGTGGAGATTGTGGGCTGGTGCTATTTTGCAGTAATCTTTGGAAAATAAAATCTCTTACAGATACCTTTGTTATAATGTTCTTTAAATAATAGGAATTATTATTTCAATTAACTCTCAAAACCCCCTAATACAACCCTTGAGTGATATGTAGGGACTCTAAATTAAGCAATGGTAGCCATTCTTTGCAACTAAGCTGCACAAAATGTATATCTGAAATAAATAAGCATGTTTTTACTATATTGTAGTTTAGAGTTTGTGATTTCATGAAGTAATCTATGCTCATAAACAATTATATATTTATCACTCAAATATATTTACATATACATTTTTCAAATTATGGGTGGCTCAGGCATATAATCACCGATGACTGGGACTGGACTGAATGGTTACTTCCTAAATTGTGTGCATTTAGATCGAACTGTGATTGAAACTCATGTTTTGTGATGTCATGCATTCATATATATATTTTCTCTAGTTTTACTCCAATTTAGTTCATCTAATTTAGTGAAGAGAAAGTTGGTCTGATGTCAACTTCTATTCTAGCATTAAAACTTAAAAGATGGAAAATGCCACTCTCTGACATCATATTGGGAGTAAAACCTTTATTTGTTTAAACTGTGGAGGGGCATGCTTGTTTGTTTTTTCTAATCTTTGCAGAGCAGATATGATATTTTGAATTAATATGAGCAATTGAATGAAAGAGATGTGGTATGTCACACGTTGTTAAAATTCAGATATCAAGTATTTTTGGCAAGACATTATTTTAATTACATTTTCTTTATTTCTAAACTCAGATCTCCTACGGAACAAAATATGTAAGTCTTTCTGTTACTGAATTATAAATAAAATAAAACAAAGTCACATAGTTTTTATATCATTGATTATAAGAGTTTTCAGAGGATATCTCATCCTTAAGAACAACAGATCTGATACTTGCTCCTGTAAGGATTTCTTTGTAATCAGTTTCATTTGTTTTTATCTGCATAAAAATTAAGGGCAAGTCAATATTTATTAATTTTAACATTTGAAAAAGTTACTTGGCAGTGTTTGCTCTTAACTACGATTGTCAATAAACCTATCCTATGTTAACTAGGTAGCTAATTTCATCATGTGTAAATTCTTTAATTTGTGTTATTTTGTTCCTTTCATATGTGATATGCATATTTTCATGGTAATTAAAATATATTTAGTCAAATCTGCTTAGTTTTTACTTAACAAATTTTTTAAGTCTCACAGACTCAGAAAGCCTTCCCAACAAACCTTTTGAAAAAATATTTCCTGCTGTTTCCTTTTATATTTTACATACAATGTTCACATGGGTTATTTTTTTTATACAAATTATATCTTAATTATTTGAAGTAAAGGTCTACATTGATTTTTCAGATTTATTATGTAATTATTGAATAATCTATCCCATCATTAATAATAGTCATCATATATCAAAAAATACAAATTATAAGGTTGCTGTCTAATCTATTGCATGCTAGTATCTCAATCATTATTTCTTATTGCTAAGGGCCTAAGTTCATATAAAAAAATACAACCACAAGGTATGCAAAAAATATATATAATTTCTAATTTATTTACCAAACATAAAATGAAAACTTATAGGAAGACAATGCAGGCATATTAGCAAAGTGAGATCAACAGAATTTGATAAAAAAAACAATTGACTAATATAAATAGGAAAAATAAACTAACATTTCGAGAATATAACCTGAATCAAATTTAGTTCCCACAATTTGACAGTTTATTGCTCAATATTGCACATTAAATGTTTATCTAGCCACTTCCTAAAGGCTCCCTTGACTTCTTTATTCCTCACACTGTATATAGGGGGTTCAACACAGGTGTGAGGATGGTGTAAAAAGCTGAGACCACTTTGTCACTGTCCAAAGAATAAGATTTGGGCCTCATGTATATGAATATGGGGGTGCCATAGAATAGTCCCACATCAGCCAAGGGAGATGGGCAGGTGGTAAAGGCTTTCTTCCTGGCCGTAGTAGACTGCATACGTAGTAGACTGCACAGCAGACAGTATGAGACCATAGGTTATCAGAATGAGAGACAGAGGGATCAAGAGCATCAGGATGCAGCAGACATACATGAAAAATTAAAAAATCATGGTGTCCGCACAGGCAAGGCACACAAGTGATGGTGCCTTACAAAGAAGTGATTGATTTCCCAGGAGTGGCAATAAGGGAAGCTGAAAGTGGCACCAGCTTGCAAAAGCCCATCAACCCCTCCCAAAAGCTAGGAACCTGCTGTCATAAGCAAGCATAGCCTATGATTCATTAGAATGGAGTAGCCCAGTAGATGGCAGATGGCCACAAAGCGGTAGTAAGACATTACTGCTAAGAGGAAGTACTCGCCACATCCCAGAGAGAAAAACAGGAATATATGTGCTCCACAGCCAGCAGGAGAGATGTATCTATTGCCCACCAAGTATTTGGATGCCATTTTGGGGATGACTGTGGAAACCAGCATCATGCCCATAAGGGAAAGCTGGCTAAGCAAGAAGTACAAGGGTGTGTGGAGCCTAGAGTCTACATGGATGAGAACAATCGT
>JAKSZT010034908.1:0-10244 GCA_026826555.1 Tolypeutes matacus | reverse complement strand
CAAACACTGGTTTTACCTAACACACTCTGAATACAGGAGTTTCTTCAGTATTGAAAACTAAGCAGTAAACTCTTTTCATTGTAGACTATGCACCTGTTTTGACTTACAGTCACTTCAAATCCCTGGTTTTGCCTAATGCTCTCTGAAAGCAGTTGATTCTTTAGATTTGAAAACTAATAAAGAAACTTGTTTTGGGCCTGCTAAGCAAGTGTTTCTCCTAACATTCAATATCAAAACCCTTGTTTTACCTAATGCTCTGTGAATGCACGAGGCTTTTCAGTTTTAATCCAAAGCATGCAGTTTAATTTGCTGCTGTGCACTTCTTTTCACTTAGAACCAATGTCAAAACCAGTTTAACCTAACACTCTGTGAATGAAGGAGGTTCTTCAAATTTCCAAAATCAGCAAAGTCCTTGTTTAATAGGATACTATTAACTTCTTCTTAATTACAAACAATGAATAAATACTGGTTTTACCTAATGCTTTGAGACTAAGTGGCACCTCAATTTTGCAAACTAAGCCAGTTTCTCATTTAATTGCATGCTTTACACTTCTTTTCACTTAAAATCAATGTCAAAGCAGTGATGTTACAAGAAATACTATAAATACAGTTATTTCTTCACTTGTGAAAACCAAGCAATTCCTTGTTTAATTTGGGTGCTATGCACTTGTTTTCACATAGAATAAATATCAAAACACAGGTTTTACCTAACATTCTGTGAATGTAAGAGATAATTCAGTTTTGAAAAGTAAGCAAATTTCTACTTTATTGATATGCTATGGCTCTTGATTTCAATGACAATCAATGTCAGATCATTGGTTTTACGTAATGCTCTGTGAATGCAGTAGGCTCTTCAGTTTTTAAAACAAAGGAGTTTATTTGTTTAATTGGCTGCTTTCCCCTTGTTTTCTTTTACAATACCAATATGCTGGTTTTAGCTAATATGTGGAGAATGCTGTTGTTTCTTCAAGTTTTGAAAACTAAGCAAGTTACTTTTTCATTGGATGCTATGCATTTGTTTTCACTTACAATCAATGACAATACCGTGGTTTACATAATGCCTTTTTAATGCTGTAGTTTATTTAGTTGGGAAAATTAAAGAATTTACTGCTTTAAATGAATGCTATGCACTTGTTTTCACTTTCAGTCAATGGCAAATCAGTTGTGATACTGTATTAGTTAGCCAAAGGGGTGTTAATGCAATATACCAGAGATTGGGTCATCTTTATAAAGGGTATTTATTTTGGGTAGATAGCCACAGTTACCAGGCCATAAAGCATAAGTTTCTCCCGTCACCAAAGTCCTTTGCATGTGTTGGAGTAAAATAGCTGCTGATGTTTGCCACAGTTCAGGCTTCTTGGGTTTCTCTCTTCTTGGGGCTGCAGTTCTCTTGGGGCTTAGCTCGTTTCCTCCCCAAGGTCAGCTGTAGACTATAAGGCTCTCTAGGCTTTGCTTCTCTCCACAAGGCCAGCTGTGGACACTCAGGTAAATGGCTCCTCTCTATCCCAGGGCCTTCTCTGCAACATCAAAACTCCAACATCAAAAACTTCCCCCTCTTTCCTTTGCATTGCTTTTATATTTGATTCCACCACCCCAAGGGGCTAGGCTCAATGTCCTACTGTCATGGCCAAATCAAAGCCCCAATTATAGCTTCATCGTGCCCAGATGAACAGATCAGTTTACAAACATAATATAATATAGATATTTGGAATTCATAATTACATCAAACTGCCAAATGGCTACAGATGCCTAACAGTCTGTGAAAGCAGTAATTTCTTCAGTTGTGAAAACTAAGCATGTTACTTCTTTAATTGGCTGTTCACTTGTTTTCACTTACAACCAATGTTAAACCCTTGTTTTACCTAACACTTTGTGAATAAAGGAGGTTCTTTTATTTTCAAAAATTAGGCAAGGTACTTTTTTATAGGATACTATTCACTTCTTCACACTTCTAATCAATGAAGAAACACTGGTTTTACATTTGTGAATGTAAGTGGTTCTTCAGTTTTAAAAAGTAAGCAAGTTACTCATTTAATTGCCTCCTACAAACTTCTTTTCACTTACAATAAATGTCAAAACACTGGGTTTACTTAATATTTTGTGAATGCAGGATGTTCTTCAGTCTGGAATTACAAGCAAGTTGTTTAATTTGCTACTATGCACTTGTTTTCACTTACAACCCATGTCAAAACCATGGTTTTATGTAATGCTCTCTGAATAAAGGAGGTTCTTCAGTTCTCAAAAATTAAGTGAGGTGCTTGTTAATATGATGCTATTCACTTGTTTTCACTTACAATCAATGTCAAAATCGTGGTTTACCTAATGGTCTGAGAAGGCAGTCATTTCTTCACTTGTGAAAAATTCACATGTTACTTCCTTAATTGGCTGCTTTGCATTTGTTTTCACATAAAATCCATGAAAAACCACTGGTTTTACCTAACACTGTGAATACAGTAGTTTCTTAAGTGTAGGAATCTAAGGAAGTTACTTGTTTAATTGGCTGCTATGCACTTGTTTTGACTTATACTCAATATCAAAACTCTTGTTTGACCTAATGCTCTGTGAATGAAGGAGGTTCTTCAGTTTTGAAAACTGAGCATTTTGCTTGTTTTATTGCCTGCTACACACTTTTTTCACTTACAATCAATGTCAAAACACTCATTTTACCTAATGCTCTGAGAATGTGTGTAGTTCTTTGTATTGAATTCCAATCAAGTAGTTTGATTTGCTGCTATGCACTTGTTTTCACTTACAACAAATGTCAAAACACTGGTTTTACTTAACACTTTGTGAATGGAAGAGGATCTTCAATATTCAAAAATGAAGCAAACTACTTGTTTATTAAGATACTATCACTTCTTCTAAAACTCAATGAATAAACATTGGGTTTGCCTAACAGTTTCTGAATGTAAGTGGTTCTTCAGCTTTGAAACCTAAGTAAGTTCCATGTTTAATTGAATGGTAGGCACTTGTTAACAATTACAATGTCAATATGCTGCTTTTACATAATATGCTGAGAATGCAGTTGTTTCTTCAAGTTCTGAAAACTAAATAAGTTACTTTTCCATTTTGAGCTATGCATTGGTTTTCACTTACAACCAATACCAATACCCTGGTTTTTCATAATGCTCAGTGAAAGAAGCAGTTTCTTCAGTTTTCAAAAATTAAGGAAGGTACTTGATTAATAGGATACTCTTAACTTGTTTTCACTTATAATCAATGTCAAATCCATGCTCTTAACCAATGTTCTTTGATTTAAGGAGGTTCTTCCATTTTCAAAAATTAAGGAACATACTTGTTTAATAGGATTTTATTCACTTCTTCTCACTTAAAATCAATGAAAAACACTAGTTTTACATAACACTGTGAATGCAAGTGTTTCTTAAGTTTTGAAAATCAAGCAAGGTACTCATTTATTTGCCTGCTTCACACTTCTTTTCACTTACACTCAATGTCAAAGCAGGGGTGATACATAAGATTCTGTGAATGCAATCATTTCTTCATTTGTGAAAACCAAGCAAGTTGTTTAATTGGCTGCTATGCACTTGTTTTCACATATAAAAATATCAAAACACTGGATTTACCTAATTCTCTGAATATAGGAGGTACTGCAGTTTTGAAACCTAAGCAAAATACTTTTTTTTTACTGCTCTATCTCTTGTTTTCACTTGCAATCAATGTCAAATCACTGGTTTTACCTATTGCTCTGTGAATGCAGTAGATTCTTCAGTTTTGAAAACTAAGCAAGTGACTTGTTTCTTGGCTGCTATGCACTTGTTTTCAGTTACCATATGAATGTGCTGGTTTTGCCTAATACTCTGAGAATGCAGGTGTTTCTTCAAGATGTGAAAACAATTGCAAGTTACTTTTTCATTGGGTGCTAGGCACTTCTGTTAATTTACAATCAATGACAAAACAAAGGTTTACCAAAGTCTCTTGGAATGCTGTTTTTACCTCATTTGGGAAAACAAATAATTTACTTCTTTAAATGACTGCTGAATGCTTGTTTTCACCTACAGTCAATGGCAAACCAGTTTTGATACTGAACACTGTGTGAATGTGTAGTTACTTCAGCTGTGAAAGCTAAGCACTTTACTTTTTAAATGGCTGCTATGCACTTGGTTTAACTTACAACCAATGTCAAAACAATGGTTTTAACTAACATTCTGGGAATGCAATAGTTTCTTCATTTCTGAAAGCTAAGTAAGTTAATTTTAATTACCTGCTATGCAATTGTTTATATTTATAACCATATTTAAAACCCTGGTTTTACCTAACTCTTTGTGAATGAAGGACCTTCTTCAATTTTCAAAAATTAAGAAATACTTGTTTAATAGGATACTATTCACTTCTCACAATCAATGAGAAAACACTGGTTTTGCTTTGTGAATGTAAATGTTTCTTCAGTTTAGAAATCTAAGCAAGTTATACATTTAATTGCCTGCTACGAAGTTATTTTCACTTACAATCAATGTCAAAAAGTTGGTTTTACCTAATGCTCTATGAATGCAGGTGGTCCTTCAGTTTTGAAAACGAAGCAAGTTACTTGTACCATTGGCTATTATGCTCTTGTTTTCACTTATGATCATGTCAAAAATGCTGTTTTTACCTAACAGTTGTGAATGCAATAGTTTCTTCAGTTGTGAAAACTAAGCAAGTTACTTTTTAACTTGGTGCTATGCACATGTTTTATCTTACTACAAAATTATATCCCATGTTTTACCTAACAATCTGTGAATGAAGGAGGTTCTTCAGTTTTCAAAAATTAAGGATGGTACTTTTTTAAGAGCACACTATTCATTTGTTTTCACAAATAATCAATGTAATAAAGCTGATTTTACCTAATATTCTGTGAATGAAGGAGGTTTCTCAATTTTCAAAAATAAGCAAGGTACTATTTAATATGATAGTAATCACTTATTTTCTCTTACAGTCAATGAAAAATCATGGATTTTACCTAACGCTTTGTGAATGTACATGGTTATTGAGTTTCCAAAACTAAGTGAGTTACTCATTTAATTGCCTGATTCACATTTCTTTTCACTTAAAATCAATATCAAAGCAGTGGTGATACTTAAAATTCTGTGCATGCTGTCATTTTTTCACTTGTGAAAACCAAGCAAGTCCTTGTTTAATTTCCTGCTATGCTCTTGTTTCCACATACAATAAATATCAAAACACTGGATTTACCTAATGCTCTGTGAAAGAAGGAGGGTCTTCAGTTTTGAAAACTCAGCAAATTACTTCTTTTTTTGGTTGCTATGGCACTTTTTTTTCATTTACAATCAAATCAATCTCTGGTTTTACCTAATGCTCTGTGAATGCAGTACATTCTTCAGTTTTGAAAACCAAGAAAGTTACTTGGTTAATTGTCTGCTATCCACTAGGTTTCCCTTACAATGTCAACATGCTGGTTTTACCTAATTTGCTGAGAATGCAGTTGTTTATTTAAGTCGTGAAAACTTTGGAATTTGCTTTTTCATTGGGTGCTATGTACTTGTTTTCACTTATAATCAATGACAAAATAATAGTTTACCTAAAGCACTTGGAATGCAGTAACTTCTTCAGTTGGGAAAACTAAGCCATTTACTTCTTTTAATGAATGCTACACACTTGTCTTTACTTATGGTCATTGGCAAATCTTTTGTGATAATTAACATTCTATGAATGCAGTAATTTCTTCAGTTGTGAATACTTAGCATGTTACTTCTTTAATTGGCTGCTATGCACTTGTTTTAACTTACAACCAATGTCAAAGCCATGGTTTTACCTAATGCTCTCTGAATCCAGTAGGTTATTCTGTTTTGAATTCTTTGCAAGTTACTTGTGTTATTTCCTGGAATTTATTCTCACTTACAATCAATGCCAAAACAGTGGATTTACCTAACACTCTAAGAATGCAGCAGGTCCTTCAGTTTGGAAAATGAAGAAAGTTACTAGTATAATTGCCTGTTTCACACTTCTTTTCACTTATAATCAATATCAAAACACTGGTTTAACGTAATGCTCAGTGAATGAATGAGGTTCTTCAGTTTTGAATTCAAGCAAGTACTTTAATTTCCTGCTATGTAATAGTTTTCACTTACAACAAATGTCAAAACCCTGGTTTTATGTGACACAGTGTGAATGAAGGAGGTTCTTCAATTTTAAAAAATTAAGAAGGAACTTGTTTAATAGCATGCTATTCACTTCTTCTGATTTACAATCAATGAGAAAACACTGGTTTTACCTAATGCTTTGTGAATGTAAATTGTTCTTCAGTTTTGAAAACTAAACCAGCTACTCATTTAATTGCCTGCTTCACACTTCTTTTTACTTGCAATCAATATCAAAGCAGTGGTGATACATGAGATTCTGTGAATGCAGTAGTTTCTTCAGTTGTGAAAACTAAGGAAGTTATTTCTTTAATTGGCTCTTGCACACTTGTTTTCACTATCAATATCAAAACACGTGTTTGACCTAGTTCTCTGCGAATGGAAGAGGTTCTTCAGTTTTGAAAACTAAGCAATTTGCTATTGTAATTGCTTGCTATACACTAGTTTTTATTTACAATCAATGTCAAAACTCTGGTTATACCTAATGCTCAGTGAATGCAGACATTTCTTTAGTTTTGAACTCCAGCAAGTAATTTAATTTTCTGCAATGCACTTATTTTCACTTACAACCAATGTCAAAACCCTGGTTTTACCAACCCTTCTGTGAATGAAGGAGGTTCTTCAATTTTCAAAATTAAGCAAGGTTCTTTTTTAACACGTTACTATTCACTTCCTCTCATTTACAATCAATGAATAATTACAGGTTTTACATTTGTGAATGTGATTGGTACTTCATTTTTGGAAAGTAAGGAAATTTACTCATTTAATTGCCTGCTACACACTTCTTTTCATTTACAATCAATGTCAAAATGGTGGTTTTACCTAATGCTCTGTGAATGCAGGAGCTTCTTCAATTGAGAAAACTAGAATCCTTAATCCCTTAATTGGCTACTTTGCACATGTTCTCACAATCAATGAAAGAAAACCCTGGTCTTACCTAATGCTTTGTGAATGTAACTTGTTCCTCAGTTTGGGAAACTAAGCAAGTTACCCATTTAATTCCCTGCTGCACAATTCTTTTCACTTACAATCAATGTCAAAGCACTTGTTTTACTTAATGCTCTGTGAATACGCTAGGTTATTCTGTTTTGAATTCTAAGCAAGTTAATTGTGTTATTTGTGGTATTTATTCTCCCTTACCATCAATGCCAAATCAGTGGCTTAACCTAACACTCTATGAATGCAGGCAGCCTGTCAGTTTTGAAAACTAAGCAAGTTACTTGTATAATTGGATGTTAGGGCCGTGATTTCACTTACAATCAATGTCAAAATGCCAGGTTTACCTAATACTTCTGAATACAGTAGTTTCATTATTTGTGAAAACTAAGCAAGTTATTTTTTCATTTGATGCTATGCACTGATTTTCACTTACAGCCAATGTCAAAACCCTGGTTTTACCTAATGCTCTGGGAATGAAGAATGTTCTTCAGGTTTCAAAAATTAAGGAAATTATTTGTTTAATTGGAGAATATTCACTTGTTATCACTTACAATCAATGTCAAAATGGTGGCTTGACCTACTACTCCACGAATGAAGGAGTTTCTTCAGTTGTGAAAACTAGGCACATTACCTCCTTAATTCATTCTTTTGCAATTGTTCTCACAATCAAAGAAATAACACTGGTTATACCTAACACTTTGAAAATATAAGTGGTTATTTAGTTTGGAAAACTATGAAAGTTACTCATTCAATTGCCAGCTGCACACTTCTTTTCACATACAATCAATGTCAAAGCCCTCGTTTTACCTAATGTTCTGTGAATGCATGAGCTTCTTCTGTTTTAAATTCCAAGAAGGGAATTAAACTTGCTGCTCTGCAATCATTTTCACTTGCAAACAATATCAAAACCCAGGTTTTACCTAACACTGTGAATGAAGGAGGTTCTTCACTTTTCAAAAATTAAACAAGGTACTTGTTTACTAGGATACTATTCGATTTTTCTCACTTACAATCAATGAAAAAACACTGGTTTTATCTTTATGAATGTAAGTGGTTCTTCATGTTTGTAAAAAAAATCAAATTACTTGTTTAATTGCCTGCTACACACTTCTTTTCACTTAAATTCAATGACAAAATGGTGGTTTTACCTAATACTCTGTGAATGCAGGAGTTTTTTCAGTGAAGACTAGGCACATTACATTCTTAATTGGCTGCTTTGCACTTGTTCTCAAAATCAGTGAGAAAACACTGGTTTTACCTTATGCTTTGTGAATGTAAGTGGTTCTGAAGTTTGAAAAACTATGGAAGTTACTCATTTATTTAATTGCCTGCATCACACATCTTTTCAGTTACTTTCAATATCATAGCATTGGTTTTACCTAATGCTCTGTAAAGGCAGTAGGTTATTCGATTTTGAATTCTAAGCAAGTTACTTGTGTTATTTGCTCTTATTTATTCTCACTTGCAATCAATTCCAAAAAGTTGTGTTTACCTAATGTTCTATGAATTTAGGTGGCCCTTCGATTTTGAAAACTAAGAAATTTACTTGTATAATTGGCTGTTACACACTTGTTTTCACATACAATCAATGCCAAAATGCTGCTTTTACCTAATACTTGGGAATGCAGTAGTTACTTCAGTTGTGAAAACTAAGGAAGTTACATTTTCATTTAGTGCTTTGCACTTATTTTAACTTACAAACAATGTCAAAACCATGGCTCTACCTAATATTCTGGGAATGCAGTAGTTTCTTCATTTGTGAAAACTAAGGAAGTTATTTCTTTAATTGGCTGCTACACACTTGTTTTCACTTACAATCAATGCCAAAATTGTGGTTTTACTTTACCCACCGTAAATGCAGACATTTCTACACTTGTGAAACCCAAGCAAGACCTTCTTTAATTGGCTGCTATGCACTTGTTTTTACATAAAATAAATATTAAAACACTGGTTTTACTTAATGCTCTGTGAATTCTGTAGGTTCTTATGTTTTGAAAACTAATTTAGTTACTTGTTTAATTGGTTGCTATGCACTTGTTTTCACTTACAATGTCAATATACTGGTTTTACCTATTACACTGAGATTGCCATTGATTCTTAAAATTTAGAAAAATTTGCATTTACTTTTTCATTGGGTGCTATGCACTTGTTTCCACTTGCAATCAATGACAAAACAAAGGTTAACCTAATGTTCTTGGAATGCAGTGGTTCTTCATTTGCGAAAACTAAGCAATTTACTTCTTTAAATGACTGTTACACACTTTTTTAACTTAAAGTCAATTGCACATCAGTTGTGAAACCTAACACTCTATGAATGCAGTAATTTATTCATTTGTGAAAACTAAACACATTACTACTTTAATTGGCTGCTATGCACTTGTTTTAACTTTCAACTAATATAAAAATCATGGTTTTAAATAACATTCTATGAATGCAGTAGTTTCTTCATTTGTGAAAACTAAGGATGCTATTTCTTTAATTGGCTGCTATGCACTTGTCACTTAAATTCAATGTCAAAACACTTTTTTTACCCCATCCTCTGTGCGTGTGTGAGGTTCTTCTCATTTGAAAACTAAGCAAGTTGCTTGTTTAATTGCCTGCTACACACTTGTTTTCACTTACAATCAATGTCAAGACACTGGTTTAACCTTATTTTTCTGTGAATGCAGGTGGTTCTTGATTTTTAATTCCAAGCAAGTAGTTTAATTTGCTGCTATGCACTTGTGTTCATTTACAATAAATGCGTGGTTTACCTAGCACTCTGAATGAAGGTGTTTCTTCAATTTTAAAAAATTAAGCAAAGTACTTGTTTAATAAGATACTATTCACTTCTTCTCACTTACAATCAATGAGAAAAAAACTGGTTTTAACTTTGTGAGTGTAAGTGGTTCTTCAGTTTTTGAAAACTAAGCAAGTTACTCATTTAATTGCGTGCTACACATTTCTCTTCACTTACAATCAATGTCAAAGCATGGTTTACCTAATCATCTGTTAATGCAATAGGTTATTCTATTTTGAATTCTTATCAAGTTACTTGTGTTATTTGCTGGTATTTATTCTCAATTATCTTCAATGCCAAAACAGTAGTTTTACCTAACACTCTATGAATGCATAAGCTCTTTCAGTTTTGAAAATTAAGCACGTTACTTGTATATATGGCTGTTACGCATTTGTTTTCACTTACAAACAATGTCAAAATGTTGGGTTTAC
>JAKSZT010034907.1:34493-47515 GCA_026826555.1 Tolypeutes matacus | reverse complement strand
GAGGCTTTGCCACTAAGCTTAGACCACAGTTCACATCGCAGACCACATTCTCTCCCACATAGTTCTGCATGATATATGCTGATGTAAAATGGCCTATATCCATCGCCACAAGGTCACTCTGGACAACCCCCAAGTCCAGAAAAAGCCCCTGTATTACAATTGCCCTTCCCCTCCCCATCCCGAAAGCATATAGTGGCCACTGGCTCCACCTCACTGTTATAATTTCTGCCATTGCTTGAATCACAATATGTCTACAACAGAATACCATTAAGTCCACTCTAGTCCATAGCTCTTCCCCCAATCCTAAGGGGACTGGAATGGTGATGTCCACTCCACCTCCAAGTGAGAGAGGGCTTATATCCCATGGATACAGTGGATGGGATTATCCTGCCTTCAGCTGCAGGCTCTTTCCATTCCCCCAGATGGCAGGTGTCCATCATCGTCTCCTCACAGGTGATGTGGGCGAGTCCATTGAGCTGTAGGGAAGGAGTTGTAGCTCCTCCAAGATTCCAGGCATAGCTGGCACATAGGCAGGCCAGATGCTCCAGTCTCTGGAAGTATACCTACAAACTCCAGCCTCACATATAGGTTTGAATAGAAGGAACTGATGGACCATGTGCAGGGAGGACTTATTTGAGTCCAACTCTGTCACTCTCAGGACCACAGATTCCAAAGTAGAGCCCACTGATAAGGTGTCAATCTCTGGGGCTATCCCCCTGTATATAGGACCTGGGTATCTCCAGAGCCTTCAGGAGCCCCTTGTGTGGGGTGATATCCACTTTGGTGATCTATGAGATCCTACTGAGATGTGCATAAGCATTACTTCTGGGATAACCTCCAGACTCTCTTTGAAGTCTCTTAGCCACATGAACTCATTTGTCTTTACCTTTTCCCCCTTTTATTCAAGGTTTTTTTCCAGTCGTGTTTCCAGTTGGCACTTGGTATTAATCCCTCGTTGCCAGGGAGGCTCATCCCCAGGAGTCATGTCCCACATTGGGGGGTAGGTAATGCATTCATATGCTGAGTTTGGCTTAGAGAGAGGCCACATTTGAGTAACAAGGAGGCTCTCAGATGGCAACCCTTAGGCACCCCATAACAGTAGGCCAAGTTTCAATTACAAGAGTAAAGACTCATAAGGCTAGTCATCCATAACAAGAACCCAACTGTGGGCCATCCTCTTTTGCCAGACACTGCCCCTACACTTAGGGGACTGTTGCTGATCCCTTGGAGAATGTGGCAGAGCTCTCCAGGCTGGGAATTCAGTATTCCCTAATTTATTGAGTGATTGTCTACCCACCATGACCATGCCCCATCCCTCAATCATTTGAACAATTTTATATATCTTTCATGTATATTCAAATGAACTTAGTCCCATGAATCCCCCATCCCAGACACCCCCCAACAATGATCCACTGCAGCCCCCATTGTAACCCTTCTGTGATCTAAACTTACCTTGAAGATGAAGCCCATATTATAACCAAATACAATTAATAGGAAAATGAAATAATAATGATAAGCTTAAATGCAAGAGATAAAATACAAGGAAACTCAGAAAAAAAGAACTAAAAATAAAATATAATTAATGGATTGGGACATTCAAAAAAAGAAAATGGGAAAAAACAAAAATAATTTTCTTAAATTATTTTTTATTTTTATTTTTTCTCCTTATATCACTGCATTATTGGATGTCCATTGTGTACCATGACACATTTTCCCCCTCTCATTCCCCAATGTCTCCCAAATTTTCATTTAGTTTTCAAAGAAGTTTTAGGTCACAGCAAAGTCACACTCTGAATACTGGAGATTCCCATATACCCAACCTCCTTCCCCCTTCCCCACCCCATATTAAAACCTTTTTTTGTGTGTGTGGATGGTAGCATTGTTATAACTGTTATACGGATAGTGAAATATAGCTACTAAACATTGTCAATGGTTTACAGTATAGTTTACAATTTAGATGGTACAGTTTAATAATTTTTGATGATATTTACCATGTCCTGTGTCCATTACTGTAAGGTAATGAAGTACTCTTCTAATCCTTTAAAAAAATGACACCTGACTTCACATGTACACACACTGACTCACACATGAACACACATGCAAAAATAAATTTGTTTTTTGTAATTTATTTTTCTATTAATGTATTTTTCATCATGCTAGAAGCTAAATTCAGCAACTTGTATGCTCACCATTTGTTTTCCAGCTACAACTCTGTTAATAAATAGCAATCCAGTTGTTTTAACTACTATACAGTAATCCATCATATCTGCCAGTTCTTATTTAAGCATTGCCTATTGATAGATATCTAGTTGATTTCATTTTTCATTACAAGCAAGTATATGGTGAATATCCTTGTATATGGCTCCTTGTAAATATGCATGAGGTTTTCTATAAGTAGATACTTAAAACAAGTCAAAATGGTATTTTATTTTATTTTTAAGAGATAATAGTAATTTTCTGTGATGACTATCCTACTTCCAGCAGCGCATGAGAATGTTTGCCACATCTCATTTTTGGTAACACTTGTTATTATCTGTTGTTTTAGTCTTTGACAAACTATTATATAAAAATATCACCTTATGGCTCCTATAATTGGTATTTTTCTGTTATTTTGGAGGTTGGGCATCTTTAAAAATAATCATATACATAGTAAGTTTCTTGTTCATGTATTTACCTATTCATCTATAGTTTTATTAACTTACTTCTCATTTGTAAGAGTGCTTTATATATTCTTATTTGAATGATATATATTTTCAAATGTCTCTCTTATGCAGTGACTGCTCCTTTAGATTTGTTTATTGCATTTTCTTGTCATTCACAAAAGCTTTGATTATTAAATGGCCATATTTGTCAATCCCTTTTGTTCTTTATGTCTCATTTCAGAAAATTTGGATCATGAATATATTCAGTACTATCTTCTAACAATTTTTAAAAAGGACTTTTTGCATATAGTATTTTAGGGGTATAATTTTATTTTAAAACCATTAAATGGCTTCACAGTTTCTTATAGGACTGAGACCAAAGTCCTATCAGGCATACATGATTTTCCTTGATATTACCACTATGTTTCCTATATTTTCCTATACAATAGATAAGTTTATTATTAATTATGAGAGTCTACACTGTTGAAGGATGAAACCAGGAAAGGGATAAGATCAGATTTTGTAAAACAATGAAAAGGATAGGATGAATATGAGCACATATTTCAGAATCCAGAGTATTGGAATCCCTTGAAGTTTGAAATAGGAAGTGTTAGAAAAAATAAAAGGAAAGGGTACTCTGCATTAGTGGCCAAAAAATAAACTATTCTATTCTGAGGGCAGCATATACTTCAAACCTAGTAGAGATGGAAAAGCAAAAGATTATCATAGAAAAGGCTGGAAAACATGGGAAAAGATGATTTACAGTTATAAAATAAGTTTTGGATTATTCCATTTAGAAAAACAGTCAATTATTACCTACTTTATCATTTGTTATCTATCTATATTTCTTATGTTGTGAAGAGCTTTCACATGACATTTTTTCCTCTTCATTTCTCAGGGTATAAATTCTTTTTACTCTGAGAAAAAGAATGGGTGTCAGAATACCATAAAACAAGAATGCCTTGTTTTTGTCTATGGATAATTAGATGATGGAAGCATATAGTAAATATACAAGGCACAAAGAGCAAGGCAACAGAGTGAAGTGGGCCCCACAGATGGAGAAAGCTTTGTGTCTCCCCTCTGCACTGGGGCCTCAAGGTATGCAGGGTGACAATGTGGGAGGCAGCCAGCATGAGGAAGTTCAACAGGCAGATCACACCACTGTTGGTGACCACCAGCAGGCCAATGACATATGTATTGGTGCAGGCGAGCTCCAGTAAAGGGTACAAGTTATAGATGAAGTGATTGGTCACACTGAGCCCACAGAAGGGCAACTAAAGGATGAGGAGAAACTGAACCAATGAATGCAGGAAGTACTCCAGCCAAGCTACCTCCAGCAGCAGGGCACAAAGATGCCTGATCATCATGGTCGTGTAGTGGAGGAGCCTGCAGATGCCAAGTACCAGTCACAGGCCATTACTGTGAGGAGGACAATTTCAATGCCTCTGAAAAAAATGGATTCCCAAAGTTGAGTCATGCAGGCTTCATAAGAGATGGCTCTTCCTTCATACAAGGAGTCAGCAATAAGTTTAGGAGCCAGAGAGGAGGAGTAGCATGTGTCAATAAAGGACAGGTTGGTCAAGAAGAAATACATCAGTGAGGTCACAGTGGGGCTGGATGTGATGATGACCATAAAGAGCATGTTGCCACAAACTGTGAGCCCATAGATGACAAAAAGCCAAAAAGAGAACTCTCTGTACCCCTGATTCTGTGAGAAGCCCATGAAAATTTCCGTGATTTTTGTGGTATTTCCATAGATTCTAAAGACACTGGTAATATGGATATACAGTTTTGTCTATAAAGTTGAGTAAGTAACAAAATTCTAACAGAGCTAGTTTGTGTGTTGGCAGTGGGGGACACTGCAAAACTTTTTCAGCAACACCCACTTTCCTTTTTCAACCCTTCTCCTTATCCCCTTCTATTCCAAAATTCAGAAATCAATTTATTTTGGTAACCATATTTTTCCTTCTTCTGTTGGCATGGTAATATACCTTTATTTAAAGTGTGCTATTCCCTCTGGTCAAAGTAAAAATGGTTGGTGAGCATCAGTGAATAATTCTATTAAATGATTATCTGTTCTGTATAAAAGGGAAGCTTTCGGTGGTAGGTAGAACATATCTCCCTTCTTATCCAGCTTTAAATTATAAATTTATCTGGCAAAATATTCCTACCCACACTTTATTCTCCTGATGATTTTAAGGAAATACCTGTGCCTATATTGATTTGGGTGAAAGAAAAAACTGTCACTACCCTCACCAACCCACCCTTTTCTTACAAACATAGGCCTTCTTAAATTAGCTGAATCTTCCAAATGTTTAGGGTCTGATGCTCTGAATGATAAGTATTAAAGGAGAACCATTACATGTCTAGAGAAAAGAAGACATCCAAAAGTAAAAAGTGGAGGATAAAAGATCTTTGCATTGATAAGAAAGCTTCCTCCTTATCTTCTTTCCAAGCTTTACTAGAAGAAGGCAAACACCGCTTCTGCAAGAGACAAGTCTTCAGAATATGACGCTATGGCCAGAAGCACACACCACAGTAGTAAGAGCCAACACTGATGTAGCACTTAATCCTTACCCAGCACTCTCCTAACTTCTCAACATAGATCAGCTTGTTTAATCTACACATCATCCCCATGAGGTATATTACTGATTTTTCCCCATTTTTCAGAGTAAGAGAATGAGCCACACATTTACCTACCACCCAGCTAATAAGTTTAAGGGCTGATGCTTGAACCTAGACAGTTTGACTCCAGAACCTGTATGCTTTGCCTACTACACTACAACTTACAGAGAGCCAAATACTTTCTTGACCATTTATTTGCTGTGTAAAACTTCAGTTTCTTTTTCTCAAAATTGAAGATAAGTGTATGGCTATACCCTGAAGTCACAGAGAGAAGTAAATGAAATGTGCATGCAAGTGTTTGCTCAGAGCCTTGCAGTGATAAACTTTTAATAAATGCTATCTCTGATTCCCATATCATCAACACCATGGGCAGGAAATTCCTCACGTGGCTGAAGGTGCCAAGGTCCTAAATGCATGACTTCAGGACAAAGTAGGTATTGATATGAGTTTAACTTTATATTAAATATGAAAAATATTCTACTACTTATCCTTCTTCAGGAGGTTGGAGAAAATGGAATCAATATAGTGTTATACAATGTAGCCAAATAATGAACTTTATGCTCTAAATTTAAAATGCTAAAATGATTCACCTCTGTGATTAAAACTTGTGGGAGTTAAAAGTAAACTAATTGTTAAAAAGTAGCAAAGAAAGGAAGTCTCTTGTTTGAGTTATCCATGAGAAACAAAATTATTCTGTGAAAATAAATGAGAAATAAAATTCTTACACAGCTTTTTAAAAGATTTATTTTATTTATTTCTCCCCACCCCCTTGTTGTTTACACTTTGTCTGTTCATCTTCTTTGTTTCCTTGAGGCACCAGGGAACCGAACCCAGGACCTCTGATATGGGAGGGACACACCTAATTAGTTGAGTCACCTCCTTTCCCTGCTTTGTTGTGTCTCTCGTTGTGTATTTCTTCTTGTTTCTCTTGTTGCATCATCTTTTTGCATTAGCTTTCATGCCTGCCCATCATGCCTGCTTACTGTCTTCTTTAGGAGGCACTGGAAACCAAACCAGGGACCTCCCATGTGGTAGGTGGGAGCTCAATCACTTGAACCACATCTGCTTTCCTACACTGCATTTTCATTTGAATTATATTTAAATTTTATTTAACTAAAAATAATAGACTATAAAAAACTTACATTGGCAAGATCTGACTATACTTACAGGTTACCAAGATTTCTTTTTTTTCCATCTTAACATAATGGAATGGTGGACCTGGAGGGTTCCTAAGACAGCTTCAAGCATCTCATCCCATATTTGACTGTTTCACATGAATAAACTTCTGGACAAAATTTTAATTGTTTTTACATTGAAGAAACGCATGTTCATGTCTTTGGTATATAATCCTTTAGGACATTAGCATGGCATATTCATGTTGAGGATGTTTTATTCCTAAGTCTAACCTTCTGATTAGATTTCATTCTACCCTGCAGCCATTAAGAAATTCCAGAAAAAAAGATGTCTAGGTTGTGATTAAGCAGGTCACCAATTGTAGATAAAAGTAAGGAAAGGAAGTTAGGAGATGTTCTCTTTTCTCCAACCTCTCTTCCCTTTTCAGCTACTATACATCAGATCTGCCTGATGAGTAAGCCTTGCCTGCCTTTGGTGGGAGAACCAAAGCTCTGAAACAATCCAGAGCTTCTTTGAGTCAGCACTTCCTCTCCCATCACATCCAGTTAAGTCACATCACAATAACATTGTCTGCTGAGGTACAATAACATAATGTTAAGAGCTCAGACCTAGAAATCAGACCACTGTTTAACCGTGGCCACATTTGCTTCTATATAAATGTAATAATAATATCGTCCTCAAGGGGATTGTATGAGAGTCAGATATGATACTACACTTAGAAAATTGACTATTATGTGAAAATGTTCATTATTTATTAGTTCTCATGGCATTCACATCTCCTTTACGCCCTTCAAACTTTTCAGGGAATCTCAACTTCACTATCAGATTTTTTAGTGGAGCGATCAAACAAACAGGCTCGGATAAGCTCATGCACCCTCTATTAGTCAACCAAAGGGGTGCTAATGCAAAATACCAGAGATTGGTTGGTCTTTATAAAGGGTATTTCTTTGGGGTAGAAGTCCCACAGTTACCATTACTATGGCTATACCATTAGCCATAAAGTATAAGTTTCTTCCCTCACCTAAGTCCATTGTCACATGTTGGAGCAAGACAGCTGCCGACGTTTGCCACGGTTCAGGCTTCTTGGGTTCCTCTCTTCCCAGGGCTGTGTTTCTCTCTGGGCTTAGCTCCTCTGTTTCCTCCACAAGGTCAGCTGTAGACTGTTAGGCTCTCTAGACTTTGCTTCTCTCCCAAGGCCAGCTGTGAACTCTCAGGCAAATGGCTGGTCTCTATCCCGGGGCCTTCTCTCCAACATCAAAACTCCAACATCAAAACTGCTCCAACACTGTCCTCTGCCATGTCTTTTATCTTTGATTCCCCCACCCACCAAGGGGTGGGCCTCAATGCCTTACTGCCATGGCCCAGTTAACACCCTAATCATAACTTAATATTCCTAGATTAGCAGTCCAGTTTACAAATATGATCCAATATCTATTTTTGGAATTCATAATTACATCAAACTCCCAAACTGCAACACACCCATACCCCTGTGACAAGAATATCTAGTAACTTGCATCCCAGAAACAAAGATTACTTCTCAACCACAGACATAATATGCTGTTAACCTACCTCAGCCAGCGTTCTGCCCTCCCTTGGTCACAGATGCCACATCCACAAGAGACAACAGGATGAACTTGTCTGCAGCTCCTAACTCTAACCCTCTGGGAAATAAAAGTTCAGAGTATCTTTAACTCCTCCCTGTGCCTGAGCAATAAACAATTAAATATATACTTGTAATCAAACATGAAAGTGTTAATAAGGACAGTCTCCAGATTCCTGGGCCTGGAATTGTTTTTTCTAAATTGTCAATCCATTTGAATTCACACTCTGAGGAACCAAAAGAGCTATCTCTAGTCTTAGTACAGGGTTCCTACAGAAAAGTTTTAAAAGTGCTGCTGACATCTTAGACCTGCTAATCCAGGGAAACTTATTTGTTACTGGTTTCATGGTCCCTTTAGTCCCTAATTATTCTGCTTTAAATATTTGCTATGTTCTGTTCTTTAAATCAGGTTAGTGCAAAGTTCAAGAAGCATTTTAAATATACTTTATCTGGTCACTAAGAAGGCTAGACTGGCAAATGTGCAGCCAGGACCCTTGGGAAAAGATGTCTTTCAATAGTTAGGTTTCTCCCCATAAATTTCCTTCAAAGCCTAAAATTTTGGAAGCTCTGAATAAAGAAATTCTTGTGTGTCCTGGAATGCTTATGGTCCACATTCACAGGATGGTGTGAGCACATTGAGCAAAATTAAACTCACTGCACAAATGAAGATTTACTTTGTCATCCTTAGCAATCATTTTTAAGTTACGAATTGGGGTGAAAGTATGCACACTTAAGGTAAAAATGGTTGAATTTGTAAAGCAATAGTTCCTGAGGGGTCATTGATTGCTAACTGCCTAGAGTTCTCTACAAATAAGATGCCATTTCATGGAATTAACTAGTTATTTCTTCCCCTAATGCATTCAGAGAGGTAGGCACATCCAGTCATTACTTCATTCATAGTTTTGCTTAGCATTCAATGTACAGGTAAGTTATATTTATTTATTTATTTTTTTTAAAGATTTTATTTATTTATTCATTTATCCCCCCCTTGCTGCTTGTGCTCGCTGGGTCAGCTAACCACGCCGTGCGGGCGGGCTTGCCTTCACCAGAAGGCCACGGGAACCGAACCGGAGGCCTCCCATATGGTAAACGGGAGCCCTACTAATTGAGCCACAGCCGCTTCCCGGTAAGTTATATTTAAACATGTGTCTACTATCACTTATCTTTTGAAAAAAGACTGGCATGCCCAATCCACATAAAATAGCATTCACTCAAGTTATTATGGACACAGACCTAAGATAAGAAAATAAAACTTGTTTTATAAAATTATTTTAATGATTAGAAAAGCCAAATGTTCACTTTCTATAAAACTAGGATAAGAAAACTGATAAAAGAAGAAAACAAAAAATGCCATTAATCCCATAAATCAGATAAGCATCATTAATCTTTAATGTATGCTCTTTCGGTGCTTTTCTATGTATATATGTCTTTTGAGACAATTGAAATCATAACATATAACCTTACTATATCTTGAAATTTCAACTCAATATTATATTGAAAACAATTTTCCATGTCCTGAATCTACTTCCTAATCACTTTAATGTACCTAATGTTTCATAACCATACATCATAATTCATTTAACTGCATCTACTTATGTAGACATTTGGGCTGGCTTCCCTTTTGCACTGTTATTTTTTTTTAATTGTGAAATATAACCGATATGCATAATTTTGGCCATATTTTTTAGTAGAATGGATTCTAAGAGTAAAGAGTGCAGAAAAAAATTATACCAACACATGCACCTGATAATATACCTCAAAAACATTTGCCAATATATCAATTAAAATATTTCACTATTATTATGTTGCATTTGTTTGCTGGCTTATGACATACAGGATATTTTTAGATGTCTAATTTTTTTCCTAAGAATTACTTTTTCATTAATTTTGCCTTTTATATAAAGATGTGAGTAAACATTTTTCTTTATTTTTAAAATCAATTTCTATGATGATGGTTTTCTATCACAATTGTTTTGATTACTTTTCCAGTGTGTTCCATGATTTCATGTAGCTGCATCCATCATTTTTGTCTTTTTATGATACTTTTTTTTTTTTTTTGCTTAACATGTTCATCTCCATTGAGAGATCAGATACATATTTATCACTCTGATTTATTTTTGTTTTTGAACAGTTTTATAGTCTATTTTAACAATTTAATACAAACGATTTTCTTTTATACTGTATTTCTCTTTTGGCAGACTGCCATGAAAAGTCTTATTTTATTTTGAAAAATGCCTATCAGTTACTGAAAATCTTTATTGCCCTCACTGAACTATTCCTAATATTATTTCAAATATTTTGTGAATTAATCTTTTGAGGAATTGACCATAAATACTTCCTATTGAACTTATCTAAGTTCATTAGCTTTATTAGTATATTTAAAACTCAATAAACTTTTTTCTTCATTTCATTTTTTTTATTTTTAAAAAGATACTTGGATTACATAAATGTTACAGAGAATATACAGGGAATTCCAGTATGCCCTTTTCCCCACACCTCCCACATTTTCCCATATTAGAAACATCTTTCACTATTATGTACATTCATTGCAATTGATGAAAACATTTTGGAGCATTGCCACTAAGCATGGATTATAGTTTACATTGTAGTTTACACTCTCTCCCACTCAATTCTGTGGTTATGGCAAGATATCTAATGGCTTATATCTGTTGTTGTAATGTCATTCAGGATGATTCCCAAGTCCTGAAAATGCACCAATTTTACACCTGTTTTTCCCTCGCCCTACCTTCAGAACCTCCAGTGGCCACTGCCTCCACATCAAAGACATAATTTCTTCCATTGCTAGAATTACAATAAGTCTATAATAGAATACTAGTAAGTCTATTTAGTCCATAGTTCATTCCCAAATCCTGTGGATTCTGGGATGTTGATGTCCACTCCACCTTTAACTGAAGTGGGGTTTTTACCCTATATGGCCAATGGATGGGACTCTCTTTCTTGCAGCTTTAGACACTCTCAGTTCTTAGGCATGTTGGTTGGATTTATCACCTAACATTTTTCTGTCTGTGTGACTGAGTTCTGATTCAAATTTTATTTACTAATGTAATTGGTTGTTTTTCTAACTTCTTGAGTTGAACATTTAGTTCATTTATTTTCTCACTCAGTCCATTTATTTTCTTTCTTAATATTATAAGAACAAATATTTCAAGGATAAAAATATTTATATGAGGTTTCCTCATTTTTGTTCTTTTACCAATAATTTGGAAGTTGTGGAAATCAATATTTTTAGCTTTAAGCTACAAATTCTGATCTAAGTACTAATGATATTCTTCATCTCTATCCGTGTCTGTGTGTACATGTGCATATGAACTCATTTGACAAAGAAAAATAATAGATCACAGAATAGAGGTGACATTGGTATAATAATGCCTGGATATTTTATTTTTAATGTAGTTGACTTTTAAAAGAATGTAATATTTGTGCACATGATAAATATTCATACTACATAATATTATAGTGCAAAATATTTATAATTAATTAAATTTATGCCAAATACTGAAAGAAGTACATTTGGGAAGCGGCTGTGGCTCAATCAGTGGGGCTCCCATTTACCATATGGGAGGCCCCGGGTTCGGTTCCCGGGGCCTCCTGGTGGGGGCAGGCCCGCCAGCGCGGCGTGGTTGGCTGACCCAGCAAGTACAAGCAGCGGGGGGGGGGGATGAAGAAAGAAAGAAAGAAAGAAAGAAAGGAAGAAAGAAAGGAAGGAAGGAAGGAAGGAAGGAAGGAAGGAAGGAAGGAAGGAAGGAAGGAAGGAAGGAAGGAAGGAAGGAAGGAAGGAGCACATTCACTCTAATTTAGGAGACTTTAGATATGGAGAAAAAGTATGGAAGTCTGTGGATTTAGCCTGATTTTTTTTCATATGTCAACATTCATAATAGCTCATTGATTTTATTGGAGTGTCTGTTCAACCCGTTTGGGGATTGTCTCTTCCCTTTCTTCTGCAACTAAAACAGGGATTCTCTCCTCAGTCTTACCCAGTTTCTTCAATTAGGGTAGTTGCATGTTATTCCATGTTGCTAACCCAGTTGCAGGGTAAGAAGACAGGGGAATGAATCTTTGTTTTGCTAGTTTAGTCTCAGTCTTAGGTACTACGTTCCTTGGTCAAGTTCATAGGGACTTCTCAGGGATCCTGTCCCTTATCATCTGCCTCTGAGAAACCTCTGCATAGTCTCCAGGTAAGGAAAGGTTACAATCCTATGGCAAGGGGAAGTGGGATTCTTCATAAGGACCCAAGATTCAAGGTTCTAAAATGCCCAGATGCCCCATCCCAAGTCTTGGGGTTCCTCTCATTCCCTATCAATGACGTACTTCAGTGTAAAAGATTTCCCAGGGCCATGAAACCAAATGATTTGCTACTCTTATTGTGGTCAAATGATGCTTAATCCCATGAAGAACCACAGGAAATTGACATAGAACACACTTCTCAGAAAAATCCCATCTCAAGGTTGAGGAGATTGGGGTATTTCTATACCAATTTCTATTATTCTTTTCTTGAGGGCTGCTAGGAAGTCGTTTTTCTCCTAGAACCCCTAGCTTGAGTAAGTGACAAAAGTGTTGACTAGCAAGTCTTTAGATTAAGCTTTCATTCAAAGAAATACAGATACTGGAAGTTAGACATCAGTCTGTGCACAATAAAACAGAAAAGCCAAGAGATATGGCTTATGTGCCACTTGAAATTCATTGATTCTATTTAGAAGTATGGCATCAATGCTTCTAGGCTTCTTTCCTGGGGTCCATTCCTTCCTCTTATACCATTCTTCCCATCAAATGCTTCAATTCCCCCACCCCTTTTTTTCTAAACCTCCATTTCTATAAACTTCCCATCCTTCCAGCATCTGATAGGCTTCCTACTTTACAGGACAATAGAAGCAGTCTCACAATCACTCTCTTAACCCCCTGCCTCCTACACACAGTTAGTTTATCTATAAGACCATTTCTCATTTCTTTCTCAGATCATCCCATTGGAACAGGTAGAAATGTTCCTGCTTAATTGTGATAAC
>JAKSZT010034907.1:17835-34393 GCA_026826555.1 Tolypeutes matacus | reverse complement strand
TTTTTAAAGATTTTATTTACTTATTCATCTATACCCCCCTTGCTGCTTGCGCTCGCCGGGTCAGCCAACCACACCGCGCGGGCGGGCCTGCCCCCACCAGGAGGCCCCGGGAACCAAACCCAGGGCCTCCCATATGGCAAACGGGAGCCCCACTGACTGAGCCACAGCCGCTTCCCGGTAAGTTATATTTAAACATGTGTCTACTATCACTTATCTTTTGAAAAAAGACTGGCATGCCCAATCCACATAAAATAGCATTCACTCAAGTTATTATGGACACAGACCTAAGATAAGAAAATAAAACTTGTTTTATAAAATTATTTTAATGATTAGAAAAGCCAAATGTTCACTTTCTATAAAACTAGGATAAGAAAACTGATAAAAGAAGAAAACAAAAAATGCCATTAATCCCATAAATCAGATAAGCATCATTAATCTTTAATGTATGCTCTTTCGGTGCTTTTCTATGTATATATGTCTTCTGAGACAATTGAAATCATAACATATAACCTTACTATATCTTGAAATTTCAACTCAATATTATATTGAAAACAATTTTCCATGTCCTGAATCTACTTCCTAATCACTTTAATGCACCTAATGTTTCATAACCATACATCATGATTCATTTAACTGCATCTACTTATGTAGACATTTGGGCTGGCTTCCCTTTTGCACTGTTATTTTTTTTTAATTGTGAAATATAACCGATATGCATAATTTTGGCCATATTTTTTAGTAGAATGGATTCTAAGAGTAAAGAGTGCAGAAAAAAATTATACCAACACATGCACCTGATAATATACCTCAAAAACATTTGCCAATATATCAATTAAAATATTTCACTATTATTATGTTGCATTTGTTTGCTGGCTTATGACATACAGGATATTTTTAGATGTCTAATTTTTTTCCTAAGAATTACTTTTTCATTAATTTTGCCTTTTATATAAAGCTGTGAGTAAACATTTTTCTTTATTTTTAAAATCAATTTCTATGATAATGGTTTTCTATCACAATTGTTTTGATTACTTTTCCAGTGTGTTCCATGATTTCATGTAGCTGCATCCATCATTTTTGTCTTTTTATGATACTTTTTTTTTTTGCTTAACATGTTCATCTCCATTGAGAGATCAGATACATATTTATCACTCTGATTTATTTTTGTTTTTGAACAGTTTTATAGTTTATTTTAACAATTTAATACAAACGATTTTCTTTTATACTGTATTTCTTTTTTGGCAGACTGCCATGAAAAGTCTTATTTTATTTTGAAAAATGCCTATCAGTTACTGAAAATCTTTATTGCCCTCACTGAACTATTCCTAATATTATTTCAAATATTTTGTGAATTAATCTTTTGAGGAATTGACCATAAATACTTCCTATTGAACTTATCTAAGTTCATTAGCTTTATTAGTATATTTAAAACTCAATAAGCTTTTTTCTTCATTTCATTTTTTTTATTTTTAAAAAGATACTTGGATTACATAAATGTTACGGAGAATATACAGGGGATTCCCGTATGCCCTTTTCCCCATACCTCCCACATTTTCCCATATTAGAAACATCTTTCACTATTATGTACATTCATTGCAATTGATGAAAACATTTTGGAGCATTGCCACTAAGCATGTATTATAGTTTACATTGTAGTTTACACTCTCTCCCACTCAATTCTGTAGGTTATGGCAAGATATATAATGGCTTATATCTGTTGTTGTAATGTCATTCAGGATGATTCCCAAGTCCTGAAAATGCACCAATTTTACACCTGTTTTTCCCTCGCTCTACCTTCAGAACCTCCAGTGGCCACTGCCTCCACATCAAAGACATAATTTCTTCCATTGCTAGAATTACAATAAGTCTATAATAGAATACTAGTAAGTCTATTTAGTCCATAGTTCATTCCCAAATCCTGTGGATTATGGGATGTTGATGTCCACTCCACCTTTAACTGAAGTGGGGTTTTTACCCTATATGGCCAATGGATGAGACTCTCTTTCTTGCAGCTTTAGACACTCTCAGTTCTTAGGCATGTTGGTTGGATTTATCACCTAACATTTTTCTGTCTGTGTGACTGAGTTCTGATTCAAATTTTATTTACTAATATAATTGGTTGTTTTTCTAACTTCTTGAGTTGAACATTTAGTTCATTTATTTTCTCACTCAGTCCATTTATTTTCTTTCTTAATATTATAAGAACAAATATTTCAAGGATAAAAATATTTATATGAGGTTTCCTCATTTTTGTTCTTTTACCAATAATTTGGAAGTTGTGGAAATCAATATTTTTAGCTTTAAGCTACAAATTCTGACCTAAGTACTAATGATATTCTTCATCTCTATCCGTGTCTGTGTGTACATGTGCATATGAACTTATTTGACAAAGAAAAATAATAGATCACAGAATAGAGGTGACATTGGTATAATAATGCCTGGATATTTTATTTTTAATGTAGTTGACTTTTAAAAGAATGTAATATTTGTGCACATGATAAATATTCATACTACATAATATTATAGTGCAAAATATTTATAATTAATTAAATTTATGCCAAATACTGAAAGAAGTACATTTGGGAAGCGGCTGTGGCTCAATCAGTGGGGCTCCCGTTTACCATATGGGAAGCCCCGGGTTCGGTTCCCGGGGCCTCCTGGTGGGGGCAGGCCCACCAGCGCAGCGTGGTTGGCTGACCCAGCAAGCACAAGCAGCAGGGGGGGGATGAATGAATGAAGAAAGAAAGAAAGAAAGAAAGAAAGAAAGAAAGAAAGAAAGAAAGAAAGAAAGAAAGAAAGAAAGAAAGAAAAGAAAAGAAAAGAAAAGAAAAGAAAGAAAGAAAGAAAGAAAGAAAGAAAGAAAGAAAGAAAGAAAGAAAGAAAGAAAGAAAGAAAGAAAGAAAGAAAGAAAGAAAGAAGGAAGTACATTCACTCTAATTTAGGAGACTTTAGATATGGAGAAAAAGTATGGAAGTCTGTGGATTTAGCCTGATTTTTTTTCATATGTCAACATTCATAATAGCTCATTGATTTTATTGGAGTGTCTGTTCAACCCGTTTTGGGATTGTCTCTTCCCTTTCTTCTGCAACTAAAACAGGGATTCTCTCCTCAGTCTTACCCAGTTTCTTCAATTAGGGTAGTTGCATGTTATTCCATGTTGCTAACCCAGTTGCAGGGTAAGAAGACGGGGGAATGAATCTTTGTTTTGCTAGTTTAGTCTCAGTCTTAGGTACTATGTTCCTTGGTCAAGTTCATAGGGACTTCTCAGGGATCCTGTCCCTTATCATCTGCCTCTGAGAAACCTCTGCATGGTCTCCAGGTAAGGAAAGGTTACAATCCTATGGCAAGGGGAAGTGGGATTCTTCATAAGGACCCAAGATTCAAGGTTCTAAAATGCCCAGATGCCCCATCCCAAGTCTTGGGGTTCCTCTCATTCCCTATCAATGACGTACTTCAGTGTAAAAGATTTCCCAGGGCCATGAAACCAAATGATTTGCTACTCTTATTGTGGTCAAATGATGCTTAATCCCATGAAGAACCTCAGGAAATTCACATAGAACACACTTCTCAGAAAAATCCCATCTCAAGGTTGAGGAGATTGGGGTATTTCTATACCAATTTCTATTATTCTTTTCTTGAGGGCTACTAGGAAGTGGTTTTTCTCCTAGAACCCCTAGCTTGAGTAAGTGACAAAAGTGTTGACTAGCAAGTCTTTAGATTAAGCTTTCATTCAAAGAAATACAGATACTGGAAGTTAGAAATCAGTCTGTGCACAATAAAACAGAAAAGCCAAGAGATATGGCTTATGTGCCACTTGAAATTCATTGATTCTATTTAGAAGTATGGCATCAATGCTTCTAGGCTTCTTTCCTGGGGTCCATTCCTTCCTCTTATACCATTATTCCTATCAAATGCTTCAATTCCCCCACCCCTTTTTTTCTAAACCTCCATTTCTATAAACTTCCCATCCTTCCAGCATCTGATAGGCTTCCTACTTTACAGGACAATAGAAGCAGTCTCACAATCACTCTCTTAACCCCCTGCCTCCTACACACAGTTAGTTTATCTATAAGACCATTTCTCATTTCTTTCTCAGATTCATCCCATTGGAACAGGTAGAAATGTTCCTGCTTAATTGTGATAACTCTACTTGTGATAAGAAACATTACTTCATCATTTTAGCCTTTATTTTGTTATCAGTATTTAACTTTAAACCAAATTGACACAGCCTTAAAGTCCAGGACCAGAAAACAGAAATACCACCTTCAGCAATATACTCCATTGCTCCTCAGTTTTCTTTCAAACATACTCAGTCTCTTGGCATTTTTAAGAAAAAATATCCTTCTGTAGTTTTGTCTTTCAGAGTGCATGTACATTCATTTGAGAGAAAGGAATACTGGAACATAGAACAAAGCTGACATAGAATAAGGTTTGGCACTTTCATATCTGATCACACAGTTGACTTTTGAAATAATATTTTTTCATGTACCCATAAATATTCATGCTAAAAGAAAGTGTAAAACATTAGTATTGATGAAATTTGGGCAAAAGGGAAAGAAAGCAAAACTGCAACCTGGAGACTTTTAGAGAAGTTTGGAATTCAATCACAAATCAACATTCCTAATAATGCTTTGCTTTTGCTGTAGTGTATGCAAGGTCTTTTCACTATTCAAATGGCATGAATTTGGAGAAATTTAAACTCTCCATTCTTCTTTAAAACTGTTTTTAAAATGTCAGAAGTGAGGAGAAAGTGTAGCTCCACCAATCCAATAGTCTAGGATAAAAAAAGGGATGGAATATATTGCTATTTAATTAAAAATATCATCACTCTGGAATATAGTGATCTTTACAGGTGGATGACATGCCCATAGCCCAAGCAGAGTCAATGGAAAGAATAAGCAATGTGACAGAATTCGTTTTGCTGGGTCTGACCCAGAATCCAGAATTGCGGAAAATCTTATTTGCTCTGTTTTTCATCACCTATTTGATCACATTGAGAGGTAACATGCTCATCTCAGTCACCATCTTCATCAACCCAGCCCTGGGTTCTCCCATGTATTTTTTTTCTGTCCTATTTGTCTAATATTGATGGTTTCTACTCTTCTTCCATTGCACCCAAAATGATCTTTGACTTGATCTCTCAGAAAAACATCATCTCCTACAGTGGCTGCATGACTTAACTCTTCGCTGAGCATTTCTTTGCTGGAACTGAGATCATCTTGTTAATGGTGATGGCCTATGACCACTATGTAGCCATCTGTAAGCCTCTGCACTACATGACCATCATGAGCTGGCCTGTATGTAGTTTCCTGGTGGGGATGGTGGGGATTTAGGGTTTATTCATGGCTGGATCCAGATTTTATTCATGATCCAGTTACCATTCTGTAGCCCTAATGTCATTGACCATTTTAGGTGTGATTTGATACCTCTCCTGGAGCTGGCCTGCATGGTCACTCATACTTTGAGTGAGTGGCCCCTGATTGCTGCCAACAGTGGGTCACTGTGTTTGCTCATTTTTTGTATATTAGTGGCTTCCTATGTCATCATCCTGTACTCCCTCAGGACTCATAGCTCAGAAGGGCATCACAAAGCCCTCTCTACCTGTGCCTCTTACATCACTGTCATCAACTTGTTCTTTGTACCCTGTTCATTCCTTTATCTGAGACACCTGCCTTCCTTTCCTGCTGACAAAATTGTTTTGTTACCCTAATAACTCCTATGTTGATCCCCTTAATCTATACCCTCAGAAATGAAGAAATGAAAAATGTCATGAAGAAGCTCTGGGATCAAATAATGAAAACCACTCCCTCAAGACTCATAGCTCAGAAGGGAATTGCAAAGCCCTCTCTACCTGTGCCTCTCACATCATTGTCATCAACTTATTCTTTGTACCCTGTCCATTCCTGTATCTGAGACCCATGACTTCCTTCCCTGCTGACAAAATTGTTTTTTTACCCTAATAACTCCTATGTTGATCCCCTAAATCTATACCCTCTGAAATGTAGAAATGAAAAATGTCATGAAGAAGCTCTGGGATCAAATAATGAAAAACAATGATCAATAAATCTTGTGGTTGGAGTATTTAGGCAAATAATTCTAGTAATATTTTATAGAAATTTAATCTCCTTCTCAAGTGATTAAACTCCAGAAAGTCTTGATCTTATCTGGATCTAGTTTTCTAGGAATTCTCATATCTGGCAGGCTGACATCCATTATGCACAATAGACACTGTCCAGAGTCCATGACAATTTCAAGGGCCCATAAAATGTTTTATTTTCAAATAGAATTTAACTTGTAATGTTTTTATGAATGAATCGAGCCCAAGAAAAAAACTACATAGCACCCACAAATGTCATAATGCAGCCATGATAGTGTGCATAAAACACATCAACATAAATATTTTGAACAATTTTTATACCCAAATTTATAGCTGGAATAGAATTTTATTTTAATAGATTAAACCATTTTATATGGAATAAGTTTAGAATAATAGAAAAAGAAATTTCAAGTAATTTCATCCAAATATACTGTTTTCCTTTTAACCCGCTAATTTTGAGACATTTTAAAATGTTCTCCCACCATAGCCAAGAATATTTTTACATATTATAATCTAAAGAAGAGAGTATTTGCATGCAAAGGTACTTTTCAAAAATGATATCTTCACCCTACAATTGTCTGCAAGAAGAATTGGAAGAAGATTCGACTGGAGCAAAAGAAATACAACTGATAAAGTCTGTAGAGTTAAGGCAGAAATTATCTCCATATTAAAGTCTGATTTAAACACTAAGGAAAAATAAACTAGGAAAACAGTATAGTTGTTATAAAATATTACCAGTGATGTAAGAACAAGTTTGCATCATAGCACTGAACAACAATGATAACTCTGGATTATAGAAAAGAGTCCCTACCAGGAACATAATGAAATACCAAGTGTATTAGTCAGGGTTCTCTCGGGAAACAGAATCAGCAGGAGATATCTATCAATAATATGAAATTTTAAAAGAGTCTCTCACGCGACCGTGGGGATGCACAAGTCCAGGTTCTGCAGGCAGGCTGCAAACCAGTGGCTCCGATGAAAGCCCGATGAAAGGTTGTTGATGAGTTTCTGGGAGAAGTTGCCTGTCCAACGACAAGCTGGGAAATTCTCTCTGAATGTTGAAATCACTTCCACTTTTAACTCATTCAACTGATTGGATAAAGGCACCACCCACTGATAATGTAATCTCCCTGATTGATGCAGATGTAATCAGCCATCCATGCAGTAAACTCACTGGTGATTGAAGTCCATATAAATGCTCTTGTATTACAATTAGCCCAGTGCTTGCTGGAACAAACACCTGGACACAACTACTGGGCCGAGTTGACACATTAGCCTAACCATCACACCAAGAGATTCAGAAACATATTCTTTGACTCAGAGATTAAGAACCTTGAATCAAATTGGATTGATTCCTCATCTTCTTTCTGGCATTAATTAACTTTGTAAGCAAGTTGCTTCATTTCTCTCCACCTGTTACTTCATTTGTAAAAGGGACATACATTCCTTACTTCCTTAAATGCTGAGAAGTACATGATTATTGTTGGGAAAATGACTAAACTGAAAAATAATGGAAGTTGCTGGAACAATGTACACCCTTCAGAGATGTCAGTAGAGCACTTAATTTGCCTTATCCTCCTTTTCAAGATCAGTTTTCCATTGTTCACTCTGGACACCTCTCATCACATCATGTCCAGGAGCACTTTACTCAATCAATCATTACCTTTTTCTTTTAATTTCCATTTCTCCCTCATCACCCTAAGTGTAGATATAGATAAGGGTGTAAGGCCTGGGGAAATCCAGGGGCCTATAGGGAGCCTCATCAGAACACCTTTGTTTGGAGTAGCTCTAAAGAAGAATCCACAACAGTCTCACTTTTAAGTTTAAAAAATAAATGATAATAAAAAGAAGAGAAAAATGCAGTCTGTGAGCCATTTCTGCACTCTTCTCTTGATGAGGGAAGCGCCGGGATCCTAACCCCACCCTCAGCAGAAACCCACAGCTTTAAAAAAATAAACTCCCCTCGGTCCCTGGTCCCTCTTTCCCTTCCTTCCTCCCCTTTTCTCCATGGAATCCATGTCAGGAAGATAAGCACCCCAGGCTGGCCACTTTGAATTGAAATTTACAACTCTATACAGATAATGACTCTTTTTCCTCCCTAATGGCCTTCTGCTTTTAGAAGGATAAGCTAACCTTTCTTCTCTGTCTTTGTAACCCCACCTGCCCACTTGCTCAGGAATTTGCACACTTAGTGTATCTATATAAACTTATGAAAATCGGAAAATGGCACTCAGAATATGGAGAAAAAGAACTCCCCTCTGGGCCCGCACGTAATAAAACTTTGTTCATCTGTGCTCCCAAGAGTGCCCTTTGGGTTATTTCTGGCTGGCTGCAACATTTGGTTCCCTGACTGGGAAACCCAACTGAGCAGGCTCGTTGTGCCTCCGGCTTGGGGCTGACGGGTGTGGCCCCACCTGCCCTCTTGTCCGAACCTCCTTCTGAGGCAGTCCAGCAGGCCACGTCCATACATTCTTGCCTGATTCAGTGGGGAGGTGGACTGAACAGTGCCGGAAGACTCCAGAAAGGTAAGGCCCCAGGTGGCAAGCCCTCAGTCAGGCCCACCTCCAGACGGAAGAGGAGACTGATCACCTCCGGAAATTTTGAGTACCGAGATTCTGGAATAGGGCAATCCCTGTGGGAGGGGCTGCATAACCTCTGAGTGGCTGTGTGAATGAATGAGGACAGCAGAGGCTTGCATCTGCCATACCAGTCTGTGACTCCATGGCATATGCTACGGAGCCAGTGTGGGCCCTAACCTGTTATCTGTGGCTACATCATATGGCATAACAGCTAACCTGATATTTGCCTGGGCGCTTTAGCTAAGATGAGCCTAAGTTCTCACGAAAGACATGGACAGGTGGGCATCTGAATGGCCTTGAAAGAGGCGACCCCTTCCTTTGTCCATCTCGTGCCACCGACTCAGGGTGTGGATTTAACACTGTTAATCCCTGTGGGAGGGACTGCATGACCTCTGAGTGACTGTGTGAATGAATGAGGATGGCAGAGGCTTGCGTCTGCCGTACCAGTCTGTGACTCCTCAGCGTATGCTACAGAGCCAGTGTGGGCCCTAACTTGTTATCCACAGCTACATCATATGGCATAACAGCTAACCTGAAATTTGCCTGGGCGCCTTAGCTAAGATGAGCCTAAGTTCTCGTGAGAGACACGGACAGGCAGGCATCTGAGTGGCCTTGAAAGAGACAACCCCTTCCTTTGTCTGTCTTGTGCCACCAAGTCAGGGTATGGGCTCATGACAGTCAAAACCTACTGTCTTAAACTGCATGCTCAAGAATTTCAAGAAGGGTTTTTCCGGAGATTATGACATCCGGATATACCCAGGCACCCTCCGAACCTCATGTGAAGTAGAGTGGCCCACTTTTAATGTTGACTGGCCCTCGGAAGGGACCCTGGATATAGCCAGGGTCTGTGCAGTGTGGCTGGTGGTCACAGGAACTCCTGGCCACCCCAATCAGTTTCCCTACATTAACTCTTGGTTAGAGACAGCCCAGACTCTGCCCCCTTGGGTTTGATTGTGTGTTGGAAAAAAGGGACAGAGCAGGGTCTTGGTTGCACAGGGAATGGGGCTCCAGAAGCCAGTCATTCATCAAGGGTCCTAGGAGGAGGACCCAACCCTACCGCCATATGCTCTGGCCACTCTAGCCTCTCCTCCTGGCCCGGGAGTACAGGCAGATCTCCCAGAAACACCCACATCTTCAGTCTCTCCTCCTAGCCCAGGAACGCAGGCAGATGTCCCAGCAGCACTTCCACCTTTGGCCCCTCCAGGAACATTGATCCCCTCTGAGGAAAACCCTGCAACTCCACTAGCAAGGAGACTCTGGTCAGCACAGCCTGTATTACAGATGCCCCACTGTGAAACACAGGGTCTGGCCCAGATCAGCAAAAATGGGACCATCCAACCCAGGAAGCCTGTATTATGCTACAAGTTCTTCACAACTAAGGACCTCTTAAACTGGAAGCACCACACCCCCTCCTACTCAGAAAAACGCCAGGCCCTTATTGATCTCATGGAATCCATTTTCCAAAACCATCGTCCTACATGGGATGATTGCTGCCAACTCTTCCTGACTCCTCAGACGATGAATTCTGATGAAAACCCAAAAGTGGCTGCAAGAACAGGCCCCTACTGGTGTCTTAAACCCAGAAGATTGGGCACGAGAAGCGGCACCAGAAACCCAATCTAACTGGGACTTCAAAACTGAACAGGTACTGGCTGCACTCCAGCAATTCCAGGAAGCGCTCCTCCGAGGGGTCCGAAAGGGGCCAAAATGACCTACAAACATGACAAAGATGACTTTAGTTACTCAAAAGCCTGATGAGTCTCTGGGAGATTTCTATGAATGGCTTTGCAAGGTCTTCAGAATCTACACTCCTTTTGACTCAGAAGCTCCAGAAAACCAGAGGATGGTAAATGCCACCTTTGTTGCACAGGCAGCAATGGACATTAATAGAAAGCTCCAAAAATTAGAAGGGCTCGCAGACATGAACATCTCTCAACTACTGGAAGTCGCTAACAAAGTATTCATCAATCAAGATGAAGCCACTGAATGAGAAGCCAAGAAGTGAATAAAACATCAAGCCTCCCTACTAGCAGAAGAGTGCTGTTGGCCAGAGACCAATGTGCTTACTGCAAAGAGAGTGGACACTGGAAAAATGAGCAGCCCCAAAAGACTCAGGCACATAGAGGGAATATCTCTAAAGGGAAATACCGACCTGAGCCCCAAGACCATCTGCTCGGGCTGGCAGGACTCAACCTTGAATAGGAGCGACTGGGCTCACTGGAACTTGGTCCCCACGAGCCCATGGTCAAACTACAAGTCAGGGGCCAGCTAATGATTTTCATGGTGGACACTGGCACTGAACATTCTGTGGTCACAACCCCCATCACCCCCTTTAGCGGAAAAACCGCTAATATCATAGGAGTGACTGGGGACCAGTCAAGGCAATGACCTTTTTGCCAGTCAAGAACTTGCCAGCTAGGTGGCCACAAAGTAACTCATGAATTTCTGTACCTGCCTGAATGTCCAGTTTCCCTCCTTGGCAGGGACCTCTTAACCAAACTGGGAGCACAGATTACCTTCAAACCTGAAGAGCCAGCAAGCTTAAACCTCGGGACAGGCTTCACTCTCCTCATTACTGTGCCCTTTAAGCAAAGAATGGAGACTTCATGCAGAAGAAAGTTCAGGTCAGAATCTGGAAAAACTGCTGGAACTTTTCCCCCAGGTTTGGGCAGAAAAAAACCCATCAGGAATGGCAAGGAACCATGCACCCATTATCATCGATCTGAAGCCTGGATCAATCCCAAACCAGCAGAGGAAGTATCTGATCCCCTGTGAAGCGCAATTGGGTATAGCCAAACATATAGATCACCTGAAGAGAAAAGGGATCCTAATCGAATGCCAGTCACCTTGGAACACCCCATTGTTGCCAGAAAAAAAGCCTGATGGGACCGGATGTCGACCAATGCAGGATTTACGAGCCATTAATAATGCCGCTCTCACCTTACATCTGGTTGTTCCCAAACCGTACAACTTTTTAGGACAGCTGCCATCTGAAGCCACCTGGTTCACTTGCCTGGACCTGAAAGATGCCTTCTTCTGCCTGCAGCTGGCCCCCGCAAGCCAGCCTCTGTTTGCCTTTGAATGGGAAGATCCCAAAACCCGGCAGAAACCTCAGCTAACCTGGACCCAGCTCCCGCAGGGCTTCAAAAACTTCCCTACCCTTTTTGGGAGAGCTTTGGCAGCAGATTTGGCCACCTGCCCTCAGGAAGACTGCAGGTTTGCTCTCTTACAATATGTAGATGGTCTCCTACTTGCCAGTAAAATGGAAGAGGACTGCTGGAGAGGGACCCAGACTCTCCTACAACTTCTAACACAGACTGGGTGTCTTGCAGAAAGGCCCAGATCTGTAAATAGCAAGTCAAGTACCTGAGGTTCAGCATCACACAAGGGCACTGGACACAAAGACCTGAATGAAAGAAAGTGATCTGCACCATCCCTACCCCTACCACAAAAAGAAAGTTTCGTGAGTTCCTCAGGGTTGCAGGGTTCCGCAGCATCTGGAGTCCCAGGTTTGCAGCCATGGCCAAGCCCCTTTATGAAGTTTTGGCAGGTCCAGAAAAAGAGCCTCTTGCCTGGAGAGAAGCTCAACAGGGGGTCTTTCAAAACATCAAAAGACAACTCGGCTTAGCCCCTGCCTTGGGGCTCCCAGATGTAACTCAAAACTTTAATCTGTTCGTGCATGAAAAGAACAGAGTAGCATTGGGGGTTCTCACACAAACAGTGGGCCCCCAGCAAAGACCTACTGCTTAACTCTCCAAACAGCTGGACTCCGTGGCTGCAGGGTGGCCACCCTGCTTAAAAACCTTAGCAGCAACCATGATCCTCGTCAAAGAAGCCGACAAATTAACTCTCAGACAGGCCATTCACGTTATCGTGCCACATGCAGTCACTACCCTAATGAACTCACACGGGCATCGGTGGATATCGATTTCCTGGCTTGCACATTATCTAGGTTTACTCTGTGAAACCCCAGAGTGACAATAGAAACGGTGCACAGTCTAAACCCTGCCACCTTTTTGCCAGAAGAGAAAGGGGCCCCAGAACACGACTGCATTGAAATGACAGAAGAGGTTTACGCCAGTCGCCCCAACTTCCAAGACAAACTGCTCCCTTCCCCAGATCAGACACTATTTACAGATGGGAGCAGTCTTGTTAAAAATGGGGAAAAGCTTGCTGGGTATGCAGTCACCACTACCGAACGGGTGGTGGAAGCAGCGTCTCTACCGCGGGGATGGTCTACGCAACGGGCAGAGCTCTGGGCGCTGGTCTGAGCACTGCAGCTAGCTGCTGGACAAGCAGTAAACATTTACACTGATTCTAAGTATGCATTTGCTGCCGTTCATGTCCATGGGCAATTTATAAAGAAAGGTCTCAACCGCAGGGGGAAAGGAAATCAAAAACAAAGAAGAAATTCTCCAACTGTTAGAAGCAATCTGGAAACCAAACAAAATTGCCATCATCCACTGCCGGGGACATCAGAAAGGAATGGATATGGTCACTTAAGGAAACAGATTCGCTGGCAAAGCAGCACGGCAAGCGGCTGAAGGAATCCACAGAATACAAGTCTAAGAATTAACACCACAACTGGCCCTCTTAGGACAAAAGACTGATCAACTAAGCTATACCCGGGAAGAACAGGAGTGGGCTGAAAGAGAAGGGGGAAGCCGAACCCCCAAAGGAGCTTGGGTGCTCCCGAATAACCAGATTTTTGTACAAAAGGGAGCCACTCATGCCCTCCTCCAGCAATGCCACCAACTCACCCACCTAGGGAAAACTGCACTAGAAGTCTTGCTCGGGAGATACTACTACAGAGCCCAGTTAACTTCTCTCTGTGCCACCATCAGCAATCAGTGCCAAGTTTGTGCCAAAAACAACCCCTTGCAGGGCCCCCATACCCCGGTAGGTGTCCAGCACACGGGAACGGCCCCCTTTCAAGATATCACAGTAGACTTCACGGAAGTGAAACCAAGTTGGGGGTACAAATATATGTTGCTGATTATATGCACCTTTTCAGGTTGGGTCGAAGCTTTCCCCACTCACACCAAAAAAACAAGAGAAGTGACTAAGGCTTTGCTTACAGAAATCATTCCACGACATGGGCTGCCGCTGTCAATTGGAAGTGACAATGGCCCAGCCTTCATGGCTACCATAGTCCAAGAGCTAGCAAAAATGTTACGAATTAAGTGGAAACTCCATACTGCTTACAGGCCCCAGAGCTCAGGGAAAGTTGAACACATGAATTGAAACCTGAAAGCCACCCTAGCCAAATTCTGCCAGGAAAGTGGTCTCCCCTGGGTAGACTTACTTCCCTTGACCCTTCTCTGAGTTAGGTGCACCCCAGGACCCACTGGCTATTCACCCTTTGAAATTCGATTTGGGCGGCCACCCCCAATTATCCGGGCGTTCAGAGGAAATCTCAAACTTCTGGGGGAGGCTAGCCAAAATTCCATTCTCCAGCAGCTAGGGAAAACTCTAGCCGAAATACAGAAAACTATCTTGTCCCGGAATCTCATCCCCCTGGGACACCTGGTGTACCCCCACCAGGCAGGGGACCTAGTCTGGGTCAAAGACTGGAAAAAAGAACCCCTCCAGCCTTCCTGGACAGGTCCACATACTGTAATCCTTGTAACTCCATGCATCGCCCCTTGGATCCATCATTCCAGGGTCACGAAGGCACATCTTGATAAAGAGCAGAACAGCTGGACAGCCCAACCCGCACCCGGCCACTCCTTGAGAGTGCAAGTCACCCGGGATCTTCAAACACCGACCTCATCAAACGCCAGCGGAATGGACCCCTGCTCCTTGTGGATCCTGTGCTTATACGGCCTGATCGCCCCTGCTGTGGCCCCTGCAGACTGGACTGTTGTGAATAGAGCCCTAATTGCAATTGCTTACTGGTGTATAGTAGGATGTTTCTGTGCCTTAACTTGCTTGTCCTTACTTCCTCGCCCCCTCCCTAAGAGCCGATACCCATCCCCAAAATCTATGGCAGCTGCAAGTTAGTCAAAGCTGGGGCAAACAATCCATGCTGAACACTTCAGTCCTGTTCCCGGCAGGGGCAACTTCAGCCTCTGTAATATTTGACGCTTGCAGGGCAATCCAAGATTACACTCCTTACACCTTGTTGGCTGCCCCATACCCCCACGCCCCCATACCGGCCCCCAGGAGAAGGTGTAGGGGTCGCAGCTATGGGAGTTACGACAAATACCTCTGCCAAGAACCCCTTAAAGGTGGAGGATTCTGTCATTCTTGGAGCTTGCTAGTAGGTGCCACCGCTCCTTGGAAGGGAGTCCCACTGACTTCTCTGTATCTCCTCCAGAAAATCCCCAGTCCAGCAGGGTGGGCATAGAAACCTGTGACCCCGTAATACTTACCTTATTAAACATAACTACCTGATCAGAAAATACCTTTTTAAAAGCCCAGGCAAGAATGAAACTAGGAATCAGAATATACAACCCATCAGGGCCAGACCCAGGAGACCTCATACTGGTCCAACTGATCCCAGAAACCCACCCCCAGAAAAAGCCTTGATGAAAAATATCAGTAAAGCTGCCCGGATGCTAAAAGCCAAAGTTAAAACAGCCCCCTGCAACATTCTTTTGAACCAGATTCAAAATTTCCACCAACTCCTAAATAAATCTCGCCCTGATATAGCTGCCTCCTGCTGGCTATGCACTTCCTCCAGTCTAGCCATCTTCCCTGTACCTGTCCCATGGAACATAACCCCCCTAACCTATGACAGCTCTGCAGCAGGAGCCAGGCCCCTCCCAGTCTGCATAACCACACCCCCAGGAAAACTGGCTACCTGTAAAAACATAACTACCAGGTCTCCTTCAACCATCCTCCCTCTTGGAAGGGCCAACTGTGACACCACTCGCCCACTCAATGAACCTGACCGATGAGCCACGAACTCTACCATCTGGGTCTGTGGCACCAACACCTACCTGTGCCTACCCCAGGATGGCCACGGCATCTGCTGCCTGGCTTGGCCAGTACCATCGCTTTTGATGTATGGAAATGAATTGCCCAGAGAGCTCTCCCAAGCCAAAGGAGCAATACAGGCAATTCTGATACTCTTAGGACTGGGAGTGGTCAGGAGTGCAGCAGTAGTGGGGGCTTCTCTCACAGTTGGTCAGGAGGGCTTACAAACACTAGCTCGGGAAACATCAAATGATCTCGAAGAAATATCGGGGGGCTCTCAACAGGTTGCAAGACCAAGTAGACTCATTGGAGGAAGTGGTTTTGCAAAACAGGGGAGGATTAGACTTGCTCAAGGCTAGTCCAGGGGGTATCTGTCAGGTCCTGGGGGAGAAATGCTGTTTCTATGCAAACTCCTCAGGAATAGTGAGGGACAAAGTGGCCCTGTTAAAGGAATGGGCCAAAGACCTTTTAAACTGTGTATACCAGGCATCTGCCAATGGAAATTACTTCCAGTATCTCCTCTCCTGGATTTTGGGATTTATGCCAGTGATAGCCTCAGTCTTTTTCCTCTTAACTTTTGGGCCATGCATTCTACAGTACCTAACACAATACATCACTTCCCACTTAAACATCCTAAAACCCGAAGTGATGCCTACTGTTAAATATCAGCCCTTGGGGACTATAGAAGAATCCCCATGTTAGCAAGTGATGCCCCATAAAGAAATATAAAGGCATCAAAAGGGGGGAATGATAAGGGAAGCGCAGGGACCCCCAACCCCACCCTCAGCAGAAACCCACAGCTTTAAGAAAATAAACTCGGGAAGCGGCTGTGGCTCAATCAGTAGGGCTCCCGTTTACCATATGGGAGGCCCCGGGTTCGGTTCCCGGGGCCTCCTGGTGAATGCAAGCCTGCCTGCATGGCGTGGTTAGCTGACCCAGCGAGCACAAGCAGCAAGGGGGG
>JAKSZT010034907.1:6532-17735 GCA_026826555.1 Tolypeutes matacus | reverse complement strand
AACATCATATAGTAAGACCTATATTCATTGGAAAAGGAATCAGAGAAAGGAACATTTCTATCTTAGTCAGAAACAGGGGGCCTTACCTCAGCATTAGATGGAGTCTCCTCATCTGCCCTGTCACTAGGAGGCTCCTCAATTAGGTTTTCCATGGGAGCTAGGGGAGTTGCTGTCAGTATACTGGAGTGCAATTCATGCCTTACCTAGGGAACTTTGTTTGACTAGGACAAGGGCTACTGTTTCTGTCCTAGTTGGTTAGAAAGCATACACGTGATGCTACTCGGACTTCCTTCATGCATGAAACAGAGACTAGTGAGAACTGGAAAATAATCAGAAATAGAGTCCTTGGTTTTGTAGCCAAAGGCAATCTAAATTAATATGAAATAGTTCACTAATAATAGTGCTAAATACACCCTGACTCAACAATAGACTTCCTACTCTTCTCCTTGCCGTCATCCAAGATCATTTCAACCTCCTCACATTTTTGTCTACTGACTTTCACTGTTCTGTGTGTTTTATGAGTTTTCTAAATTTTACAAGGTGACCATGATATAAATAAAATTTCTATTTTAACCAACTTTATTGATACAATTATTTCCTTGGCCATAATTACAATATTTTTCTTTTGTGTCTGTCTAATTTCACTCAGTATAATACCGTTAATGTCATCCATGTCAGAGAATGTCTCAAAACTTCCTTACTTTCTAAGGCCGAATTCCATTTTATCTATATAGTACTTTTCCTTTTTTTTACCCATTCATTGGTTGATGGACAGTTGGGTAGTTGAGACCATTGGCTATTGAGAATAATGCTGCTATAATCTTGAGCTGTAAATGCATCCATAATTCTGTGGTTGTGTCACTACTAATTGAATCAGCAAATTAAAATTTTTGCACATTAAAAAAAGAATATTGGGAAGCGGCTGTGGCTCAATCAGTGGGGCTCCCGTTTACCATATGGGAGGCCCCGGGTTCCGTTCCCGGGGCCTCCTGGTGAGGGCGGGCCCGCCCGCACGGCGTGGTTGGCTGACCCAGCAAGCACAAGCAGCAAGGGGGGGATAAATGAATGAATAAATAAAATCTTAAAAAAAAAAATAAATAAATAAAAATAAAAAAAATAAAAAAAGAATATGGCTTAGGCATTTCATTGGTTTTTCCTAAATATAGGACACTGAATAAGCTACAATTGTTATGCTTGAATTGACATAATGATTGCATTTCCAGGGGACGGATGTGGCTCAAATGGTTGGGCGTCCGTCTGCCATATGGAGGGACCTGGGTTCGATCCCCGGGACCTCCCGGTGAAAAATAAAAACTATATATATAGAAGGCACATGGGCTGCCAGGCTCTGTGTGCCAGTGAGCCGCCAGGCCCCAGGAGCCAAGCAGCAAGATGATGATGCAACAGGAGAGAGACGCAGGGGAGAGACAAGACGAGATGCTCCGATAGCTCTGAAATCCAGGAACCGAGGTGGCGCAGGTGGCAGAACATCTCTCTCCTACATCGGAGGTCTCCAGGATCGAATCCTGGTGAAGACTGGAGGAGAAGGATGAGAAGAAATGGCAGGAAACAGACATAGAGAATTGCCCAGCGAATGGACACAAAACGGCAAATGGGGAAGAGGGGTTTTAAAATGGATAAAATAAATAAATCTTTAAAAAAAAAAATGATTGCATTTCCACATTACCTTCTATAGAGCAGTTGCTTGGGGATAGCTTCTGGTGCTCCCTTTTCTTTGGCCAGGTAATGACTTTCATGCAGACTGGGTGTGGTGGGACGTAGAGTTATTTGACTGAGAAAAAAGTTTTCTTTTTTTACCCTGGAGGCAAAAAACTGGGAAAATTATTAATAATTGAAAGAGCTGTTGGCATCTTACTAAAAAAGGAAACTTTTGATCTCCGTATTCCTAAGTTGCCTAGTGGACCCATGTGAATCAAAGTATGGTTTCAAGAATTTTCTGTTTACTTAAAACACACAACAGACAGATATGAAGGCATGCAAAAGTTGCATGTGACTACTTAGCTTACCTTATAATGATGGGCAGTATTTGGAAACTCTGTAGGCTTCGGAAATTTCAGCAATACACATGGATGTTAGACTTCCCTTGTACAGTATCTAATATTCCCATTTCACAGTTTTAAGTATATCAGTGTATCAATATTGAGGTTACTTGATGAGGTACATATTAGGCTCTTCCACATGGGATTGGGAACATTTGTCTCTATGCCTGGGATCCTCCATCTTAGTTGTGTGTATAGTAAACAAGCCCACTACATATGGCTGTGATGAGGACTGAATGATTTCCTATATGTAAACTTTTCAGTGATAAGATGAGATTATTTTCTTGACATACTTGACAGTGACGATTGTCCTGTGTAAATAGGACCTATGCCTAGGACAAATACAAGCACATACACACATAAACATGCACAATCACACTACATAGACTTACCTATTGGCAACCCACAACTCCAATTTATGGTAAGCCAGACCACCCAAAGGGAACCCAGCTGATTCCAGGAACTGTAGAAACATGATCAAAGATCTTTTCCTGGAAATCAGTTTCATGTTTTCAAATCTGAACTTGACTGAAAAGACAAAAACCAAAAAAGCAACGTAACTATGTCAAACAAAGAAAAGTAATCTTACCTTGGCATTGGATGGGTTTTCCTCTTCTGCCCTGGAGCCCTACTGATTGAGCCACAGCCGCTTCCCTATTCTTTTTTAATATAGACTTTTAGGACTATAACTTTCACTCTTAGCACTGCCTTTGCTGAATCCCATATGTTTTGATATGTTGTGTACTCATTTTTATTTGTCTCAAGATATCTACTAATTTCACTTGCAATTTCTTCTTTGACCACCAGTTATTTAAGAGTGTGTTGTTTAGCCTCCATATATTTGCAAATTTCTCTATTTCCTTTCTATTCTTGATTTCCAGCCTCATTCTATTATGTTCAGAGAAGGTACTTTGTATAATTTCAATCTTCTTGAATATTGAGAGTTGTATTGTGGCCCAACATGTGGTCTATCCTGGAGAAAGATTCATGAGCAATTGAGGAAGAATGCATAACCTTCTGATTTGGGATGCAATGTTCTATATATGTCTGTCAGGTCTAGCTCATTTATCATATTGTTCAAGTTCTCTGTTTCCTTGTTGATCTTCTGTCTAGTTCTGCTGTCTATTGATATGAGTATCATGTTGAAATCTCCAACTATTATAGTAAAGATGTTTATTTCTCCTTTCAGTTTTGCCAGAGTTTGCCTCATGTATTTTTTGGCACCCTTGTTAGGTGCATAGATATTTATGACTGTTACTCCTTCCTGGTGGTGTGGATTGTCCCTTTTATTAATGTATAATGGTCTTCTGCATCTCATCACTTTTTTCTTCTATTATTTCCATTAAACATGGGCAGTTCTAAAGATTTAGCATAAAAGGAACCACATGTGAAAGAAGACCCTTAGCACAAAGCCAAACAAAAATAAAACAAAAGAAAAGAAAGAAACTAACCAAAAGAATAAACTCAAATCAATGAAGTGAGGGAAAGAAAACAGTATATTCAGAAGGCACTGGGTCTTCTTAACACAGAAGAAATTGCAAACATACATAAAAATAATGGGTCTTATGGAACTCTCGGACAGGCCATTCACGTTATGGTGCCACATGCAGTCACTGCCCAATGAACTCACACGGGCATCGGTGGATAGCGAATCCCCGGCTTGCACATTATCAAGGTTTACTCTGTGAAACCCCAGAGTGACAATAGAAACTGTGTGCAGTCTAAACCCTGCCACCTTTTTGCCAGAAGAGGAAGGGGCTCCAGAACATGACTGCATTGAAGTGACAGAAGAGGTTTACGCCAGTGGCCCCAAGCTCCAAGACAAACTGCTCCCTTCCCCAGATTAGACACTATTTACAGATGGGAGCAGCCTTGTTAAAAATGGGGAAAAGCTTGCTGGGTATGCAGTCACCACTACCGAACGGGTGGAGAAAGCAGCGTCTCTACTGCGGGGATGGTCTGCGCAACAGGTAGAGCTCTGGGTGCTGGTCTGAGCCCTGCAGTAGCCTCCAGACAAGCGGTAAACATTTACACTGACTGTAAGTACACATTTCCTACCATTCATGTCCACACAGCAATTTATAAAGAAAGAGGTCTCCTAACCACAGGGGGAAAGGAAATAAAAAACAAAGAAGATATACACATCCTGGGGCCTTGCCACCAAGCATAGACCACAGTTCATATCGCAGACCACAGTCTCTCCCACACAGTTCTGCATGGTATATGCTGTGTAAAATGATCTACATCTGTTGCCACAGCGCCACTCAGGACAACCCCCAAGTCCCAAAAAAGCCCGTTTTTCAACTGCCCTTCTCCTCCCTGCCCCAAAAGCGTCCAGTGGCCACCGGCTCCACCTCACTGTTATAAGTTCTTACTTATAAGGTGTAGGAGGTGTGGAAGGTGGGGACCATGGGAATCCCTGTAATTTCTGTGTAATATCTAGGTAATCTAAGCACCTTTCAAATAATAACATTTATGTAAGGAAATGCACATATATGCATATATATTTATATATCATTTTACAAATATTGGTATGTATTGTGAAAATTTTTATTTTTACCCACAATAAAAAATAAAAAATAAAATAAAAAAAAAAGGAGAAATTCTCCAAGTGTTAGAAGCAATCTGGAAAGCAAACACAGTCGCCATCATACACTGCCGGGGACATCAGAAAAGAATGGATATGGTTGGTCAAGGAAACAGATTCGCTGACAAAGCAGCGTGGCAAGTGGCTGAAGGAACCCACAGAATACAAGTCCCAGAATAAACACAGCAAATGACTCTCTTAGGACAAAAGACTGATCAACAAAGCTATACCCAGGAAGAACAGGAGTGGGCTGAAAGATAAGGGGGAAGCCGAACTCCCGAAGGAGCTTGGCTACTCCTGCATAACCAGATTTTTATACAAAATGGAACCACTCGGGCCCTCATCCAGCAATACCTCCAACTCACCCACCTAGGGAAAACTGCACTAGAAGTCTTGCTCGGAGATACTACTAGCCCGGTTAACTTCTCTCTGTGCCACCATCAGCAGCCAGTGCCAAATTTGTGCCAAAAACAACCCCTTGCAGGGCCCCTGTACTCCGGCAGGTGTCCAGCACATGGGAACAGCCCTCTTTGAAGATATCACAGTAGACTTCACGGAAGTGAAACCAAGTCTGGGGTACAAATATCTGTTGGTGAGGATATGCACCTTTTCAGGTTGGGTCGAAGCTTTCCCCACTCACACCGAAAAAGCAAGAGAAGTGACTAAGGCTTTGCTTACAGAAATCATTCCACCACATGGGCTGCCGCTGTCAATTGGAAGTGACAATGGCCTGGCCTTTGTGGCTGCCGTAGTCAAAGAGCTAGAAAAAATGTTAGGAATTAAGTGGAAACTCCATACCACTCACAGGCCCCAGAGCTCAGGGAAAGTTGAACACATGAATCGAACCCTCAAAGCCACCCTAGCCAAATTCTGCCAGGAAACTGGTCTCCCCTGGATAGACTTATTTCCCTTGACCCTTCTCTGAGTTAGTGCACCCCAGGACCCACTGGCTATTCACCCTTTGAAATTCTATTTGGGTGGCCACCCCCAATTATCTGGACAGTCAGAAAAAAAAAAAAAGAAAACTCCTGGGGGAGGCTAGCCAACATTCCATTCTCTATCAGCTAGGGAAAACTCTAGCCGAAATACAGAAAACTATCTTGTCCCGGAATCTCATCCCCCTGGGACACCTGGTGTACCCCCACCAGGCAGGGGACCTAGTCTGGGTCAAAGACTGGAAAAAAGAACCCCTCCAGCCTTCCTGGACAGGTCCACATACTGTAATCCTTGTAACTCCATGCATCGCCCCTTGGATCCATCATTCCAGGGTCACGAAGGCACATCTTGATAAAGAGCAGAACAGCTGGACAGCCCAACCCGCACCAGGCCACTCCTTGAGAGTGCAAGTCACCCGGGATCTTCAAACACCGACCTCGTCAAACGCCGGCTGAATGGACCCCTGCTCCTTGTGGATCCTGTGCTTATACGGCCTGATCGCCTTGGTATTTGGAGTTGGACTCACTGCTGTGGCCCCTGCAGACTGGACTGTTGTGAATAGAGCCCTAATTGCAATTGCTTACTGGTGTATAGTAGGATGTTTCTGTGCCTTAACTTGCTTGTCCTTACTTCCTCGCCCCCTCCCTAAGAGCCGATACGTGTCCCCAAAATCTATGGCAGCTGCAAGTTAGTCAAAGCTGGGGCAAACAATCCGTGCTGAACGCTTCAGTCCTGTTCCCGGCAGGGACAACTTCAGCCTCTGTAATATTTGACGCTTGCAGGGCAACCCAAGATTACACTCCTTACACCTTGTTGGCTGCCCCATACCCCCACGACCCCATACCGGCCCCCAGGAGAGGGTGTAGGGATCACAGCTAAGGGAGTTATGACAAATAACTCTGCCAAGAACCCCTTAAAGGCGGAGGATTCTGCTGCTCTTGGAGCTTGCTAGTAGGTGCCACAGCTCCTTGGAAGGAAGTCCCACCGACTTCTCTGTATCTCCTACAGAAAATCCCCAGCACGGCAGAGTGTGGCATAGAAACCTGTGACCCCATAAAACTTACCTTATTAAACATAACTACTGTATCAGAAAATACCTTTTTACAGGACCAAAAATAGGAATCAGAATATACAACCCAGGAGACCTCATACTGGTCCAACTGATCCTGGAAACCCAACCCCAGAAAAAGCCCTGATGAGAAATATCAGTAAAGCCGCCCAGACACTAAAAGCCAAAGTTAAAACAGCCCCCACAATGTTCTTTTGAACCTAAGTATATGAAATTTGGAACAGTTACATTAGGCCTAGATTTGTACACTTTTTTTTTCTTTAGGTTAACGTAAACTTTATGATTTAGAACAGTGTTAGAAAACATTGCAAAGAGAGTACAAAGAGTTCCCACATACCGCTCACTCAGTTTCCCCTATTATTAAATTTAAATAACCATGGTATATTTGTTAAATTTAATGAACCAACATCATTATTAAATAAGGTCCCTGCTTTATTCATGCATAGTTTTTGCTTAATTCTTTTTTTATTGGAGAAGTTGTGGGTTTACAGCACATTCAGACATAAAATACAGGATTTCTGTATACCACTCTAGTATTCACAGCTTGCATTGATGTGGTACAGTTGTTCAATCGATGAAAGCACGTTTTTATAATTCTATTAACTATAGTTCATGGTTTAACTTTGATTCAGTACTTGTTTTTTATAAAAAAAAAATTTATTTTATGTATTGCCATATATACAACCTAAAATTTCCCCATTTAACCACATTTAAATATGTAATTTAGTGCTGTTGATCACATTCACCATCCCTTACCAAAAATTTTCCATCACCTCAAAGAGAAACTCTATATATTAAAAGCCTTAACTCCCTATTCCCTTCCCATCCCATCCACTGGTATCCTGTATTTTAGGTTGGTTATGATTTCATGAGTTTGCTTATTCTAATTATTTCATATCATTGAGATCATATAATAATTGTCCTTTGGTGCCTGGCTTATTTCACTCAACATGATATCTTGAAAGATCAGCCATGTTGTCGCATGTATCAGAACTTCCTTCCGTTTTTACAATTGAATAATAGTCCAATGTCTGTCTTCTTCCACAGTAGCTGCACCATTTTCCATTGCCACTAGCAAGGAATTTTCTCTGTATCCTCTCCAACACTTGTAATTTTCTGGTTTCAAAATAGTAGCCATTCTAGTGGATGTGAAATGGCATCTCATTATATGCATTAACTTAATGGCTTATGGTGATGTCTTCTTTTCATAGGGTTTTTGGCCATTTGTATATCTTTGGAGAAATGTCTGTTCAAGTCTTTTGCCCATTTTAAAAGTGGATTGTTTGTCTTTTTGTTGTTGACTTGAAGGATTTCTTTATATATTTTGTACTTAAAACCTTTATTGGATATGTGGTTTTCAAATGTTTTTTGTTTGTTTTTTTTTTGCCATTGTGTAAGTTGTTTTAATTTCATGATAAAGTCCTTTGAGGCACAAAAGTTTTAAATTTTTATGAAGTCTCATTTACCTATTTTTCTATTTGTTGCTTATGCTTTGGGTGTAAAATCTAAGAAACCATTACCTAACTCAAGGTCCTGAAGATGATTTCCTGTTTTCTTCTAGTAGTTTTATAGTTCTAGCCCTTATATTTAGCCCTTATATTTTGGTCTTTGATCCATTTTAGGTGTTTTTTTGTATATAGTGTGAGGTATGGGTCCATCTTCATTCTATCACAAATGAAGATCCAGTTTTCCCAGCACCATTTATTGAAGAGACTCTTTCACAATGGAGTGATCTTGGCAGCCTTGTGAAAACTCTACTGGCCTTAAGTGTGAGGGTTGATTTCTTGAATCTGTAAATCACTTTGGGTAGGATTGACGTCTTAATAGTATTTAATCTTCCTATCTTTGAACAGGAGTGTCCTTCCATATCTTTAGGTCTTCCTTGATTTTCGTTAGCAATGTTTTGTGATCTTTTTGTACAAGTCCTCTATATTCTTGGTTAGACTTTTTCTTAGATATATGATTCTTTTAGTAGCAGTTGTAAATCAAATTTTTAAATTTATTTCTTCTCCTGATTGTGCATTTCTAGTGTGTAGAAACACTACTGATTTTTGGGTGTTGATCTCGTACCCAGCCCTTTGCTAAGTTCATTTATTAGCTCTAGGTGCTTTGTTGTAGATTTTTCAGGATTTTCCATATGTAGGATCATGACATCTGCAAATAGGGAAAGCTTTCTTTCTTTCCTATGTGGTTGCCTTTTATTTCTTGTTTTATTTCTTTTCTTTCCTTTTTCCCCCCAATTTCTTGGGCTACTGTTTCCATTATAATTGTGTTTAACAGTGGTGACAGTGTACATTGTCATTTGTTCATGATGTTAGAAGGCAATCTTTCAGTCTTTTCACTGTTAAGTAGGATGCTAGCTGTAGGTTTTTCATAGATGCCCCTTTTCACATTGAGGATGTTTCCTTCTATTCCTAGTTTTCTAAATGTTTTTATCAAGAAGTTGTGCTTGAGTTGGTGAAATGCCTTTTCTGCATCAATTGAAATGATGAACTGTTTTGTTTTTTCCCCCCTTTATTTTGTTATTATGGTATTTTGCATTAATTCAGGGGTTCTTATCCTTTTTTGTTCCGGACACCCTTTTGCAGTCAAGTGAAAAACCAGAGACCCCTGACAAACTCCACACTATAGTGTATATTATTTAATAAATATATCACACTCACACCAATACATCCACACAAGAATCTTTCTGTCAAACTATCTGGTCCTGGGCTTTTGTTGTTTGGGAGGTTTTGAGTATTGATTTAATCTCTTTACTAGTTACTAGTTTGTTGAGATTTCTGTTCTTCTTGGGTCAGTGTAGGTAGTTTATGTGTTTCTAGGAATTTGTCCATTTCATCTAGGTTATGTAACTTGTTGGCATATAATTCATAATATCCTCTTATATTCCTTTTTTTCCCCCTAGTGGGGTTGAGAGTAACATACCTCTTTTCATTTTTTATTTTATTCATTTGTGTCATCTCTTTTTTTCTCAATCTAGCTAAAGTTTGTCAATTTTACTGGTCTCTTCAAAGAACTAACTTATGGTTTTGCAGATTCTCTGTTGTTTTTTATCCTCTATTTCATTTATCTTTATTCTAATCTTTTTTTATTTCCTCCCTTCTGCTTGCTTTAAATTTAGTTTGCTCTTCTTTTTCTACTTATTCCAATTTTGAGATTAGTTCTCTGACTTGAAATCCTTCTTTTTAAATGTAAGCTTTGAGAGCTATGTATTTCCCTCTCATCACTGCCTTTGCTGCATCCTATAAGTTCTGTTATATTGTATTTTTACTTTCATTCACCTCAGGACATTTTCTAGTTTCCCTTGTGATTTTTCCTTTGAGTACAGTGTTTAATTTCCACATTTTGTGAATTTTCTATTTCAGACTGTTATTGCTTCTGAGCTTCATTCCATTGTGGTTGGAGTAGATACATTGTATGATTTAGTATCTTTCAATTTATTGAGATGTTTCATAAGCTAGCATATGTTCTATCCTGGAGAATGATCCATGTTCATTTGAGAGTAATGTGCATTCTGCTTTTCTCGGGTGAAGTGTTGTTTATATTTCTCTTAGTTCTCATTGGTGTAGAGTATCATTCAAGTCTTTTATTTCCTTACTTCTCTTCTGTTTAGATGTTTTATCCATTATTGAAAGTGATATATGAAATTTTCCCAGTCTTAATGTGGATTCATTTAATTTTCCCTTCATATCTGTTAGTGTTAGCTTCATATATTTTGGGATTCTGATGTCAGGTGCATATATATTTACAATTGTTAGGTCTTGTTGAATTGACCCCTTTATCACTATATAATGACCATCTTTGTCCCTCATTACTGTTTTTGACTTAAAGCCTATTTTATCTGCTATTAGTGCAGCTACTACAACTCTCTTTTGGCTATTACTTGTATGTTATGTATTTTTCCGTCCTTCCCTTTTTAATCTACTTATATTTTTAAATTCACAGTGACTCTATTTTAAACAGCATATACTTGGGTCATATTTTTTATCCCTCCTACCATATCTCTCTTTTGACTGGAGGTTTTAACCAGTTACACTTAAAATCACTAATCACTACTGATAATACCCGAATCTCATTGATGTTTTGCTATTTAGTCCTCGTAAGTCTCTCAATTTTTCTGCTTTTCATATTTATTTGATTTTTTTTGTATTTTATTATATTAAGTCCCATCCCATTTCTATCTGGTTGTGTTTTTCATATATTTTTCTTGAGGTTACATTGGGGTTAGAATTCGTCATCCTTTTAAATATATAACAACATATTTGATTAGATACCACCTTTACATCTTAGCATACACTTATACTGTTCCAATACCTTTTCATTTTCTCATTTTTGAATACTTGTTACAAATTACATCTTTATATATTATATGTCCCAAACCATAGCGTTATCCTTACCTTTTTTTTGCATTTGTGTTTAGCACTTGTAGGAAGTAAGACGTGGAGTTACATACCAAAAATACAATACAATAATACTGGCATTTAGATTTACCTTCCCCATTTTGGGGGAATGGAGCTTCCAATTACAGCTGTGGAATATCTCCTGAAGTGG
>JAKSZT010034903.1:0-13905 GCA_026826555.1 Tolypeutes matacus | reverse complement strand
GCTTTGTGAATGTAAGTGGTTCTTCAGTTTGGAAAACTATGCAAGTTGATCATTTAATTGTGTGCTGCACACTACTATTAATTTACAATCATTGTCAAAGCACTGGTTTACCTAAAGCTCTATGGATGCAGTAGTTTATTTTCTTTTGAATTCTATTCAAGTTGCTTGTGTTATTTGCTGATCTTTATTCTCACTTACAATCAATGCCAAAACAATGGTTATACCTAATGCTCTATCCTTCAGTTTTTAAAACTAAGCAGGTTACTGTAAAATTGGGTGTTACGCACTTGTTTTCACTTACAATCAATGTCAAAATGTTGGTTTTACATTATACTTTTGAATGCAGATGTTTCTTCATTTGTGAAAACTAAGCAAGTTACTTTTTAATTATATGCAATGCACATTTTTTCAGTCACAATCAATATCAAAACCCTGGTTTTACCTAATGATCTGTGAATGAAGAAAGTTCTTCAGTTTTCAAAATTAAGGAAGATACTTGCTTACTAGGATACTATTCATTTGTTTTCACTTACAATCAATGTCAAAACCCTGGTTTTACATAACATGCTGTGAATGAAGGAGGTTCTTCAAGTTTCAAAAATTAAGCAAAGTACTTGTTTAATAGAATACTACTCATTTTTTCTCACTTACAATCAATGAAAAACCATTGGTTCTACCTAAGGTTTGTGAATGTTAAGTGTGTTAAGTGGTTCTTCAGTTTTGAAAACTAAGCAAGTTACTCAAATAATTGCCAGCTTCACACTTATTTTCACTTACAATCAATGTCAAAGTTGGGGTGATACAAAAGATGCTGGAAATGCACTCACTACTTCACTTGTGGAAACCAAGCCACTCTTTGTTTAATTGACTGCTATGCACTTGTTTTCACATACAATACATACGAAAACACTGGTTTTACCTACTACTCTTTGAATACAGTAGATATTTCATTTTTCCAAACTAAGCAACTTATTTGTTTAATTGACTGATAAGCACTTGTTTTCACATACAACAAATATCAAAACACTGGTTTTACCTAACACACTGTGAATGAAGGAGGTCCTTCAATTTTCAAAATTTAACAAGGTACATGTTTAATAGGATACTATTCACTTCTTCTCACTTACAATCAATGAAAATGGAAAAACACTGGATTTACCTTTGTGTACACAAGTGGATCTTCAGTTTTGAAAACTAAACAAGTTACTCATTTAATTGCCTGCTATACAATTCTGTTCATTTACAATCGATGTCAAAATGGTGGTTTTACCTAAAGCTTGTGAATGCAAGTGTATCTTCACTTGTGAAAATTATGCATGTCACTTCCTAAATTGGCTGCTTTGCACTTGATCTCACAATCAATGAGAAAACACTGGTTTTACCTAATGCTCTGTGAATGAAGGAGGTCCTTCATTTTTCAAAAATTAAGATTGGTACTTGTTTAATAAGATACTATTCACTTGTTTTCACTCACAATCAATGTTAAAATGGTGGTTTTACCTAATCCACTGTAGATGCAGGAGTTTCTTCAATTTTCAAATATTAAGCAAGGTACTCATTTAATTGGATACTATTCAGTTCTTCTCACTTCAATCATTGAAAAGACACTGGTTTACCTAACACTTTGTGAATGTAAGTGGTCTTTCAGTTTTGAAAACTAACCAAGTTACTCATTTAATTTCCTGCTTCACACACATTCATTTACAATCAATGTCAAAGCACTGGTGATACATAATATTCTGTGAATAAAGTCATTTCTTCACTTGTCAAACCCAGCAAATCCTTGTTAATTAGATGTTATGCACTTGTTTTCACATACAATAATATCAAAACACTGATTTGGCCTAAAGTTCTGTGAATGCAGTACTTTTTTTTATTTTGAAAACTAAGCAAGTTATATGTTTAATTGGCTGCTATGCACTTGTTTTAACTTACAATGTCAAAATGCTGCTTTTCAGGAAGCGGCTGTGGCTCAATCAGTAGGGCTCCCGTTTACCATATGGGAGGCCCTGGGTTCAGTTCCCGGGGCCTCCTGGTGAAGGCAAGCCCACCCACATGGCGTGGTTAGCTGACCCAGTGAGCACAAGCAGCAAGGGGGGTTAAATGAATAAATAAATAAAATCTTTTTTAAAAAATGCTACTTTTCCTAATACTTGGGAATGCAGTATTTTCCTCAGTTTTGAAAACTATGCAAGTAACTTTTTCATTTGGTGCAATGCCTTGTTTTCACTTACAATCAATGTCAAAACCCTCATTTTACCTAAAGCTCTGTGAATGAAGGACGTTCTTCAATTTTCAAAAATTAATCAAGGTACTTGTTAATAGGATAGTAATCACTTTTTCTCACTTACATTCAATGACAAAACACTTGTTTTAACTGGTACTTTGTGAAGGTAAGTTGTTCTGCAGGTTTGAAAAGTAAGCAAGTTGCTCATATAATTGCCTGCTTCACACTTCTTTTCACTTAAAATTGATGTAAAAGCAGTGGTGATATATAAGATTCTATGAATGCAGTCATTTCTTTACTTGTGAAAACCAAGCAAGTCCTTGTTTAATTGGCTGCTATGTACTGGTTTTCACATATAATAAATAGAAAAACATTGTTTTTACCTAATGTTCTGTGAATGCAGTATGTTCTCCAGTTTTGAAAACTAAGCATGTTACATGTTTAATTGGCTGCTATGCACTCGTTTTACTTACAATGTCAATGTACTGGTTTTACCTAATATGCTGATAATGTAGTTGTTTCATCAATTTGTGAAAACTAAGCAATTTACTTTTTCTTTGGATACTATGCACTTTTCTTCAGTTACAATCAATAAGAAAACAATGGTTTACCTAATGCTCTTGGAATTCAGTAGTTTCCTGAGTTGGGAAAACAGAGCAATTTACTTCTCTAAATGATTGCTATGCACTTGCTTACACTTACAGTCAATGGCAAATCTGTTGTGATACCTAATATTCTGTGAAGGCAGTAGTTTCTTCAGTTCTTAATGCTAAGCATGTTATTTCTATAATTGACTGCTATGCACCTGTTTCAACTTACAACCAATATCAAAACCATTGTTTTTCTTAACTTTCTGAGAATACAGGAATTTCTTAACTTTGGAAATCTAAGGAAGTTATTTCTTTAATTGGCTGCTATTCACTTGTTTTCCCTTACATTCAATATCAAAACACCTGTTTGTTCTAATGCTCTGTGAATCAAGGAGTTTCTTCAGTTCTGAAAATTAAGCAAGCTGCCCATGTAATTAATTCCCTGTTACACACTAGTTTTCATTTACAATCAATGTCAAAACCCTGGTGTTACATAATGCACAGTGAATGCACAAGGTTCTTCATTTTTGTTTTAAAGATTTTATTTATTTATTCATTTATCCCCCCCCCTTGTTGCTTGTGCTGGCTGGGTCAGCTAACCATGCTGTGCGGGCAGGCTTGCCTTCACCAGGAGGCCCCAGGAACCAAACCCGGGGCCTCCCATATGGAAAACGGGAGCCCTACTGATTGAGCCACAGCCGCTTCCCATGTTCTTCAGTTTTGAATTCCAAGAAAGCAGTTTAATTTTCAGGTAAGCACTTGTTTTCACTTAAACCAATGCCAAATTTCTGGTTTTACCTCACAGCATGTGAATGAAGGAAATAAAATAGTTTTCAAAAATTAAGCAAGGTACTTGTTTTAGAGGATACTATTCACTTCTTCTCACTTACAATCAATGAAAAACACTGGTTTTACCTTTGAGAATGTAAGTGTTCAGTTTTGAAAACTTAGCAAGTTATTTGATTAATTGCTTCACACTCTTTTCACTTGCAATAAATTTCAATGCAGTTGTAATATATGATTCGGAGAATGCAGTCATTTCTTCATTTGTGATAACCATAGCAAATCCTTGTTTAATTTACTGCTATGCAGTTGTTTTCACATACAATAAATATCAAAACACAGGTTTAACCTATCACACTGTGAATGTAGGTGATTATTCTGTTTTGAAAACTAAGTAAATTACTTCATTTGGCTGCTATGGCACTTGTTTTCACTTACAATAAATGTCAAACACTGGGTTTTCCTAGTGCTCTGTGAATGCAATACATTCTTCAGTTTTGAAAACTGAGCATGTTACTTGTATAAATGGCTGCATGCACTTGTTTCACTTACAATGTCAATATGCTGGTTTTCTCTAATATACTGAGAATGCAGTTGTTTCTTCAAGTTGTGAAAACTAAGCAAGTTACTTTTTCATTGGGTGCTATGCACTTGTTTACATTTAAAATCAATGATAAAGCAATGGTTTTCATAACACCCTTGGAATGCAGTAGTTTTTCCAGTTGGAAAAATAAAGGAATTTACTTTTTAAAATGAATGCCTTGCACTTGTTTTCACTTAGTCAATGGAAAATCAGTTGTGATACGTAACACTCTGTGAATGCAGTGGTTTCTTCAGTTTTGAATACTAAGTGTGTTATTTATTTAATTGGATGCTATGCACTTGTTTTAAATTATACCCAATGTAAAAACCATGGTCTTACATAACATTCTGGGAAAGCAGCAGTTTTTTAACATGTGAAAACTGAGGAAGTTGTTTCTTTATTTGGCTTCTATGCATTGTTTTCACTTACAATCAATATCAAAACACTTGTTTCACCTAATGCTCTGTGAATGAAGAAGGTTCTTCAAATTTGAAAACTAAGCAAGTTGCATATTTAATTGCCTGCTATACACCTGTTTTAACTTACAATCAATATCAGAACACTGGTTTTACTTATTGCTCTGTCAATGCATGAGGGTCTTAAGTTTTGAATTCCAAGCAAGTAGTTTAATTTCCTTCTATGCATTTGTTTTCACATACAACCAATATCAAAACCTTTCCTTTACCTAACACTCTGTGAATGAGGGAGGTTCTTCAATTTTCAAAAATTAAAATTGTTTAATAGGATGTTATTCAATTCTTCTCACTTACTATCAATGAAAAAAAACACTAATTTTACCTTTGTGAATGTAAGTGGTTCTTCACTTTTGAAAACTAAGCAACTTACTCCTGTAATTGTCTGCTACACATGTCTTTTTACTTACAATCAATGTCAAAATGATGGTTTTATCAAATGTTCTGTGAATGCAGGGGTTTTCTCAGTTGAGAACACTAGACACATTACTTCTTATTTGGCTGCTTTGTGCTTGTTCTCACAATCAATTAAAAAATGCTGGTTTTACAAAATGCTTTTGGAATGTAACTGGTTCTTCAGTGTGGAAAACTATGCAAGTTACTCATTTAATTGTCTGCTGAACACTTCTTTTCACTTACAATCAATGTCCAAGCACTCGTTTTACCTAATGACCTGTGAAGGCAGTAGGTTATTCTGTTTTGAATTCAAAGCAAGTTACTTGTGTTACTTGCTGGTACTTAATCCCAATTATAGTAAATGACAAAGAGTGGTTTTACCTAATACTTTGAGAATGTAAGTGCTTCTACCTTTTGTAAAAGTATACAAGTTACTCATTTAATTTCCTGCTGCACACTGTTTTCATTTACAATCAATGTCAAAGGAGTGATGATACATAAGGTACTGTGAATGCAGTCATTTCTTCACTTGTGAAAAGAAAGTCTTTGCTTAATTGGCTGCTGTGCACTTTTTTCATATACAATCAATGAAAAACCACTGGATTTACTAATGTTCTGTGAAAGTAGGAGTGTCTTCAGTTTTGAAAACTAAGCAAATTTCTACTTTATTTGGCTGCTTATGGCACTGGATTTCACTTACAATCCATGTCAAAACACTGGTTTTGCCTAATGCTCTGTGAATGCAGTACGTTCTCCAGTTTTGAAAATGAAGCAAGTTACTTCATTAATTGGCTGCTATGCACTTGTTTTCACTTTCAATGTCAATCTGCTGGTTTTACCTAATATGCAGAGAAGGCAGTTGTTTCTTCAAGTTGTGTAAACTAATCAAGTTACTTTTTTATTCAGTGCTATGCACTTGTTTTCACTTTCATTCAATGACAAAATAGTGGTTTACCTGAAGTTCCTGGAATGCTGTAATTTCTTCAGTCAGTAAAACTACGCATTTTACTTCTTTAAATGACTGCTATGCTCTTATATTCATTTACAGTTAATGGCAAATCAGTTATGATACCTAATACTCTGTGAACACAGTAGTTCCTTCAGTTGTGAAAACTATGAACATTACTTCTTTAATTGGCTGGATGCACTTGTTTTTGCTTACAATGTCAATATGCTGGTTTTACCTAATGCCCTGAGAAAGCAGATGTTTCTTCAAGATGTTAAAACTAAGCCGGTTACATTTTCATTGGGTGTTATGCACTTGTTTTCACATACAATCAATTACAAAACAATGGTTTTCCTAATGCTTTTGGAATTAAGTAGTCTCTTCATTGGTTAAACTAAGCAATTTACATCTTTAAGTGAATGCTATGCACTTGTTTTCACTTACATTCAATGCAAATAAGTTTTGAAACCTAACACTCTGTGAATGCAGGAGTTTCTTAGGTTGTGAAAACTGAGCATGTAACTTCTTTAATTGGCTGCTATGCACTTGTTTTAACTTAAAACCAATGTCAAAACCATAGTTTTACCTAAGCTCTGGGAATGCAGTAGTTTCTTATTTTGCGATAAATAGAGAAGTTATTTCTTTAAATGGCTGCTACACTCTTGTTTCACTTACAATTAATGTCAAAACACGGGTTTTAATTAGTGTTCTGTGAATGCAGAAAGTTCTTTTGTTGTGAAAACTGTGCACATTAATTCCTAAATTGTCTGCTTTGCATTTGTTCTCACAATCAATGAAAAACACTGGCTTTACCTAACACTTTGTGAATGTAAGTGGTTCTCCAGTTTGTAAAACTATGCAAGTTACTCATTTAATTTCCTGCTGCACACTTCTTTTCACTTACAATCAGTGTCAATGCTCTGGTTTTCCTAAAACTTTTGAACGTAGAAGGATCTTCTGTTTTGAAAACTAAGCAAGTAACTTCTTTATTCGTCTGCCACGCAATTCTTTTAACTTACAACCAATGTCAAACCATGGTTTTACCTAACATTCTGGGAATGCAGTCATTTCTTCATTTGTGAAAACTAAGGAAATATTTCTTTAATTGGCTGCTACACTTATTTTTACTTACAATCAATATCAAAATGGTGGTTAACTTTACCCTCTGTAAATGCAGTCATTCCTTCACTTGTGAAAACCAAGCAAGACCTTGTTTAATTGGCTGCTATGCCCTTGTTTCCACATACAGTAATTATCAAAACACTGGTTTTACATAAAGCTCTGTGAATGTAAGGTGTTCTTCAGTTTTGGAAACTAAGCAAATTACTTCTTTATTGGTTGCTATGGCCCTTGTTTTCACTTGCAATCAATGTCAAAACACTCATTTTCCTTAGCACTCTGTGAATGTAGTATGTTCTTCAGTTTAGAAACCAAGCAAATTACTTGTTTAATTGGCTTGTTTGCACTTGCAATCCATATCAAAACACTTGTTTGACCTTATTCTCTGTGAATTTAGGAGGTTCTTCAGTTTAGAAATCTAAACAAATTACTTATTTCTTTGGCTGGTGTGGCACTTGTTTTCAAATACAATGGTTTTACCTAATGCTCTGAGTGCATGAGATTCTAAAGTTTTGGAAATTAAGCAAGTTAATTGTTTACTGGGCTGCTATGCACTTTTTTTCACTTACAATGTCAATATGCTGGTTTTGCCTAATATGCTGAGAATGCAGTTATTTCTTCAAGTTGTGAAAACTAAGCAAGATACTTTTTCACTGGGTGCTATGAACTTGTTCACACTTACAATAAATGACAAAACAATGTTTTACCTAATGCTTTTGGAAAGCAGAAGTTTTTTCAGTTAGGAAAACTAAGCAATTTACTTCTTTAAATGACTGCCATGCACTTGTTTTCACGTACAGTCTATGGCAAATCAGTTGTGATACCAAACACTCTGTGAATGCAGTAGTATATTCAGTTGTTAAAACTAAGCTCTTTACTTCTTTAATTGGCTGCTATGCCCTTGTTTTAACTTACAGCCAGTGAGAAAACCATGGTTTTACATAACATTCTGAGAATGCAGTCATTTCTTCATTTGTGAAAACTAAGGAAGTTATTTCTTTAATTGGCTGCTATGCACTTGTTTTCACTTAATTCAATATCAAAACATTTGTTTGACCTAAAGCTCTGTGTATGAAGGAGGTTCTTAAGTTTTGAATACTAAGCAAGTTGCTTCTTTGTCTGCTACACACGTTTTCCCTTAAAATCAATGTCAAAACACTGGTTTAACCTAATTTTTTTGACTGCAGAAAGTTCTTGAGTTTTGAATCCCAAGCAAGTAGTTTAATTTGCTGCTATGCACTTGTTTTAATTTACAAACAATGTCAAACCCTAGTTTTACCTAACACTGTGAATGAAGGAGGTTTTTCAATTTTCAAAAATTTAGCAAGATACTTGTTTAATAGGATACTATTCAACTCCTCTCCATTACAATCAGTGAAGGAACCTGGTTTTAACTTTGGAAATGTCAATGGTTCATAATTTTTTGAAAACAAATCAAATTACTCATTTAATTGCTACACACTTCTTTTCACTTACAATCAATGTCAAAGCACTGGTTTTACCTAATTCTCTGTGAATGCAGTAGTTTATACTGTTTTGAATTCTAAGCATGTTACTTGTGTAATTTGCTTGTATTTATTCTCACTTACAATCAATGCCAAAACAGTGGTTTTACCTAAAGCTCTTTGAATGCAAGAGCTCTTTCATTTTTTAAAATTTTGCATGTTACTTGTATAATTGGCTTTTATGCACACGTTTTCACTTACAATGTCAAAATGCTGGTTTTGCCTAATACTTGTGAATGCAGTGGTTCCATCAGTTGTGAAAAATAAGCAAATTATTTTTTCATTTGGTGCTATGCACTTGTTTTCACTTCCAAATAATATCAAAACCCTGGTATTACCTAATGTTCTGTGAATGAAAGACGTTTATCAGTTTTAAAAAATTATGGAAGGACTTGTTTATAGGCTACTGTTCACTTGTTTTCACTTACAATTAATGTCAAATCCCTGGTTTTACCTAACACTCTGAGAATGAAGGCGGTTCTTCAATTTTCAATAATTAATCAAGGTACTGTTTAATAGGATATTATTCACCTCTTCTCACTTGCAGTCAATGAAAAAACACTGGTTTTATCTTATGCTTTTTTGACTGTGAATGTAGGGGTTTCTTCAGTTTTGAAAACTAAGCAAATTTCTACTTTATTTGGCTGCTATGGCACTGGATTTCACTTACAATTCATGTCAAAATACTGGTTTTACCTAATGTTCTGTGAATGCAGTACATTCTCCGGTTTTGAAAGCAAAGCAATTTACTTTATTAATGGGCTGTTATGCATTTATTTTCACTTACAATGTCAATATGCTGGTTTTACCTAATATGCAGAGAATGCAGTTGTTTCTTCAAGTTGTGAAACCTAAGTAAGTTACTTTTTCTTTGGGTGCTATACACTTGTTTTTCAGTTACAATCAATGAAAAAACAAGGTTTACTTAACACTCTTAGAATGCAGTAGTTCCTTCAGTTGTGAAAACTAAATAATTTACTTCTTTAAATGACTGCTATGCATTTGTTTTCACTTACAGTCAATATCAAAACACTTGCTTGACTTAATGCTCTGTGAAAGAAGGAGGTTCTTCAGTTTAAAAAACTAAGCAAGTTGCTTCTTTAATTGCCTGCTACACACTTGCTTCACTGACAATGTCAAAACACTAGTTTTACTTAATTCTCTGTGAATACAAGAGGTTCTTCAATTTCTAATTCCAAGGAAGTAGTTTAATTTGCTGCTATGCACTTATTTTCACTTACAAACAATGTCAACACCCTGGTTTTACCTAACACTCTGTGAATGAATGAGATTCTTCATTTTCTAAAATTAAGCAAGGTACTTGTTTAATAGGATACAATTCACTTCTTCTCACTCACAATCAATCAAACCCATTGGTTTTACCTAAAACTTTGTGAATGTAACTGGTTCTTCAGTTTTAAAAACTAAGCAAGTTACTCATTTAATTGCCTGCTTCACTTCGTTTCACTTAAAATCAATGTCAAGACACTGGTTTTACCTATTTCTCTGTGAATGCAGTATATTCTTCAGTTTTGAAAAAAGTTACCTGTTACATGTGTTACACACATGTTTTCATTTACATTCAATACCAAAACAATTGTTTGTCCTAATGCTCTCTGAACTAAGGAGTTTTTCAGTTTCAAAAACTAAACAAGTTGCTTAATTGCATGTAATTGAAAACATGTTTTCAATTATTATCAATGTAAAAAAATCTGGTTTTACATAATGTTCTGTGAATGCAGGATGTTCTTCAGGTTTGAATTACAAGCTGGTACTTTAATTTGCTGCTAGGCATTGTTTTCACTTACAACTAATGTCAAAACTTTGGTTTTAACTAACATTCTGTGAATGAAGGATGTTCTTCAGCTTTTAAAAATTAAGCAAGTTACTTTTTTTTTACTTACAGTCAATGTCAAAATGGTGATTATAACCAAGTCTCTGAGAATGCAGTCTTTTGTTCACTTGTGAAAACTAGGCATATTACTTCTTTAAGTGGGTGCTTTTAACTTGTTTTCACATACAATCAGTGAAAAATCATTGGTTTTACCTAATGCTCTCTGTGAATGAAGAAGGTTCTTCACTCATCAAAAATTAAGCCATCTACTTGTTTAATAGGCTACTATTTACTTCTTCTCACTTATAATCAATGAATAAAACACTAGTTTTACCTAAATCTTTTGAATATAAGTCGTTTTTCAGTTTGAAAACTAAACAAGTTGCTCATTTAATTGCCTGCTTCACACTTCTTTTCACTTACAATCATTGTCAAGGCAGTGATGGTACATAAGATTCTGTGAATGCAGTAATTTCTTCACTTGTGAAAAACAAGGAAGTCCTTGTTTATATGGCTGTTATGCACTTGTTTTCACATAAAATGCTCTGTGAATGCAGCATTTTCTTCAGTAGTGAAAACTAGGAATGTTACTTCCTTAATTGGCTGCTTTGCACTTGTTCTCACAATTTATGAAAAACGATGTTTTTACCTAACCCTTTGTAAATGTAAGTGGTTCTTCAGTTTGTAAAACTATGCAAGTTCCTCATATAAGTGCGGCACAGTTCTTTTCACTTGCAATTGAGGTCAATTCACTGGTTTTACCTAATGATCTCTGTATTCAGTAGGTTATTTTCTTTTGAAATTTTTTTAAATTTAATCATTTTTATTTAGAGTGTATTTCTAAAATCATAAAAGGGGTTTTGTAACCAAAGTTGAAACACATTTATTCTTCATAACTTCAGAATTTGACAAGCAATTCCAGACCATGCCTCCCAAATCCAATCTTCTTTGCTATTTTGCAAATTTCTGTAACCTCAAATTTAAACTACTCCATTCTAAATGTACAATTTTATATGACTACTGTATGCTTGTTTATAGGACAGTTTCCTCAAAACATTCCATTAACGATAAAGAATGGCTTTTGTCCAAGGATCAGGAGGGAAGAAATATTAAACACCTATCAGAAAATCATTTATTGATTTTAATAACAGAAGCTGTTTTGTTTTCTGTTATAAAAGAGAACATGTAAAATTAAATTATTTTTGTAGACTTGTAATATTTTACTCCCTACACAGCTTCAATCCTATTTATGATCTTTTATGCAAGTCACCATCAGGATTTACTGAGTAATATTCCAAGGTGTTAACATGGCTCTGAAGTGTAATTCCAAAGTGGAACAGGTTACTTTTGAGGAAGAGAACTTACTGATAAGTTCCCTCAAATGCTCTTTTTTTCTTTCAACTTTAAATAAAAATTTAATGGAATCATTTTTTCAACTTACTTGTGTTATTTGTGGTATTTATTCTTACTTACAATCAATGCCAAAAGAGTGGATTTCCTTAATGCTCTGTGAATGCAAGAGATACTTCAGTTTTACAAACTAAGCAAGTTACTTGTATAATTGGCTGTTATGCACTTGTTTTCACTTACAACCAATGACAAAACTCTGGTTTTACCTAACTCTCTGTGAATGAAGGAGGTTCTTCAATTTTCAAAAATTAAGCAACGTACTTGTTTATAGGTTACTATTCATTTCTTATCACTTGCAATCAATGAAAAAACACTGGTTTTACCTAATGCTTTGTGAAAGTAAGTGGTTCTTCAGTTTTGAAAACTAAGCAAGTTACTCATGTAATTGCCTGCTTCACACTTCTTTTCACTTACAATCAATGTCAAAGCAGTGGCAGTACATAAGATTCTGTGAATGCAGTCATATCTTTTCTTGTGAAAGCCAAGCAACTCCTTGGTTAATTGGCTGCTATGCACTTGTTTTCACATCCAATAAATATCAAAATACTGGTTTTACCTGATGCCCTGTGGATATGGGAGGTTCCTCAAGTTTGAATTCTAAGCAAATTACTTCTTTATTTGGCTGATATGGCACTTGTATTCATTTACAACCAATGTCAAAACCCTGGTTTTTCCTAACACTCTGTGAATGAAGGAGGTAATTCAATATTCAAAAATTAAGCCAGGTACTTTTAAAATATGATACAATTCACTTCTTCTCACTTAAAATCAATGAAAAAAACACTGGTTTTACCTTTGTGAATGTAAGTGCTTCTTCAGTTTTGAAAACAACGAAATTACTCATTAATTGCCTCCTTGTTTTCACTTACAATCAATGTCAAAGCACAGGTATTACCTCAATCTCTGTGAATATATTGGCTTATTCTCTTTGAATTCTAAGCAAGTTACTTGTATTATTTGCTGGTATTTATTCTCACTTACAATCATTGCCAAAAGAGTGGATTTACCTAATCCTCTAGGATTGCAGATGGTCCTTAGTTTTGAAAACTAAGCAAGTTAATTGTACAATTGGCTGCTTTGCACTTGTTTCCAATTTCAATCAATGTCAAATGCTGGTTTTACGTAATACTTGTGAATGCAGTAGTTTCTTCTGCTGTGAAAACTAAGCAAGTTACTTTTTCTTTGGTGCCATGCACCTGTTTTCACTTACAACCAATGTCAAAACTATGGTTTTACCGTACACTCTGTGAATGAAGGAGATTCTTCATTTTTCAAAATTAAGGAGTTTACTTGTTTAATAAGATACTATTCACTAGCTTTTACTTACAATCAATGTCAAAATGGTCGTTTAACCTAACCCTCTCTAAACGCAAGTGTTTCTTCATTTTTGAAAACAAGGCATGTTACATGCTTAATGCCTGCTTTGCATTTGTTCTCACAACCAATGAAAAAACACCGATTTTACCTAACTCTTTGTGAATGTAAGTTGTTCTTTAATTTGGAAAATTATGCAAGTTACTTATTAAATTGCCTGCTGCATATTTATTTTCACTTATAAACAATGTCAAAGCCCTGGTTTTACATAATTCTCTGTGAATGCATTAGGTTTTTCTGTTTTAAATTCTGAGATGGTACTTGTGCTATTTGCTGGTATTTATTCTCACTTACAATCAATGCCAAAACAATGGTTTTACCTAATGCTTTAGGAATGCAGAGGTCCTTCATTTCTTAAAACTCACCAAGTTACTTGTATAATTCATTATTACATAGTAGTTTTCACTTCATATGAATGTCAAAATGCTGGTTTTACCTAATACTTGTGAATGCAGTAGTTTCTTTAGTTGTCAAAACTAAGCATGTTACATCCTTAATTGGTTGATTTGCACTTGTTCTCTCTTACAATCAATTAAAAACACTGTTTTTACCTAATGCTTTGTGAATGTAAGTGGTTTTCAGTTTTCAAAACTAAGCAAGTTACTCATTTAATTGCCTGTTACACCTCTTTTCATTTACAATCAATTTCAAAATGGTGGTTTTAC
>JAKSZT010034881.1:3147-13509 GCA_026826555.1 Tolypeutes matacus | reverse complement strand
CTTTCATTTAGCATGTTTTTTGAAGGTCTTCCATGTTGTAGCATGTATTAATAGTTCCACTTTCATTGTGGTATAGATTAGTCAGGGTTCTCCAGAGAGGGATTACATAAATATATGTATATGTGTATACATAAATGCATATATGTGTGTGTGTGCACATACACACTGGGAATATATATTTATACACACACATATATAAGCAATAGGATCTAAATATATACACATATATTTAGAGAAAGGTGTATTTACATATATAGTATAGAAGTGTGCCAAAAGAAAGAGAGAGAGGAGAGGGATGTATTAGGTGAATTTGCTCATGTGGTTATGGAGACTCCAAAGTCCCACAATAGGCCCTCTACAGGCTGAGACCCTGGGGTGCTGGTAGCATGAGCATTCCAAGTCTCAAACTTTCAGAACCAGGGAATCAATGGTATTAAGAACCTGGGGGTCTGCTGATATGAGTTTTGGAGCCTACAGGCTAGAAAATATGGAATTCAGATTGCCAAAGGGTGAAGAGTGTCCCAGCTCCAGGAGAAAGAGATACAAAATAGCTTTCCCTCTCTCTTTCTTGTTATATCAGGACCCCCAGCCAATTCAAAGATCCAAACTATCAGGACCAGCAGATGGCAGAATCGTTACGTTGCTGGACTCCCACATAGTTAACCACAGTTCGAGTCCTGGTCCCAGTAGCTTAAAACTCACACTGGGTGTGTGTGCATGCTTGCCCAAAATCCCAAGAGGAGAATGGAGGAGAAGTGTTTGTGGTGTGGCCATCCCCCCTGGAGAGTGATTTCTCTTCTTTTTTCTGTCTGTCTGTCTCTGTCTCTCTGGTGAGCACATATGCCCTATAATGAAACATCTCTTAAAACAAAACAAAACAAGATACCTAGTATCAAAAGACAAAATTTCAACAGATTTCATTATAGATCTATTTGGCTCTTGTATCTGCAATTCATGAGTCAGGCAGCCTCCATTCTACAATACAGAACAAGAGCTCCCAATGTGGTATACAGTAAAACAGTGGCTTTTGTAAGGTCAGAACAAGAGCAACCAAAAAGAACAATAGAAAGAAAGCTGACTGGTTACCATAAGTGACATCAGGTTATTTTTTGTAGGGGTTCTACCATGACTCAGGTAAATTGAAGCTTGTTTTAAAGAAAAACTGATCTGTTTGAGATCTGTCTGCTTCTGTAAAGTCTCAGTTTGATTATGTGGTATTTAGCATATGAGATTTCATTTTAGCTTCATCTAGTCTGCTAAGACCCAGTGCAGCTCTGTCCAAAACAACCAGCTCTCATAATTTTGGTAAACACTGCCAATGAGTGTAGATTCCTTCTCAGTCCACTGACATACCCTCACAGACACACCCAGAAATAATCCTTTATCAGATCTCTAAGTACCTTTTCTTTATTAAAAATGTATTTATTTATTTTTATTTATTGTTACTATTTTTTAAATTTGCTGTAGTACATGTGTTCACCAGAGAGAAAGAGACAGAGTGAGATAAAGGAAAAATGAGAAAGGACGTCATCAGGCCCAGGACTCAAACTCTGATCGACCACGTGGGAGCCCAGCGCCTTAACCACCACACCTCCTTCTGTTGCCTCTCTAGATACCTCTTAATTCAGTCAAGTTGACACCTAAAATTAGCCACATTTATCCACAACTTGTTAACTTGACAACCGTAATCCACATCACCTGAAACCATACTCAATATCCAAGTAAGTACAGTAACAAGGTAATAGTTCCACCTAACATCAAACAACTATCCTGCATACACCAGGAATGCACCACTCCTTTCCCCTGAAGAAGAGATAAAAGTCCTTGGGTAGTATTCCCTCTCCTCCCAATATCCCCTAATGTAAACGGTGTGATGTAAAATTAGCAAATACTCAGATTCTGATAAAAAGTCAATACAAATTATGTTACATGATGATGGGATAAAGAGGAATTAAAATAAAAAGCACTTAAATCTATTAAAACTATTTGTAGGGACCAGCAGTTGGCGTAATGACTATGTCGCTAGACTCCCATGTGGTCGACCGTGGTTCAAGTCCCGGACCCAGTGGCTTAAAATCACACTGGGCGCGTGTGCGTGTGTGTCCAAGATCCTGAGAGGAGAATGGAGGAGAAGGGATTGCGATGTGGCCAACTCCCTGGGGGCGATTTCTCATTTTCTGTCTCTCTGTCTCTCTCTTTCTGGCGAGTGTATGTGCCCTATGGCAAAAACCTTTCAAAAAATAAAAACCCTATTTGTATATCTCTACATACAAATAAATGTATTCTTAACAAGCAAGGGTAGAAATATTCATACAATTACAGTCCTTTTTTTTTCAGTTACTGGTCACTTGGGCATAGCTGGTGTTTATACGTAACTTCTATTAACCATCCTGTATTCCTTTGCTTTCACCTTCAGCAAATACCTCAGCTTGTCATTGTTTCTTTACCTCAACAGGTGACCCAGAGCTTTGTTTTATCTGGACCATTTGTAGCCTTGCCTGTTTTGAGGGCTGTGATTTCCAACTGACCTTACTCACAGGTCATGGTTATACTATGAGACACCTTCAGGGGTTCCCTGTGTTTCAGACGTACTCTCCCTTAGCTCCATTGTGGAGCAGTAGGCCAATTTCCTCTTGGTAGTCTTGGTAACCTACACAGTAACTGCCTAATTAGATTGGTGATTCAGAGGCACGAGGTCTCCAAAGAGCCGAGATGGCAATGGTAACTTCCAGTTCCATGGAATCATTGCTATGTTTCCTAGTGAAAGCATTCTTCTCACAGGAACTAAGACCTGCAGACCAGCAGAGCATAATGTTATAGGAAAAGAAAGCAAAATTTTTGCTAGTGGGTTACTAATCATGAGTGCTGCCACTTTCATTTCCACCCCATGATTTCTATGCCTATAAATGCTGATTATGGAAGAAACAGTACCATACACTGGGTGCTGATTCGGACCACATGTAATTTTCTGGAGAACCTTGTCCCAGCCCTGCAAAGTACATACTATCGTTTAGCTGGTGCAGTGACTGTGAATCACCATTCTATCAAGCATGCTGGTTCTGGATAATGGAGAACATGGTAAAACCAGTGAATATCCTGAACCTAGCCTTTTGCCATACTTCTTTGGCTGGGACATAAGTTTCTTGATCAGGCATAATGGTGTGTGCAATACCATTATGATGGATAAGATGTTCTGTAAGTCCACAGGTGGTAGTATGGGCAGAAGCACTGACTACAGGAATGTCAAATCCACATCCAGATGGTCTACCCCAGAAGGACAAGACATTGTCCCTTCCAAGATCAAAGAGGTCCAGTGTAATCACCTGCCACCAGGAAGCTAACTGATCAACCTGGGGAATAGTGCCTTATCTGGGGCTTAATGTTGGTCTCCACTGCTGGCAGATTGGGCACTCATCAGCATCTAAATCCAGGCCAGACTTGGTGAGTGGAAGTCCACATAGCTGAGCCCATGCTCAATCTCCATTCAAGCCACTATGACCACGTTATTCATGATACCATATAGCAAGGGTGGCTGGAGAAGGAGGCTTAATAGAATCTAAAGAATGTAGCATCCTATCCACTTGATTATTAAAGTATTCCTCTGCTGAGATCACTCTTTGATGAGCATTCATATGGGAACACAAATATCTTTAGATCCTCTGCCCACTCAGAGAGGTCTATCTACAACCTCTTCCCCAAATTGCTTTGTCACTGATTTTCCAACTATGCTCCTTCAACGTCCTCAATCACGTGGTCAAACTATCAGCTACAGACCAGGAAACAGATGTTCAGTTGCGCATCTGGATACTTTTCCTTCCAAACAAGTGCACAACCATAGAGCATGCACTGCCCATAGTTCTATACATTGAGAGGACTTTCCCTCATCACTGTCCTTTAATGACCCAAAAAGGGTGATGGTGCTATTTCTGTCCACTTTCGGGTGGTTCCTGCATATTGTGCAGGTTACAGAACCTGTAAACCAGGATCACATCTTCTCTCCCCCAACTACTGATGTTAGGGTACCCCTAATGAGGCGATGGATTAGGAGAGAAAAGGCAATGTAGCAGGAGTAGGAACTATGAGCATTTGGGCCACTTCTTCATGTAACTTGTGCCTTCAGGACAAGCTCAGGCCCAATCATGTATCTATCACTTTCATTTCCTGATGGATACTGCCACGCATAGCCAACGTAATGGATTTGGGAGTCTGAAAGCACTCACTCAGTTCTTGATGGGTGGTTCAGGTTGCACAGTAACTTGGTAGCACATGGTGACATGTTCAATTTCTAAGGCCCAGATCCAGAATGCCTGTCAAAAGGAGAACAGTTTTCTGCAGATGACAGCAGGGCTTGCCCCCAAATCCAAGGTCCTCTACTGGGATTTACCTATGGTACCCTTCCAAAAGCTTCAAACAGCACCCTTATCCATCACTGACACCTCAAGTACCATTGGATCTTCTGAATCATATGGCTCAAGTAATGGAACCTCTCGATCAGCAGCCTAGGCCTGTTGCAGAGCCTTCTTCTATTCCTCCCTACACCCAAAACTTGAAGCTTTTAAGGTCACTTGGTGGCTGGACCAGAATAACAATTTCAAATGAAGAATGTGTTGCCTCCAAGGTTCACAAAGACTTACCCTCGCTTGTGCACTTTCTCGGTTATACAAGTGATCATTGCGATAACTTATCCTTACACTTAGCAGGAATAATCAACATGCCCTACATCACTGGGCCCCTAGAAATTTTTCTGAAGTAGAAGGCCCTTGAGTTTTAGTCATATTCGTTAATATTTCCTATCCTCTGAGCCACAGTTGTCTCACTAGTAAGACCAGAGCAGTCAATATTTTATACTCTTTTGGTTCAGTTGACATAATGTCACCAATATAATTGACTAATGTGCTATTGTGATGAGAGGAAAGGCAATTGAGAGCCCTGCCAACTAAATTGTGACAAAGAGCTGAGGTGTTGCTAGTGTCAGGAAAGTGAAGGCTTACTGCTGGCCTTTTAAGTTGGAAAAACAAAAACAAAAATACTGCTTTTGGTGGTCAGGTGTGGACAAGAAAGTATTTGCCAGATCATGAGCTGCATATCAGGTACCAGGATATGTGTTTACTTGCTCAAGCAATGAAACTGCATCTATGACAACAGCTGCGATTGATGTCTTCTGGAACCAACATCAGTTCTGAGCCAATGTCCAGTAGTCTACACACGTCTGATCATTATCCTTCCCCCAAGGCACAGTTACCCTAGTAAAAGACTATAGAGGAAAATTGGAAAAAGATTAACACTGTAAGTTTTCAGTAGTGTATTGAGATTCTCTTCTCCTAGAGATTACTCAACCTCCTCTTCTTTCAAAGGATTTCTGGTCTATAAACTGGCTGAAGTCTGGGAATTAATTGAGGGGCCATGATTTTCTGTTTTTATGATTTGAGTTGGATGTTAGTTTAATGACCAGGAAATTATCTACTTATATAGATCAACTAAGAAGGTAATGGGCTTCCTGGGCTGGACTTGTGGCCTGATAGTTAAGGGAGCCATAACCTACATAGCCAACCACAGTTCAGAACCCAGCTCTATCACTTTGAAATACAAACTGGTGGGTGTAGGTGCATCCTCCAAGTCCTGACAGGATGGAGAAATGGAGAAGGGATTGCAGTATAATCATGCCCTATTAGGGGATGTTTTTTCCCTTTCCACTTTTCTTTGTCACACTGGCATGCCCTCTGACAATGTTTTTTTAAAAATAATAATTTAGTAGGCTTCCTATCTATTTGACTTCTAGGATCACAATAATTATTAACTAGCCAATGACATAAATCTACACAGTCAGACTAAAGATGCTTTGTTGTCTCTGCCACCCTTCTGGTGTCTATGCACACCATGCCTTTGGTGATAGAGTGCTGCTATTTGACCCCTTCCACCACGTGTCTCACTATTCCCATTGTATTTATGTTTTCCCATTGAGTGACTGCCATTCCCATTGTAAGATCCAACCTACAGAGAAGGGAGGTCATGGATCTTTTCAGGGATGTTGGACTCCCCTCACAAATGTATTTCCCAAAGTGTTGGTGAAAGGTATGTCCTCTGGACCTTCTCAGTGTGGGGAAGTAGGTTTAAAGTGACAAATACATTCTAGAATTCGAATCTCCCCCAATCTCTGAATCCCTTTCTCTATGGTAAACTAGAGATTGGGCCTCTCCATCTCATTCATAGTAGGACATCTTTTGATCCATTTCATCCAAACCACCATCAAATTATTAGTACCTTCCCTACCTCCCCAAGCTCCAACATTCATTGCAGATTCATTGAGCTAATATTGATTCCATGAGATCAGAAAGTTCACTATGGCCTTCCAGTTAGAATAGGACTTCTGAATCCCAGTGCTTCTAGTGGGACTCTGAACCAATCCAGTTGTCATTTACCCAGTTCCAGAATGAATCATTGAAAAAGATATACTTAGCAGCTGGCACAATCCCCATATTGTTTCCCTAATGTGTGGAGTGAGGACTATTATGGCGGGAGAGGCCAGATGGAAGTCATTAGAGTTTCCTCTACCCAGGAAAATAGTAAATCAGAATAGGCCTCTATCAACGCTTTGGGCCTAGTCCAACTTTATGACCATTATTCCACACATTTAATATCAGTTTCCACTCATTTTCTGGACTCGTGCTTGTGTAATAAGGAAACTCTAGTAGTTCATTTGGAGCATAGTACATCTTCATGGGTCATACTTTGTACCTCACCTTTGGGTACTCATTGGGACTTGCATTTAGCTGTAGGTCTAGAAGCAAAGAGAAGCGATGGGTGTGGGTTCTGAGGAAAATCAGCATTGTGTTGTTTACCAACTGCCTCGGGGGATGCTATTATCATTTCTTCTGTCAATTCAGGGTTTATCTCTCAGACAGAGCTGGAAAGACCAATACCCTTGTGTGTGGGCATGGCGCTACTGTGTGAGGTGAAGAAACCATTTTCTCTGGCAAACCAGATATCCAAGTTGAGGCACACAGTGCCCTTAGCCTCACTGGAGTATTTCTATACCTCTCCATCTCAGTTTACAGGATCCCACTCTTTTCCAGCCAATACCATCAATTTAACTGTCTGTATTTTCCCATGCTGAGAGTTTAGTTTTTGCTCTAACTCAATCAATCACATAATGAGTGTTTTTGTTTAATTTTTGGCAATTTCTACACATTAGCTATGAGAGAGAAGATTTTATTCCTGTTAACGGATGGGAGAGTGTTGAACTGCGTTGTGAAATCCCTGGTTCTTCAGGTCCAGATCTGTCCCTAGGCACAAAATAAGACCATAAACAAAGATAAAGTAGGTAGAAAAAAAAAGAATTAACAGGAAAGAAAAATACACCCAGAAGATGCCTGGGTGGGCCGACTGCCAAATGTCAACTGCACTAGGCACTGGTCAACCATTATTTTATTATTAAAGGTCATGAATATTCATTAGTGGGAGGCCTGATACGCTGCCTATGTCCTTCCTTTGAATTCAAATCCACACTTTTTTTTTTTTTTAACTGTACCTGCACACCTTCCTCACAGGTAAAGAATGAGGAACTTGATCACCTAATTGTGCACGCCCAATGTGAGCCATGTTGCCCCAATTAGACTGCCCAATTAGTCCATCACCCTAATGGGAATTAGGGCATTGACCAAGATGCTTACTTAGGGATTTTGGTAAAAGAAAATTCTATGAATCATCCCTGTGTGCTTCCCTCAGGCCCCAAGGAAGGAAGATAGCAAATTGCCTCACCCTCCTGGCACCTAGGGCTAGGTAAGCCTTTTGTTTTTCTCTTAGAGCTGCCCACTCATGACTAACTGCCTACCACATTCCCAGCCACATTTAGAAACCCTAAGGTCTCTTATTTGAGGCTTGAGCCAAGAAATCAAACCTGTGAGCTTATCCTTTTCTTTCATTACTTTGTTTAGTGATGCTAAAAACAATCAACCAACATCATTATATTCCTTGTCTTTTAACAAATGTGCATAATGTTCCTAAATATCATGCCTCTTAAAAGAGGTGAATAAAAGTATCAAATGCACTTATTTATAGACTATCAGTGTTCTCTGTACTATTAGAAATAGGGTCCTTAGCATTTTTAGGTCTAATCATATTACACAGAAACCCCAAAACCAAGTAGGGGAATTCACTTTTAAAGTCATGTTCCTGGTCCAGCCTGCAGCACTGTTGGTATCAGACTGAACTGTAGTACAGAGGACCACATGGAGCACATGGCTGATCACTGGTTTGGATCTCCAGCTGAACTTAAAAGCATGCCATGTGCGTGGATGAGTGCCTAAGTTTCTGATGGCTAGAGAGGAGGTATTTTGGTATAATGCCTCTCTCTCTCATTCTCTCTCTCTCTCTGTCTCTCTCTCTCTCTCTTTCATCACAAATAAATATTAAAAAAAAACTTAGAAAAAGATTGAGAGTCTGCAGGTGGAAGTTAAGGCCATTAGATCACACATAACTGACAGATCCCACATGGCAGTTTGAGTCCTGGACCCAGCAGCTTGAAAAGACATATTGGGAATGTCTGTGGAGAAGGGATTGCAGTATGGTCATCACCCCTGGAAGGTGATTTCTCAATTTCCCTCTGTGTCTGTATCTGTCTCACATGCACCCTATAGTGAAAACTAAAATAGTAATTTAAAATGTCTGTTCCTTTAGAACAATTTTTCATATGAATATCTGTATTAGGCCACTCTAGGGTTACAGAAACATTAGGACATGTATACAGATCTATGAGAGGGGATGCATTAGAATTAGTTCTCATGATTATGGCAGCTAAGTAGTTATACAACAGGCAGTCTGCAAGCTGGAGACTCTGGGATGCTGGTGGCAGGGACAGTCCAAGTCCAAAAGCTTCTGAAATAGGAAAGTTACCAAAAGCTGAGAGCCCAAGGGAGGGCTGGTGTAAGTCTTGGAGTCCAAAGGCAGGTCAGCCTTGAGCTCTGCAAGTCAGCAGAAGTCATCCAACCCACACTATAAGAGAGACCAATCTGCCATCTCGCTTGTTTTCTTTGGCCCCAGCCAATTTGATGATGCTCATCCCCAGTGAGGGTGGATGTTTCCTACCTAGCCCCTTTGGATTCACACATGAATCTCTTCAGGAAACATTCACAAAACACACACAGCGTAATGTTTAGCCAAGTTTTAGATATTCATTAATCCAATCAAGGTGGCACTGGAAATTAACCATCAGAGCCCACATGGCCGAGAAATGCAGACAGTCTCTAGGAAATGTGGGCAAACTGTAGCACCTGAAGGTAGTCTCTAGCCAAGAGCTAGCAAATAGTTGCAGACCTTCATCATAGCAAATAAATTCTGCCACCAAACTGAATAAACACAGATTCTTCCCTAATGAACCTCCAAAGGAAAATGCAGCCCAGCTGACACTTTAATCACACCCTTATGAGACCCAGCCAGGTCATACCCAGACTCCTTACCCATAGAAACTGTGTGATAGCAAATATAGTTTAGAGAAACTCATTTTACGGTCCTCTGTCAGGCAGCAGTAGAAAAAACATACATTAATAAAAGGTACTCACCAAAAACAAAAGCCTACCATCTATACAAAGGGTTTTCAAAAATATTCATGGAAAATTTGTAAAATCCATATAAAAATAGATTTTTAAAAAATCACAACCAAAATAAACTCATTCTTTAATTCCATTTTACCTGAACTTTTTGAAGTTCCCTCATATACTTGTTGAAAAATGTTGCTTTCTTTCTGCAATTTAAACAAGACATGGATATCCACATTTCCACTTTTCCTCAGTATCATTACTGCAGCACAACAAAGAAATAAAACCTCTGGGAATGAAAGAAGCAAAACCATCACAGTTTATAGATGTCTGTACAGAAAACTCAGAAGAATCTACAGACAACTATTCCAATAAGATGCACAAGTTGAGCAAGATAGCTGAATCCAAGCTCAATATACAAAAAGTATCAACTTTATTTCTATAAGCAGGCAACACATGAGAAATAAAATTTATTGAAAAGATAATATTTATCATAGGGTCCAAAGTATCTAATAGCCAGAGTAAATCTTAAAAATACATGTAAATCCTCTCTACAGGAAACTTGGTAAACTTTGAATAAGATAGGACAATTAAGGGAATCAGCAGTTAGTGTAATGGCTATGTCGCTGGACTCCCACGTAGTCGAACGCGGTTCACGTCCTGGACCCGGTGGCTTAAAACTCACGCCGGGCGCGTGTGCGTGCGTGCCCAAGATCCCGGAAGGAGAATGGAGGAGAGGGGATTGCGGCGTGACCATCCCCCTGGGGGGTGATTTCTCGCTTTCTGTCTCTCTGTCTCTCTCTGTCTGTCTGGCGAGCGCATGTGCCCT
>JAKSZT010034877.1:19146-51464 GCA_026826555.1 Tolypeutes matacus | reverse complement strand
ATTGTGAGAATTTTGATTTTTACCCATAATAAAAAAAAAAAAAAGAATGTCACTCTAACAGAGTTATTCCTTGCTATGCTTACATTGAGAACCACAGCAGTAAGAAGTGCATTTTCACATAATTATACATATTAGGCTTATATTACTAATTCAGCTCTTTTAGAATTGTTGACTTGGGGGGATAAATCCTACCCTGTTTATATTAATCAGTCTTTTTATTTTCCTGGGCCTGTTGATTCTTGCTTCCTCTAAAACCTGATAAGGAAGGGAAATTTATTGAAAATTTCATTTCCTTGAATGAACTAACTGCATAGGATCCATTGATCCATGTATAGAGCCCCAAAATCATAATACAAAGTGATAAATTGCATACATACCATGTTTCATCTGATGTTGTGCTCTTTAATAATTCCTATAGAATTGTAAAGAACCGCACCCTTATAGGGATACCAAAACCTAATGTAAACACAACCATAAGTTGAAAATTTAGTAATTTAACAAAAACAACTAATGAAAGCTATCATTATTTTTAGAATCTTGGGGATGTCATAAGTATAAATACGTCCCTAAATTGGACTCATCAGGGAAGATTTATCCCACAACTATGGGACACTAAACTTAACAAAAGTAAAAATTATTTGTGGAAATTATTTTTTGGAACTAGTCCAATTTTTGAATGGCAAGTCAATAAAACTAATATTACCAATTTAAAAAGAAAATCCACTTAATTTCTTAAAATATGTGGACAGGATCCCATTGTTTTTATAGTGGGAACAGCAATCATTAATCACACATTTTTTTTTCTGCTGTAATTGTGCCCTTTACACCTGTGTATCAAAGTCTGTTTTACAGGCCAGCTCTACTGCGGTTCAAATAGGACATCAGCGTCATGGAATATGGCTTCTGATTTGCATGAATCACTGCTGGCAGTCTTCCCCTGAGAACCAAATCCTTTGGGCACTTTCTAAATGATGATTTGAAAATTACCAAATGTTTAATTGGATTATTACAGCTGCTGCTGTGGCAGGAACTGCCCTATATTAGAATATCCAAACATGACAATATGTTAGAAATTGGCATTATAATGCTAGTGAGTTATGGCATAGTCAGGCATATATTGAGAGCAGATTAACAATAGGATTAATGACTTAGAGATGGCTGTTACACAAATGGGAGATCCGGTATTTAATCTAAATTTAAAACAAGTTTCGAAGTGTGATTGGAATGAAAGTGCTTTTTGTATCACTCCTCTCCCAAGCAATGATTCCCATTATGAATGAGAAAAAATTAAAAATCACTTAATAGGTCATCACACAAATTTATTTTTGGAAATTACAGATTTGCCAAAGAAGATTTTGACCATGTCTCAGTATCAACTTTCTACACTACCAGGTAGCAAATTTTGGCAATCAGTGAAAGATCAATTAAATAAAATAAACCCCCTACATTGGTGGAAATCAACCTCTGTACTTGCTAACTTCAGTGTGATGATCATTGGTGCTCTGCTACTCTTAACTGTATTAGGATGCATTCACAAAACCCTGCTGTCCTGCATTAATAGGGCTGAAAAGGCCAACCATGCTAATAACTTGATTCTGCTTAAAACCCTTAATTCTCAAACCCCTGTCCATGGAGCTTGGGTGGTGGCCAGTGATGGGTAAGACCTTCAGAGGAGGGCGACCTAACACAGGCTCAGTCACCCTTTACCAAAAAAAAGGGGGGGTCTTGTTGGAAAAGATGCTGAGAGGCAGAGCATAAAGGGTTAAGCATTTTAAAAACATGCTTGATGGCAGAGAAACATTAGTAAATGTACACTGTATACTGCAAACATCAGTAGGAAGAGGCAGAGCAGAATGAGCAAACCACAAAGATGTTATTGTCTGAATTCCCAAGAAAGATTGTCTGGAAACACAGAAAGAGGCAGCGCTCTCACCTACCAAGCAGAGGAACTAGTGAAGGACGCCCTACTTTTATTATCATCTTTGTAGTATAAAAAGCAGCTTGTGTGGGATGTGGTGGGAGGTGTGGGAGGTGGGCAACATGGGAATCCCAGTGGGTTCCGTGTAATATTTTGGGTAATCTAAGCACCTCTTAAAATATATGTGTATGTATATATATATAACATTTTTGTAAGCAAATACACATATATGCATATATATTTATATATCATTTTGCAAATGTTTGTATGTATTGTGAGAATTTTTATTTTTACCCACAATAAAAATAAATTTAAAAAAATAAATAAATAAAGCAGCTTCAGCAAAAATAAACTTGCCTGCATTCCACATGGAGTGAATGTGGAATGGTACCTAACTTTCTTTGGATCATTCCAGGTACTGTCTACTTCCACGTTGAATTACAACTGCTTGCTTTGTACCTCACTCCAATTTTCTTAATATTTTAAATCAGAAATGATCCTTTCATAATTAGATGATATACTTCTAACCTCAAGTATTTTAAGAAGTTAGAAAATTTATTCATATTCTTAAGTTGAACTCCAAAATTTTTCTCCTATGTGATAGGGTGTGGGATGGATGAAACTAGAGTGCATGTATTTACAAACAGAAATGTGTTTGTAACAAAAGGCTTGTGAGTGAAGCTATATCCACTTCCGCAAGAGTACAGACTTAAGATGAAGGCAGAGAATGTAAGAAGTTAGGAATATATGTTCTTTCACTGCAAGCATTCTTTCCTCAAAATAAAACTTATATGAATGTATCTTAACTTTGAAGGAATTTGCATCATGCTTACCTAAGAATGAGGGAATCTATGTAAGGTAGAAGACTGAAGACAATGTGTTTTGCCAGTTTGACCCACATGGTGCTCCTCCCCTTTAAGTGTAATGAGTGTGAAGTTTTCTTGGAAATTCAACCTCATGAGATACCAAAGAATGAATCCTTCAGAGAAACCATTTGGGATTTCATGAATTTGGGAAAGCTAGAGTCACATCAATGAAACATGCAGGAGTAATACCGTGTGATTGTAGGGAATATTGGAAATCCTTCATCCAGGCATTATCTCTCACTGAGCATGAAATATTCATATCTTAGTTAGTTTTGTAATAAACATTGGAATGTTTCCATCTGAAACAAAACCTCATGGAATATGAGAAAATTCAAACTAGAGATAAACCATATGAGTGTCCTGAATGTAGTCTGCTCTTTACAGTCGTGTTTTACTCCTCACTTTAAAGCCATACAGGGGAACAAGCATAGAAATGTTATACATGTGGGATACTTTTCAACCTAAGAGGAAACCTCTTTATTCATCAGAAAACTCTTACTGAAGAGAAATGATATGTATGTGGGAAAGCTTTAACTCAAATGTCAAATTCAGGTCCAAGAAGTTTCCTAGTGCAAAGAAACCGTATGCATGTAAGGCACGTGAAAAAGCCTTTAGGTACAAATCCTATCTCACAGAACATGAAAAAACTCATAGTGGACAGAAACAAAATGAATGCAAAGAATGCAGAAAAGTCTTCAGCCAAAAGCAATTGTTCATAAACCATCAGAGTATTCATTCTGGAGAAAAATCTTATATATGCAATGAATGTGGAAAGCCTTCAACCAGAAGGAAAACCTCATTAACCATCCTAGAATACATACTGGAGATAAAACCTATGAATGTGATGGATGTGGGAAAGCTTTCATTCAGAAATCAAGCCTCAATTCACACCAAAGAATACAAACTGGAGAAAAACCCTATATATATAAGGAATGTGGAATAGCCTTCAGCCAGATGCAGTATCTCATTTAACATTACAACATTCATACTGGAGAGAATACCTGTGAATGTAATGAATGTGAAATTCCAAAGAATTTCCACCTCCAGTCTGTGCATCTTGTTGCCAATCTTTAAAGGAAGCGGCTGTGACTGTGCAATTCAGGATGTTTTTCTCCTCTTGGAAAAGTGCACTTGCAGTTTGTTCTGAGATCTGCTACTCCCACATCTTCTTCCACACTCATCTGTTTTCAATTTTTTACCAATAACTTATGCACCAGAACTCGAGATTTCTCAGTTTATGTTAAGATGGGCTTTCCACTTATTTAAAATTATCCTGGTTATTTTCACTGGTTCTTAAATCCATTACATTCTTGGTAAGCATATAAGAAATTACCTTTTTAAAAATAATGTTGCCCATTATTGTAGCATTTTCCAACAAAGCACACCAACCATTGATATCTTTCCAGTTTCTTCACCTCATTCTGATGAGGATTCATGTTTAAATCCACTGAACTACAGTCGCCTACTTTTTACGTAACTCCAATTTTCTTTGTTATTTTAAATCAGAAATGATCCTTTCATAATTAGATGATATACTCCAAATATCAAGTATTTTAAGAAGTTAGAAAACTTATTTATATTCTTATATTGTACTCCAATGTTTTTCTCAAATGAGATACCATGTGGGAAAAATGAAATTAGAGAATGCCTGTATTTTCAAAAGGAAATGTGTGCGTAAATAATCTGCCAATGCAGATAATTCTGAGGAAAAAAGAATGGGGATTGGGGCTAGAGAAAGAATTTGGCTGTTTTCCCTAACAGATATAAATTATTTTTATACACTTTGCATGGATGATTTGGTTATAATATAAAAGAAATTATGAAAATAGTACACAATGATATAACACGTAGTGGTTCATTTGAAGATATTGATTTGTATCTGCAACATTACTAGGGGGGCACTTCCCCTCATCCTTTGCAAATACAGTCACCCACAAAGGAAAAGTGCTCATACTCTCAGCCCCTTGCCAGCTGCCTAGAAGGGCGAGGCCTCCCTCAGCAAGACGGAGCACGTAGCATGAGAAGCATGGATGCAACCATGTGAAGGCAACCCTGCTCTCAACATGTGTCTTGTTAGAGGGCTGATAACACCAAAGTAGAAGACGGACTTCCTGCTGCTTCCTCCTCAGTGAAGACCTGCTTGAGTGACTCACATCACTAACTGAGACTGTGAGTGTTGAGCAAGGCTTTCTCCATCCTCTTTTGCGCATCCACAACCTGCTATGATGGTTTTCATTGGGGCTGTAAGAGTTTGGTTCCCAAACAGAACACTCCTTCTCTGGCTTGGAGAACTGCAGTGAACACGTGTTACATTCCAGCTTCTTCAGGTGTTCATCAGCTTCTTCCCATCCAACCCCTCCGTTCTCTTCTGGAATTGAAGAGGTCTGCATCATTTTCAACTTTGTTCAAAATGTGTTGAAAATTTTATATTTAATTATTCTGAGAAATATCTGATATCTGCACCCTCTGAGGTTTTCTGAAAACATGGCACTATCTCACAACATCACTTCTATTCTTGTCAGCCCTAGGCCCCAGGACTTTCTGAGATTCCTGTACTATTTGTTAGGGTCATTGGCCTAATGTTGCTCATTCTGGTGATGTTATTGCTGTACCTAATGCTGTAATGTGAATTTTGACATTTCCTTCCTGACACCAACAGGTTTCATCTTGGCATTGCTCTTTGTTTATCTGCCCCAATATTGGAGAAGTTGAATGTAGAACTGGAAGCAGGACACCTGAGTCTGTGCCTGAGACCCAGGAGGGGTAGAGTTAGAGCAACCTCTACAGAGGGTCAACACTGGAGGCCAACGGAAGGAGGGAAGGGCAAAAGGAGCAGGAGCAGGAAGTCTCCTCTTTGTGCCCTACTCCTCTGCTGACTCCGACCTGAGGACCCACTCTTTTATCTGACCCTGTCCAACTGGCCAACCCCTGCCCTAGGCAGGTACATCATATTGGTCCATCTGTTACTTTAGATTAGTCCCAAAACCCTGTAACTCCCCTGCCTGCCACCCTGTCTTGCAGGCCTTCCTGGCCAAGAGCACTTCGACCTCCATCTTTCCAATACTCATTCCCACCTAGTCTGGAGATACCCACAGTTTACAGGTGAATTCACTGGGCTGCAGCATCACACTGCCATTTGTGAACAGGGCACCTCTCCAAATCTGTGTCCCCAGATGTTTGAATTTACCAAGTGCTTCCATAGCAAAACACCAGAAATAAGTTGGCTTTCATTGGAATTTATTAGGTTTAAAGCTTACATTACTGAGGCTGTGGATATGTCAAAATCAAGGCATCATCAAAAATGCTGTCTTAACATAAGTCTGCTGCTCCTGGACTCCAGCCAAGACAAATGTTGGGCTTGCATGTCTCTCTCTGCCTTCTCCTCCAAACTCAATTTATCCCTGAGGTCCAGAGTGGGCCATCAGACACAATTTCTCACACATCTCCCTTCTCTTCTTGCCTGGATATCTTCAGCTTCAAGCTAATCCATGACTCCAACCTCTGGCATCTCCCTCAGCCTCTCAGGCTTTCTGTGTCTCTCCACAGCTCTAGGAGACATTGGGACCCTCTCCCATATGGCAGGCTAAACATTGCAGCACTCTTTCTCTGTGTGTTTCAAGTATGTAGGACTTCAACACAATGATTGGGATCCCCCCTGGTACCTGAAATCTAATAAAGGGCTTAACTAAACTAAAGCAATCTAACAAAAAGTGACCTAATTAAAAGGTCCCTTGTCTGAATCTTACCAAAATGTCCTACATACAAAAGCCTTACACACAGCAATGTGTTAGTAAGAATATTCATTCTGGGGTCCACACAAGATACAAATGAGGGCATTAACCCAGGGCACAGGGATCAGAAGGGGTCTCCTAAGTCTGGTGGAAATGGGAACATATGATGCAGTGGCTGTATTTTGGGTGTGGCCATCATTGAGCAAATTGGTGTGCTGACCACCATTGAATTGGCCCCTAGAATGGCCCAAGATGAATTCAATATACTGTGCTTTCTCAACCAAATCTTAGCTCCAAAATCAAGTGTGTAACTCATAGAGGTGTGCTATTATTCCCATCCCCAAAGCCAGAGCACACAGATATTGCTGTGTGGTGGGGTGGCAGGAAGTCCCTTGTTGGCCAGTGTATCAAACATAGAAAGACATGGCAAAGGACAGAGCTAGAGTAGTTTTTCATCTTGGAGTTCTGATGAGCACGGACAGAAGGCCCCGGGGAAAAGAGACAAGCCATTACCTGAAAGTTCACAGCTGGTCTTGTGGCGAGAGGCAAAGCGTAGAGAGACTCATATTCTACACCTGACATTCTGGGGGAAACAGAAATGCTGAGACCAGAGAGAAATGCAGCCCTGTAAAGAGAGGAACCCACGAACTCTGAGTCCTGGCAAATGTCAGCAGCTGCCTTGCTCCAAGATGCAGTAATAGACTTTGGGGAAGGAAGATACTTATGCTTTATGGCCTGGTAACTATAAGCTTCTACCACAAATATAGCCCCTTTATAAAGACGCACAGATTTCTGGCATTTTGCATCAGCACGCCTTTGGCACTCAGGACAACCTTGAAATACCAAAAAAGCCCCTGTATTTCAACTGCACATACCCTCCCTGCCCCAAAAGTGTCCAGTGGCCACTGGCTGCACCTCACTGTTATAATTTCTCTGATTGCTAGAATCACAATATGTGTACAACAGAATACCATCAAGTCCACTCTAGTCCATATATCCTTCCCCAATCCTGAGGGAATGGGATGGGGATGTCCACTCCAACTCAAAGTGAGAGAGGGCTTATATCCCATGGATATGGTGGGTGGGATGATCCTGCCTGCAGATGCAGGCCCTCTCCATTCCCTGGGCTGGCCATTGCCCATCGTTGTCTCCTCGCCAGGTGACTTGGATGAGTCCATTGAGCTGTCAGGTAGGAGTTGCAGCTCCACTGAGAATCCACACACACCAGGCACTTAGGTAGGCCAAAGGCTGCAGTCTCTGGAAGTATACCTAAAAACGCAGCATCACATATAGGTTTGAATAGAAGAGTCTGATGAATCATGTGCAGGGAGCACTTATCTGAATCCAATTCTGTCACTCTCAGGAGCACAGATTCCAAAATAGAACCCACTAATAAGGTGTCAGTCTCTGGGGCTATCCCCCCTTATATATGACCTGGTTGTCTCCGGAGCTCGCAGGAGCCCCTCTATGTGGAGTGATATGCACTTTGATGTTCTATGAGCTCCTACTGAGTTGTGCATAAGCGTTACCTCTGGGATGACCTCCCGACACTCTTTGAATTCTCTTAAACACTTGAACTCATTTGTCTTTACTTTTTCCCCCTTTTATTCAAGGTCTTTTTCCAGTTGTGCTGCCAGTTGGCTCTTGGTGTTAATCCCTCGTTGCCAGGGAGGCTCATCCCCGGGAATCATGTTCCATGTTGTGGGGAAGGTAATGTAATGCATTCATATGCTGAGTTTGGCTTAGAGAGAGGTCACAATTGAGCAACAAGCAGGCTCTCAGGTGGCAACTCTTAGGCATCCCATAAAAGTAAGCTAAGTTTTAGTTACAAAAGCAAAGACCCATAAGGGAAGTCAACAATGAAAAGAACTCATCACTGGGTCATCCTCTTTTGACAGACACTGTCCTTGCACTCAGCAGACTTGCTGCTCCCTTGGAGAATGTGGCAGAGCTCTCCAGGTTAGGAATTCAGATTCCCTCATTTATTGTGTGATTGTACACCCACGGTGACCATGCCCCATCTTTTGATCTTTTGAAAATTTTGTATGTCTTTCATGTATATTCAGATGAACTAATTCCCATTAGTACCCTCTCCCAGACACCCCCCACCAATAATCCCCTGCAATACCCATTGTAACCCATCTGTGATCCAAATCTTCCATGAACATGTAATCCATAAAATAATCAAATGCACTTAACAGGAAAAACAAACAATGATAAGCTTACATGCAAAAGACAAACATAAGGAAACTCAGGGGAAAAAAAATCAAACAAAAAACAAAACAAAACAAAACATAATTAACATTATAATTTCTTCCATGGCTAGAATCACCATATACAATGAGGTGAAGCCAGTGGCCCCTTGACACTTTTGGGGCAGGGAGGGGATGAGCACTTGAAATACAGGGGCTTCTTTGGGATTTGCAGGTTGTCCTGAGTACCGTTGTGGTAACGGATGTAGGCCATTTTAAGTCAGCACACACCACTCAGAACTATTTTGGATAGAGTGTGGTTTACGGTGTGAACTATGGTCTATGGTTGGTGGCAAGGCCCAGGATGTGTAAGTCCATTGAGGGTGGTGGGCCACACTTGTGGGAAATGTTTGTGTGGGATGTGGTTGGAGTTGTGGGAGGTGGGCAACATGGGAATCACAGTGGGTTCCATGTAATATTTTGAGTAATCTAAGCACCTCTTAAAATATATTTATATATATATATAAATAATATTTTTGTAAGCAATATATAAATAACATTTTTGTAAGCAAATGCACATATATGCATATATATTTATATATCATTTTGCAAATGTTGGTATGTATTGTGAAAATTTTGATTTTTACCCACAATAAAATATATATAAATATATATATAATTAGTGGATTGGGACATTCAAAACAATGGGGAAAATAGCCAAAGAAATGCCTTTAAATATATATATATATATGGTTTTTATTTTTTCTTTTTATCACTGTGTTATTGGATGTCCAGTGTGCCGTGACACCTTCCCCCTCTCAATCCCCATTGTCTCCCAAATATTCATTTAATTTTCAAAGAAGTTTTAGGTCACAGCAAAGTCACACACGGAGTACCAGAGACTCCCAGATACCAAACCACCCCCTATTTCCCAACCTTATATTAAACCCCACTTTTTTTGGATGTTAGCATTGTTACAACTGTTATACAGATAGCAAAATATAACAATTAAACATTGTCAATGATTTACAGTATAGTTTACCATTTAGATGATACAGTTTAATAAGTTTTGATGATATTTACCATGTCCTGTGTCCATTACTGTAAGGTAATGAAAAACCTTTCCCCTGACCACTAAATACCCCATTAGATCTTAACTGTTCCTTCCTCCTCACTCCCCTGGCGCATATGACACTTCCCTGTCTTGAGTCATGGAATGTCAGGATTCATAATTGCATTTCTTTGGTATTTGAACCTGCCCTTCCTAATCTACACACTTTTCAATGCTGCATCATGAAACCCAGTAATATCACTACCAATCTGTCCTATCCTTCAATATGCAACTGTACTCTATCCCTTTACCATAGATTATGTCCATATGGGTGATGGTTCAAAGCCTGCTCTTCTCTTACTCTCCCTTGTTCACCTATCTTTCAGACAATGGTTCTCAGACACTGCTCACATTCCTCAGTTCAAATCAGTGAGGTCATATACTGTTCATCCTTCAGTGCCTGGCTTGCTTCACTCAACATAAGGTCTTCAAGATTCATCCACGTTATTCCATGTGTTAGCACTTTGTTCCTTCTTACAGCTGAGTAATATTCCATTGTATGTATGTACCACATTTTGCTTATCCATTCATCTGTTGATGGGCACCAGGGCTGATTCCAACTTTTGGCAATGATGAACAATGCCACAATGAACATTGGTATGCATAAATCTGTTTGTGTCTTTGCTTTCAGTTCTTCTGGGTATATACCCAGCAGTGGAATTGCTGGATCATACGGAAGATCTATTGTTAGTATTCTGAGGAACCACCAAACTGTCCTCCACAGTGGCTGGATCATACCGCATTCCCACCAGCAGTGGGTGAGGATTCCTATTGCTCCACATCCTCTCCAACATTTAGTGTCAACTGTTTTTTTAATAGCTGTCATTCTGATGGGTGTAAGATGGTATCTCATTGTAGTTTTGATTTGCATTTCCCTGATAGCAAGTGATGTTGAGTATATTTTCATGTACTTTTTAGCCATTTGTATTTCTTCCTTGGAGAAGTGTCTTTTCAGGTCACTTGACCATTTTTTAAATGGATTGTTTGTCCTTTTATTTTCAAGGTGTAGAATTTCTTTATATATGCAGGATATTAGGCTCCTATCAGATATATGGTTGCCAAATATTTTCTCCGATTGGGTAGGCTGCCTTCTTATTTTCTTAATAACACCCTTTGAGGTGTAGAAGTTTTTAATTTTGATGAGATCCCATTTATCTATTTTTTCTCTTGCTGCTGGTGCTTTGGCTGTGAATTTCATGAAACCATTTCCTATTACAAGGTCCTGTAGATGCTTCCCTACATTATCTTCCAAGGTCTTTATGGTTTTGCTCTTATATTTAGATCTTTGATCCATCTTGAGTTGATTTTTGTATAAGGTGTGAGATGGTATTCTTCTCACATTCTTTTGGATATGGATATCCAGTTCTCCAAGCACCACTTGTTAAAGAGGCCATTCTCTTCCAACTGAGTGGGCTTCATGACCTTGTCAAATATCCGATAACTGTATATGCAAGGATCTATATCAGAACTGTAAATTCAGTTCCATTTGTCAGTAGGTCTAGTGCCAATACCATGCAGTTTTGATTAATGTAGCTTTGTAATATATTTTAAAGTCAGGTAGTGTGATACCACCAACTTCGTTTTTCTTTTTCAATATGTCTTCGGTCTTTTTGAGGAACCAGAAGAGCTAAGCCCAGAGAGAAATGAAGCCCTGGGAAGAGAGGAACACAAGAAGCCTGAACTTTGGCAAACGTCAGCAGCTGTCTTGCTCTAAAACATGGCAATGGACTTTGATGAGCAGAAAGTTAATGCTTTTTGGCCTGGTATCTGTGGACTTCAACCCCAAATAAATACACTTTGTAAAGACTAACCCATTTCTGGTATTTTACATTAGCACCACTTTGGCTGACTAATACATGGGAGAACACTAACTGGAGAGAAACCCTATATCTGTAAGGACTCTAGGAAAGCCCTCATTAGCAAATCAAATATCACTGACCATGCGAAAATTCATAATGGATGGAAACCCATATATGTAAGGAATGTGGAACTGCCTTCAGCCAGAGGCAGTATCTCATTAAACATTACCACATTCATACTGGAGTAAAACCCTGTGAATGTAATGAATGTGAAACTCCAAAGAATGTCCACATCCAGTCTGTGCAACTTGCTGCCAGTCGTTTAAGGAAGTGGCTGTGACTGTGAAATTCAGGGTGTTTTTCTCCTCTAGAAAAGAGCACTTGCAGGTTGTTCTGAGATCTGTTTCTCCCACATCTTCTTCCACACTCATTTGTGTTCAGTTTGTTACCACTAATTTATGCATCAGAACTTAATATTTCTCTTAATTTATGTAAAGATGGACTATCCACGTATTTCAGGTTGTCCTGGTTGTTTTCACTGGTTCTTCACTCCATTAATTCTGTGTAAGCATTTAAAAAATTATCATTTTTAAAACAATGCAGCCCATTATTGTAGCATTTTATTCTAAGGCAGCCTATCCCTTTATATTATTTCAGTTTCTTCAGCTGATTTTGGTGTGGATTCAAGTTAAACAGCCACTGAACTACAGTGGCCTGCTTTCTACTTAAATCCAGTTTTCCTTATTTTATTAAATCAGAAATGATCCTCTCATAATTGGATGATATACTTCTAGTCTCAGGTATTTTAAGAAGTTAGAAAATTTCTTAAATTGTACTCCAATAATTTTTTCATATGTGATAGGGTGTGGGATGGATGAAACTAGAGAATGCATGTATTTACAAACAGAAATTTGTACCCAAAAGAATCTGCCAATGCACATAATTCTGAGGGAAGAGGAATGGGTGTTGAGGCTAAAGAAGGAAGTTTGCTGTTTTCCATGACAGACATAAATTATTTTTATAATCTTTGTACAGATAATTTGGATATAATTTAAAGAAATTATGAAAATAATACACAATGAAATCATACATAGTGGTTCATTTAAAAATATTGATTTGTATCTGAAACATTTCTGGGGGCACACTTCCCATCACCCTTTGCAAATACAGTTACCCATAAAGGAAAAGTGTACATCCACCTTGGCCCCCTCCCCAGCTGCCTGAATGGGTGGATGTCTCCCTAAGCAAGAGTGGGCATGGACCATGAGGATCATGGATGTGACCATGTGAAGGCAACACTGCTCTCTTCACATGTCTGTTTAGAGGGCTGTTAGCACCACAGGAGAAGCTGGACTTCCTCTGGCTTACTCCACAGTGAATACCTGGTAGAGTGACTCAATCCAGAGAGGGAATGTCCTTTTTTGGAACCAACCGCTCAGGGCCCCAATGAAATCCACCATCATAGGTTCTGGATCTGCAAAGGAGGAAAGGGAGAAAACCCTGCTCAGCACTCACAGCCTCAGTTATAGATGTGAGTCACTCTATCCGGTCCTCACCGGGAAGTAAGGAGCAGGAAGTCTATCTTCTCCTGTGGTGTTAACAGCCCTCTAACCAGACATGTGTAGAGAGCAGTGTGGCCTTCACACAGTCACATCCATGCTCCTCGTGCTCCGTGCTCACTCTTGTTGAGGGTGGCCTCCACCTGTCCAGGGAGAATGGGAGGGTGCCCATGGGAGAGGGCCGTTTTCCTATATGGGTGACTGTATTAGCAAAGGGTAAGGGGAAGTGCCCCCCTCCAGTAATGTTGCAGATACAAATCACTATCAAGTCAACCACTTTGTATGATTTCATTGTGTACTATTTTCATAATTTCTTTTAAATTATAACCAAATTATCCGTGCAAATAGTATAAAAATAATTTATGTCTGTTATGGCAAACAGTAAAATTCCTTCTCTAGCCTCAATCCCTATTCCTCCTTCCTCAGAATTATCTGAATTGGCAGAATATTTTGGGTACACATTTCTGTTTGTAAATACATGCATTCTCTAGTTTTGTTCATCCCATAGCTTATCATATATGAGAAAAATATTGGAGTACAATGTAAAAGTATAAATAAATTTTCTGGCTTCTTAAAATACTTGAGATTAGAGTTATATTATTAATTATGAAAGGATCATTTCTGATTTGAAATAATAAAGAAAATTGGAGTTAAGTAGAAAGCAGGTGACTGTAGTTAAGTGGATGTTAAACTTGATTGCTCATCAGAATCAGGTGAAGAAGCTGAAAAAATATAAATGGTTGGGATGCCTTAAAAGAAAATGCTACAGGGGAGAGGCAAGAGAGCATAAGTTTAGGAGGATACTCAATGAACAGCTCTCTGAGGATGGCCGATTGTGGGTGGAAGTCCTGCCCAAGGGTCTGTGCTGTTGGCATACAGGGTGAGAAGCTTGGGTCAGCCCTAGCAAGATGGAGATCAATGGCCTGGAGTGACCAGTGAAGATTCTTGAGTTTTGAGCCTGCCTGTTGTGGTTAACACAGATGGCTGAGCCCCACCCACAGGGACAATGGCTGGTTTCAACCATGAATCCTGCAACAACAACTCATGCTCCTGGTTTGAGGAAGCATACTCTGAGGGAGGGAGGGATCTCACAAAATGTGAGGAGTTTAACTTCTGTGGCTTTGCCTGCCTGGACCCCCTCATAGCTTTGGGGATCAGATAAGCTGGATTGAAACAGAGCCAAGCTGAGGGTAGAGACGAATCTGCAGAGGAAACCTGATTTACCCAGCAGCAATTTGACACAGAGGCCTGGCCCCAGAGGAGCGGAGTCAGCCAATTTTATCACTCTGCCCTGACAAGCATCATAGCTTCACTCCCCTGGGGAGGGCAGGGAGTGGGAAGGGCTTGATTATTTTCAGTGAATCTATTTAGGGTCCCCTCGGTGAAGGGGGTGATCTAGCAGAGAACGTCTTTTTGGACCCTTATATCACCAGAATAAAAAAAAAAAGGAGACATTCACTTTAAAAAATGAATTCCTGTTCTTAATTTAGTTTAATACTGAAAACCTGCCTCAGAACCTGCAGATAGAGTCTGGAAGGGAAATTGAAAAACACAAGCAGGCTGAGAGGATCTGCAGGGACCCTAGAAGGAACATTTAATCCTTTGTTTGCCTGATTGTTTGGTTGTTTGGTTTTTCTCTGTTTATTTGTTGTCTCTACTTTTCTTTCCTCTTTCTTCCCTCTTTCTGTTTTCCTTCAATTTAAAAAAAAAATAGGTGCTGTTAGCTTAACTCTTCTTTGCTGTTCTTCTTCTTCAGTGATTTCCCATTCTCTGTCTATATTGATATTTTATCCCAAGCTATCTCTTCTCCTTCCTTCATCTCTCTGCCTTCTGCATTCTGTTGTGGTTCGTAGACACTACGCTTTTTCTTTAGCCCTCAATGGAAGGGTGGAAATTTCTATTCTATCTATTTTGTTTTGTTCTTATTTAAATAATATTAGCTTTTTCCTTTTAGCTTTTTCTTTACTCATTCTCTGCCCCCTCATCATTCTAGCCTTCTAAATCATTATATGTGTATTCCACTATTTGTTTCCCCAGCCCATTCTTGGTACTCACTTTTTTTCATGTTACACTACACTGTCTACACTCATTAAATATTCATTTCACTAAGTCCTATTTGGCCCCCTTTTTAACTTTTATCAATATTACTATTATCCTTCTTACTTTTTCACATATTTCAAATCCTCTGGAACTAATTTTTTGCCTTCAAGGAAACATAGAATGAAGCAAGGAAACAAATTAAGAAGAAAAAGTCTCAAAGAGAAAACGGAACACACACACAGAGCCACCAACTAAATAAAACTCGAGAAGAGAGAAAAGCTAATCAACTGAATTAACCCATTAAGATAAAATGATGACTAGTGGGCAACAAAAAATTACAAACCACACTGAGAAACAGGAAGACATGGACCACTCCAATGAACAAACTAAAACAGGGAATATATGCAGAACATCAAACAACTAATCAAAGATTCCCAAGAGAATATCGTGAAACAATTTAATGAATTGAAGGAATACATTAAGGATATAAAGAAGACACTGGGAGAACACAATGAAGAAACTGGAAACATACACAGAAAGATAACAGATATGATAATGATCAATGGTACAATCCAAGAAATCAAAAGTATGCTGGATTCACATAACAGCAGATTTGAGCAGGCAGAAGAAAAAAATAGTGATGTGGAAGACAATACAGCTGAAATCAAACAGATAGTAGAACAGAGAGGCAAAAATATATAAAAAATCCATCAGGGACACAGGGATTTAACTGGCAACACAAAACACACACACATATGCATAATGGGCATCCTAGAAGGAGAAGAGAAGGGAAAGGGAACAGAAGGAGTGTTGAAAGAAATAATGGCTGAAAACTTCCCAAACCTATTGAGGGAGATGGATCTGCAGATCCAGGAAGCAAAGCACACCCCAAACAGTATAAATCCCAACAGGCCAACTCCAAGACATATAGTCATCAAGATGTCCAATGCTCAAAACAAAGAGAAAATACTCAAGACAGCAAGAGAAAAGAGAACAATTACATAGAAGGGGTGCACAATAAGATTAAGTGCTGATTTCTCCTCTGAAACCATGGAGGAAAGAAGACAGTGGTATGACATCATCAAAGAACTAAAAGAAAAAAACCTCCAGCCACAAATTCTGTATCCAGCAAAAGTGACATTCAAAAATAATGGAGAGTTCAAAATATTCACAGATAAACAGAAATTAAGAGAGTATGTCAATAAGAAACCGGCATTTCAAGAATTACTAAAGGAAGTTCTACAAGTTGAAAGGAAAAATCAAGAGTTAAGAGTGTGTAAAAACAACTAAAAAGACAAAAAACAGGAACAAAACAACATATGACATACATTAATCCAAAGAAAATATGGTTGAAATAAGAAATACATTGTGAGTAATAACACTGAATATTAATGGATTAAATTCACCACTCAAGAGACACAGATGGGCAGAATGGATAAAGAAATATGATCCATCTATATGCTGTCTCCAAGAAACCCACCTTTGACCCAAGGATTCAAGGAGGTTGAAAGTAAATGGCTGGAAAACAATTTCACAACCATAAAAGGGCAGGAGCAGGTATTCTAATATCAGACAAAATAGACTTTAAATGCAAAACTATAGGGAGACAAAGATGGACACTATATATTAGTAATTGGGGTAATCTCTCAAGAAGAGAGAACAATCATAAGCATTTACACACCTAATTGGGATGCCTCATAATTCATAAGGCAAACTCTGGAAAAGCAAAGTGGAGAAATAAATACCTCTACAATTATAGCAGGGGACTTTATTACACCATTATCATCATTAGACAGAACATCTAGACAGAGAATCAACAAAGAAACAATGACTCTCAACAATATATTAGAGGTCCTGGACTTAATTGATATATACAGAACAATATACCCAAATACATTAGGATTTACATTCTTCTTTTTTTTTTTTTCCGCTTAGATTGCAATCTTTTTTATTTTATTTTATTTTATTTATTTTATTTTTTTTGAAATTTATTTTTATTTTTTTAAAATATATATACATATATTTTAAGAGGTGCTTAGATTACCTAAAATATTACACGGAACCCACTGGGATTCCCATGTTGCCCACCTCCCACACTTCCCACCACATCCCACACAAACATCTCCCACAGTGTGGCCCACCACCCTCAATGAACTTACACATCCTGGAGCCTTGCCACCAACCATAGTCAGGAAAAAAAATACCAGTTACATTCTTCTTGAGTGCTCATGGATCATACTCCAAGATAGACCACATGCTAGGCCACAGAGAAACTCTCAATGAATTCAGAAAGATTGAGATTACACAAAGTAATTTCTCTGATAACAATGGCATTAAATTGGAAATCACTAGGGCCAGAGAAACAGGTTAGGCACAAGGATATTGAAATTTAAAAATACACTCTTAGACAAGCAGTGAGTAAAGAAGGAAATCTCAAAAGAAATCAGTAACTACCTTGAAACTAATGAAAATGACAACACAACATAACAAAACCTATGGGATGCAGACAAAGCTGTCCTGAGAGGGAAGTTCATAGCCATAAATACATATATTAAAAATGAAGAAAGAGCTAAAACTGAAGACCTAACTGCACAATTGGAGGAATTGGAAAAACAACAACACACTAAACCTAAAGGAAGTAGAAAGAAGGAAATAAATAAGATTAGAGCAGAACTAAATGAAGAAATCACTAGAAAAAAATAAACAAAACCAAAACCTGGTTCTTCGAGAATATCAATAAAATTGACAAACCCTTAGACAGACTAACAAAGAAAAAGTAAAAACAGATGCAAATTCACAAAATAAGGAACAAGCAAGTGGATATCACTACTGACCCCACAGAAATAAAGAGCATCATAAGAGGATATTTTGAAAAATTATATGCCAACAAGAATGATAATTTAGAGGAAATGGACAATTTTCCAGAAACTCACAAATAGCCTACATTGATGAAAGAAGAAATTGATGAATTCAACAGTGCACTACATTAAAGGGATAGACTCCGTCATGAAAAACCTCCCAACTAAGAAGAGCCCAGGACCAGATGGCTTCACAGTTGAATTCTACCAAATATTCCAGAAAGAGCTAATGGCAATTCTACTTAAGCTCTTCCAAAGAATAGAAATTGAAGGGAAATTGCCTAACTCATTCTAAGATGACATTACCCTAATAGCAAAACCAAAGATACCACTAAAAAGGAAAATTACAGACCAACTTCTCTAATGAAACTCAATGCTAAAATCCTCAACAAAATACATGACAATAGCATTCAACCACACATCAAAAGGATTATACACCATGACCAAGTGGGATTCATCCCAGGTATGCCAGGATGGTTCAATATGACCAAATCAATTAATGAAACACCACATTAAAAAACTGAAAGAAAAAAACCACATGATCATTTCTATAGATGCAGAAAAATATTCGACACTATACAGCACTCTTTCCTGATAAAAACACTGCAACAGATAGGAATAGAAGGAAATTTTCTGAATATGATAAAGGGTATATATGAAAAACCCAAAGCTAATTCATCTTCAATGGTGAAATCCTAAAAGCCTTCCCTCTGAGATCGGCAAAAGACAGGGATGCTCACTACCACCACTCTTATTTAACAGTGTCTTGGAAGTATTTGCTCGAGCACTGAGTCAAGAAAAGGATATAAAAGGCATTGAGTTTGGAAAAGAAGAAGTAAACATTTTATTATTTGCAGATGACATGATCCTATGCATAGAAAGACCAAAGCTCTAACAAAGATTCTGGAACTTATAAAGCAGTTCAGTAATGTTGCAGGCTATAAGATCAATGTTCAAAAATCAGCAACATTTCTGTACACCAAAAATGAGCAATCAGAGGGGGAAATCAAGAAAAAAAATGCAATTTACAATTCTAACTAAGAGAATAAAATACCTAGGAATAAATTTAACTAAAGATGTACAGGACATATATACAGAAAATTACCCAGCACTGTTAAAGGAAATCAAAGAAGACTTAAATAAAATGGAAAAATATTCCCTGTTCATGGATAGGAAACCTAAACATCATCAAGATGTCTATACTACACAAACTAATCTACAGATTTAATGCAATCCCTTTAAAAGTCAGCACTTTTTTTTAAAGGAACTGGAAAAACTAATGTAACCGTTGGGGAATTTGATGTAATTATGAATTCCAAAAATATAATTGGATCATGCTTGTAAACTGATCTGTTAATCTGGGCACGATTAGGTTAGGATTAGGGCGTTAAGCCCCAGCCCTTTGTGGGTGGGGAATTGAATATTAAAGGCAAGGCAAAGAACAGTTGAGGTAGTCTTTTGAGAAGCAGTTTTGATATTGGAAAGAAGGCCCCAGGGGAAGAGAAGCAAGCCGTTCACCTAATCATCTACAGCTGACCTTGTGGAGGAAACAGGAGTTAAGCCCGGAGAGAAACGCAGCCCCGGGAAGAGAGGAACCCCAGAAGCCTGAACCCTGGAAAACGCCAGCAGCTGTCTTGCTCTAACACGTGGCAATGGACTGGTGAGAGAAGAAACTTAATGCTTTATGGCCTGGTATCTGTGGACGTCTACCCCAAATAAATACCCTTTATAAAGACCAACCCATTTTTGGTATTTTACATTAGCACCCCTTTGGCTGACTAATACAACTAACCACAAAATATATTTCAAAAGGTAACAGGCCCCGAATTGCTAAATACATTTTGAAAAAGAAAAGTTAAATTGGAGGTATCACATTACCAGACTTTAAAATATATTACAAAGCTACAATATCAAAACCGCATGGTATTGGCACAAGGATTGACCTACTGACCAATGGCTTTGTATTGAGAGTTCTGATATAGATCCTTTCATATACAGTCATCTGATATTCAACAAGGCTACCAAGCTCACTCAGTTAGGAGAGAATGGCCTCTTTAACAAGTGGTACTTGGAGAACCGGATATCCACATCCAAAGAGTGAGAGAAGAATACCATCTCACACCTTATACAGAAATCAACTCAGGATGGATCAAAGATCTAAATATAAGAGCCTAAACCATAAAGACCTTGGAAGATAATGTAGGAAAGCATCTACAGGACATTGTAATAGGAAATGGTTTCAGGAACTTCACAGCCAAAGCACGAGGAGCAAGACAAAAAATAGTTAAATGGGATCTCATAAAAAACTTCTGCACCTCAAAGGACGTTATTAAGAAACTAAAAAGGCAGTCTACCCAATGGGAGAAAATATTTGGCAACCATATATCTGATAAGAGCCTAAAATCCTGCATATATAAAAAAAATCCAATACCTTGAAAATAAAAAGACAAAAAACCCATTTAAAAAATGGGCAAGTGACCTGAAAAGACACTTTCCCAAGGAAGGAAAACCAAGGGCTAAAAATTACATGAAGAAATGCTTGATATCGCTTGCTATCAGGGAAATGTAAATCAAAACTGCAATGAGATACCATTTATACTCATCAGAATGGCATCTATTAAAAAAAGAGCAGACTCTAAATGTTGGAGAGGATGTGGAAGAATAGGAAAGCTCATCCACTGCTGGTGAGATTGTAGAATGGTCCACCCACTGTGGAGGACAGTTTGGTGGTTCCTCAGAAAAGTAACAATAGATTTTCTATATGATCCAGCAATTCCACTGGTGGGTAAATACCCAGAAGAACTGAAAGCAAAGACACGAGCAGATATATGCACACCAATGTTCATAGTGGCATTGTTCACCATTCCCAAAATTTGGAATCAGCCCTGGTCCCATCAACAGGTGAATGGATAAGCAAAACGTGGTCTATACATACAATGGAATATTACTCAGCTGTAAGAAGGAATAAAGTGCTAACACACAGAATAACGTGGATGAATCTTGAAGACCTTATATTGAGTGACGAAAGACAAGCATTGAAGGATGAACAGTATATAACCTCACTGATTTGAACTGAAGAAAGTGAGCAGTGTCTGAGAACCATTGTCTGAAAGATAAGTTAACAAGGGAGAGAAAGAGAAGAGTAGGCTGTGAGCCATCACCATATGGGCATAAACTATGGTAATGGGATAGAGTACAGATGCATATTGAAAGACAGGAGAGATGGGTAGTGATATTACTGGTGTGGTGGCGCAGGGTTGACAGATGGTTAGATTAGGAAGATCAGTCTGGAATACCTAGGGCATGTATTTATGAATTGTGTCACTCCATGAGTCAAGACAGGGGAGTGTCATAGAACCCAGGGGGGATGTGGAGGAAGGAGCAGTTAAGATCAAATGGGGTATTTAGTGGTCATGGAAAAGCTTTTTCAATACTTTACAGTAATGGACACAGGACATGGTAAATATCATCAAAATGATTCAACTGTACCGTCTAAATAGTAAACTATACTGTAAACTACTGACAATATTTAGTTGCTATATTTTACTATCTGTATAAGAGTTATAACAATGCTAACATCCATTTCTAAAAAAGATTTTAATATGGGTTGGGGAAGAGGGAGGGAAGTTGGGTATGTGGGAGTCTCTAGTATTCCATGTGTGACTTTGCTGTGACCTAAAACTTCTTTGAAAATTAAATGAAAATTTGGGAGACACTGGGGAATGATAGGGGGAATGTGTCATGGTACACTAGACATGCAATAATACAGTGATAAAAGGAAAAAAGAATAATGTTTTTTAAAAAGGGAATTTTTTTTGTTTTTTTTTCCTATTTTTTGAATGTCTCAATCCACTATTTATATTTATTTTTAGTTTAGTTTTTTTTTCTTCTGAGTTTCCTTGTATTTATCCCGTGCATTTAAGCTCATCATTATTATTTCTTTATCCTATTAATTGTATTTGGTTGTTATATGGGCTTCATGTTCAAGGAAGGTTTAGATCACAGAAGGGTTACATTGGGGGCTGCAGAGGATCATTGGTGGGGGGTGTCTGGGATGGGGGATTCATGTTAGTAAATACATCTGAATATACATGAAAGATATATGAAATTGTTCAAATGATCAAGGGATGGGGCAGGTTAACGGTTTGTAGACAATCACTCAATAAATGATAGAATCTGAAATCCCAGTCTGGAGAGCTCTGCCACATTCTCCAAGAGGGCAGCAACAGTCCCATGAATGCAGGAGCAGTGTCTGGCAAAAGAGGATGGCCCACTGATGGGTGCTTGTTATTGATGACTAGCCTTATGAGTCCTTGCTCTTGTAATTGAAACTTAGCCTACTGTTATGGGGTGCCTACGTGTTGCCAATTGTGAGCCTACTTGTTGCTCAAATGTGGCCTATCTTAGCCAAACTCAAGATATCAATGCATTACCTTCCCCCCAATGTGGGACATGACTCCCGGGGATGAAGCTAGCTGGCAACGAGGTATTAATACCATGTGGCACCTTGCAACATGATTGGAAGAAGTTCTTGAATAAAGGGGGAAAATGTAAAGAGAAATGAGTTCACGTGGCTGAGAGACTTCAAAGAGAGTCGGGAGGTCATCCCAGAGGTAACGCTTATGCACACCTCAGTAGGATCTCATAAAACACCAAAATGGATATCACCACACAGAGGGGCTCCTGAGGGCTCCGGAGATATTCAGGTTCTATTTCAGTGGGAATAGCCACAGAGATTGTTACCTTATTAGTAGACTCTAATTTGGAATCTGTGCTCCTGAGAATGACAGAGTTGGACTCAAATAAGTCCTCCCTGCATATGGTCCATCAGTCCATTCTATTCAAACCTATATGTGATGCTGGAGTTTTTAGGTATACTTTCAGAGATTGAAGTCTCTGGTCTACCTATGTGTCAGGTGTGCCTGGAATCATGGTGGAGCTGCAACTCCTACCCTACAGCAAAATGGGCTCCTCCAAGTCACCTGGCTTGGAGATGTCAATGGGCAACGGCCATCCCAGGGAATGGAGAGGGCCTGCAGCTGCAGGCATGATAATCCCATACACTGTATCCATGGGATATAAGCCCTCTCCCACTTGGAGATGTAGTGGACATCACCATCCCAGTCCCTGAGGATTGCTGGAAAAGCTATAGAGTAGAGTGGACTTAATGGTATTCTGTTGTAGACATATTGTAATTCAGGCAATGGAAGAAATTATAACAGTGAGGTGGAGTTGGTGGTCATAGGATGCTTTCGGGGTAGTGAGGGGAAGGGCAGTTGAAATTCAGGGGCCTTTTAGGGACTTGGGAGTTTTTATAAGTGGCATTGCGGTGATGGATGTAATCCACTTTACATCAGCATTTAGCATGCAGAACTGTGTCATAGACAGTGTGGTCTACGATGTCAACTGTGGTCTATGTTTGGTGGCAAGGCTCCAGAATGTATATATCCATAGTGGGTGATGTGCCGAAATGATGAAGGATGTTTGTTTGGGATGTAGTGGGAAGTGTGGGAGGTGGGAAACATGGGAATCCCTGTAATTTCTGTGAAATATTTAGGTAATCTAAGCACCTTTAATATATATATATATATGTAAAGAAATAACATTTATGTAAGCTAATGCACATATATGCATATATATTTATATATAATTTTACAAATATTAGTATGTATTGTGAAAATTTTTACCTGCAATAAAAAAAGAAAAAAACGAAAGAAAATGCTGCAATAATGGGCAGCATTATATTTAAAATGGTAATTTTAAAAATGCTTACCCAAAATGTAATTGATTGAAGAACCAGTGAAAACAAAAAGGTTAATTTGAAATAATTGGAAAGCCCATCTTTACATAAACTCAGAGAAATCTTGAGTTATGATGAATGAATTAGTGGTAACAAAATGAACACACATGAGTGTGGAAGAAGGTGTGGGGGGAGCAGATCTCAGAACAAACAGCAAGTGCACTTTTTCTCAAGGAAAAAGACATCCTGAATTGCACAGTCACATCTCCTTCCTTAAAATATTGGCAACAAATTGCACAGACTGGAGGTGGAGATTCTTTGGAGATTCACATTCATTCCATTCACAGGGTTTCTTTCCAGTATGAATGTTGTAATATTTAATGAGATATGGCATCTGGATGAAGGCTTTCCTACATTTCTTACATGTACAGGGTTTCCCTCCACTATGAAATTTCTCATGGTCAGTGAGATTTGATTTGCTTCTGAAGGCATTCCTACATTCCTTACATATATAGGGGATCTCTACAGTTTGTCTTCTCTGGTGTGTAATGAGGCTTGATTTATGAATGAAAGCTTTCCCACATCCATCACATTCATAGGGATTCTCTCTGGTATGTATTCTCAGATGGTGAACGAGGTTTTCCTTCTGGTTGAACTCTTTGCCACGTTCATTGCATACATAGGGTTTTTCTCCAGAATGAATGCTTTGATGTTTAATGAATGATTGCTTTCACCTGAAGGCTTTTTTGCATTCTTTACATTCATTTTGTTTCTCTCTAATATGAGTTTTTCATGTTCTGTGAGGTATTATTTGTACCTAAAGGCTTTTTCACATGACCTATGTGCATAACTTTTCTTTGCAGTAGGAAATCCCTTGTATCTGAGATTTGACATTTGAATTAGAGCTTTCCCACAAATACATGATTTCTCTTCAGGAAGAATTTTCTGGTGAATAAAGAGGTTTTCTGTCAGGTTGAAAACTTTCCCACATGTATGACACTTCTATCTTTGTTCCCCTGAATGGCTTTTAAAATGAGGAGTGAAAAATGATAGTAAAGAGCAGCCTACATTCAGGACACTAATATGGTTTGTCTCTAGTTTGAATTTTCCCATATTCCATGAGATTTTGTTTCTTATGGAAGCATTCCCATATATATTACAATACTAACTAATGTATGAATATTTCATGCTCAATGAGATTTAATGCCTGGCTGAAGAATTTCCAATATTCCTTACATGCACAGGGTTTTACTCCTGCATGTTTCTTTGATGTGACTCTAGCTTTCTGAAATTCATGAAATCCCAAATGGTTTCTCTGAAGGATTAATTCTCAGATATCTCAAGAGATGTTTGTGTGGGATGTGGTGGGAGGTGTGGGAGGTGGGCAACATGGGAATCCCAGTGGGTTCCGTGTAATATTTTAGGTAATCTAAGCACCTCTTAAAATATATGTATATATATAAATAACATTTTTGTAAGCAAATACACATATATGCATATATATTTATATATCATTTTGCAAATGTTTGTATGTATTGCGAGAATTTTGATTTTTACCCATAATAAAAAAAAAAAAGAAGGAAAAAAAAAGAGGTAGAATTTCCAAGAAAACTTCACCCTCATTACACTTATAGGAGAGGACTACAATGTGGGGCAAATTCCTTCCAAGTAAAATTACATTCACAGAAGTGTTATTTTGAGGAAACAATGCTTTTGGTCAGAGAAAAGATGTTCCCAACTTTCTTACCTTCTCTGCTTTCATCTTAAGTCTGTACTACTGTGGAAGTGTATATAGCTTCACTCACAGGCTTTTGTTATATGGTTCTTTCTGCTTCTTAATGTCCTATGCTTCTTCATAGTTTTTGGGATGCAGCAAAAGCAGTGCATAGAGGGAAATTTATAGCATTGAATGCACTCATTAGAAAAGAGGAAAGACCCAATAACAATCATCTAATTGTCCAATTTGGAAAGTGCAACAATGTCTCCTTTTTATTTGCCCTATCATTCCAGGCTCTTCTTACTTCAAATCAGCATCATATCCAGTTTGATGACTTCATAACTAGGAAATGGGGAAGTGATACAGCACAGGATGAATGATGGGGACAAAACAACACCCCATAGATTAACCCTGGAACATTCAGGCTTCTGAAGGATAAGAAAGGCACAGTTTGCAAAGGTGCACGAGTAACGTGGCCCCAGAACAAAGGCGAAAATTGCAACCCAGGAAATCCTGACACTTTGTTTTGGACTGACTATTTTTATTCAATTTTTTCCTTCTATTTACTTGGATGAGATGCACTATTTAATATTCTGTAAAGTTTACTGGGGAAATTATAACAGTTTTGCTTGCTGTCACAAATCCACACTTATTATTTGTTATAGACTTGTGAAATAATGTATTTTAAAACATTTTATATCTTGTATTAGTCAGACAAAGGGGTGCTGATGTAAAATACCAGAAATCACTTGGTCTTTATAAAGGATATTTATTTGGGATAGTAGCTTCCAGTTACCACGCCATAAAGTATAAATTTCTTCTTTAACCAAAGTCTGTGACCCTGTGTTGGAGCAAGAGAGCTGCTGACATTTGCCAGGGTTCAGGTTTATTTTGTTTCACTCTTCCCAGGGCTGCGTTTCTCCCTAGGCTCAGCTCCTCTGTTTCTTCCTCAAGGTCAGCTGTAGTCTATGACGCTCTCTAAGCTTTGCCACTCTCCACAAGGCCAGCTGTGGACAGTCAGGTGAATGGCTTCTCTATTTTCCCCGGGGCCTCCTGTCCTTGATCATCAGAACTCCAACATTAAAAACTACTCTAATTATGTCCATTGCCATGTCTTTTTATGTGTGAGGTCCCAGCCACTAATGGGCAGGCCTCAAGTCCCCTACAGACAGTGAGCCAGTCAATGCCTTTATCATAACTTAATCATGCCCAGATTAACAGACCAGTTTACAAGCATCGTCCCATAAACATTATTGGAATGCATAATGATATCAAACTGCTACATATCCAGATACCCATCTTATGCTATATATTATTTTATGGTGTATTTGAACACTTTATTGATGTACTAGGCCATGGATATCATTATTACTTTATCCATTCAATAGTCATTTAGTATATGAATTTAATTAACAAATATTGTTTTTCAATCCATCCTGAATCTTGAACCTTCTGAGAATATTTTTTCTGCCTAAAGAATTTTTTTTACATTCCTTTAAAGTGAGTTGCTTCTATCAAGCTTTATTAGTTTTTACTCATCTGTAATAGTATTTATTTCATTTCTTCCTGAAGCACTGAGATGAATTAAATCTCAGGCTGTCTATGATCTCCAATGTTTTGAGAGCACCCTTAGGGTCGAATTTCTCCATCCTGTTGTAAATTTAATCAGTTCTTTAGAGAAGAAATTAGGGGCTTTTAGTTTTACAGCCTGTTCCCTCCCCACCCCAGGCAAAATCTGTGCACCGTGGCTCTGGGGATGGGAACGATGGCTGAACTCTGAGTTACACACATGATTTTGGACCTAAGATTTGGTGGAGAAAGCACAGTATATTGTGTTCTTCCTGGGACCTTTCTAGGGACCACTGCAATGTTGGTCATCACCCCATTTTGCTCAATGATTGCCATACCCAAAGTACAGCCACTGCTCAGGAGTTCCCATTTCTCCCAGACTTAGGAGACCCATCCTGATCCCTGTGCCCTGGGTTAATGTCATCATTTGAGTCTTGTGTTGGCCCCAGAGAAGTATGTTCTTACTAACCTATTGTTATGTGTGTAAGCCTTTTTTTATGTAGGACATTTTGGTTAGATTCAGATAAGGGAACTTTTGATTAGGGCACTTTTTGTTAGAATGCTTTAGTTTAGTTAAGGGCCTCTGATTACTTTTCATGCACCAGAATGGACCCCAATCATTGTGCTGAAGTCCTACATACATGGAACACACAGAGAAGAGTGCTGCCGTGTTTACCCTGCCATGTGGGAGAGGGATCAAAGATCTCCTACAGCTGTGGAGAGACAGAGAAACCCTGAGAGCCTGAGGGAGAGGCCAGAGGCTGTAGTCATGGAGCAGTTTGAAGCTGAAGACATCCAGTCCATAGGAGAAGGGAGAGATGTGAGCAATTGTGTCTGATGTGCCACTGCTGAGCTCTGGGAGAAAGTGTGCTTGGAGGAGAAGGCAGAGAGGGACAGGCAGGCCCAACATTTTGCCTTGGTAGGATTCCTGCAGCAGTTTACCCTGCCTAAGACAGCATTTAAGATGATGACTTGATGTGGACATTTTCAACAGCCTCAGAACTGTAAGCTTTGAACTTAATAAATTCCAATAAAAGCCAACCAACTTCTGGTATTTTGCATTGGCAGCATTGGGAAACTCAAAGAGCTGATGATGCAGAGTTGGAGAGCTGCCCTGTTCCCAAAAAGCTGTGTGATGCTGATGCTCAGTGATATCACCTTTAAACTGTGGGTATCTCCAGACTAGGCAGGAATGAGTACAGGTAAGATGGAGGGGGAAGTGCTCTTAGCCAGGAAGGCCTGCAAGACAGGGAGATAGGCAGGGGTGTCACAGGGTTTGGGGACTACTATAAAGTCACAGATACCCCAGTATGATGTACCTGCCTCAGGCCGTGGTTGGCCAGATGGGCAGGGGCAGATAAAATCATGGGACCTGTGGTCCAGTGCAGCAGAGAAATCAGGGCACACAGAGGAGTCTCCCTGCTCCGGCTCCTTTTGCTCTTCCCTCCTTCCCTTGGCATCCAGCCTGGACCCTCTGAGAAAGCTGCTCTTACTCTATCCCTCCTGGTTCTCAGGTAGAGTCTCAGGTGTCCTGATTCCACTTAAACATTTATCTTCTCCAATTTTGGGGCAGCTAAAGAAAGAGCAATGCCAAGATGAAACATGTTGGTGTCAGGAAAGCAATGTCAAAATTCACATTACAGCATTGACCACAGAAATAACACCACCAGAATGAGAAACATTAGGCCAGTGACCCTAATAAATAGTACAGGAATCCCAGAAAGTCCTGGGACCTAGGGCTTACAAGAATAGAAGTGATGTTGTGAGAGAGTGCAATGTTTACAGAATACCTCAGAGGGTGTAGATGTCAGATATTTCTCAGATTAATTAAATATATAATTTTCAACACTGTTGAAAATGATGTAAACCTCTTCAATCCCAGAAGAGAATGGAAGGGTTGGATGGGAAGAAGCTGATGTACACCTGAAGAAGCTGGAATATAACATGAGTTCACTGCAGTTCAGAGAGGGAATCAAGCTCTCAGAACCCAATTGAAAACCATCATCATAGGTTCAGGTTCCACAAAGGAGTACAGGGGAAGAGCCCTGGTCAGCACTTACAGCCTCATTTAGTGATGTGAGTCACTCTAGCAGGTCTAACCTGAGGACTAAGCAGCAGGAGGTCCGTCTTCTGCTGTGGTGCTAACAGCCCTCTAACCAGACACATGAAGAGAGCAGCGTGGCCTTCACACGGTCACATCCATGTTCCTCATGCTCTGTGCTCCCTTATGCTGAGCGAGGCCTCCACCTGTCCAGACAGCTGGGGGTGATGCCGAAGGGAGAGAGCACTATTCTTTATGAGTGACTATATTTGCAAAGATTGAGGGGAAGTGCACCCACACCCAGTAACGTTGCAGATACAAATCACTACCTTCAAATCAACCACTTTGTATGATTTCATTGTGTACTATTTTCATAATTTCTTTTAAATGATAACCAAATTATCCATGCAAAGATTATAAAAATAATTTATGTCTGTTATGGCAAACACTAAAATTCCTTCTCTAGCCTCAACTGCCATTCCTCCTTCCTCAAAATTATCTGCATTGGCAGATTCATTTTGGGTACACATTTCTGTTTGTAAATACATGTATTCTCTAGTTTCATCCATCCCACAGCCTATCACATATGAGAAAAATATTGGAGTACAACTTAATAATATAAATAACTCTTTTAACTTCTTAAAATACTTGAGATTAGAAGCATATCTCCAAATTTTGAAAGGATCATCTCTGATTTAAAATAATAAGGAAAATTGGAGTTAATTAGAAAGCAGGCCACTGTAATTCTGTGGCTCTTAAACTTGAATCCACATCAGAATTAGGTGAAGAAACTGAAAAAATATAAATGGTTATGGTGCCTTAGAAGAAAATGCTACAATAATGGGCAGCATTATTTTTAAAATGGTAATTTTTTAAATGCTTACCCAGATTTTAATGGATTGAAGAACCAGTGAAAACAACCAGGATAATTTCAAATAAGTGGAAAGCCCATTTTTACATAAACTAACAGAAAACTCTTGTTCTGATGCATAAATTAGTGGAAACAAATTGAACACAGATTCCTGTAATTCACCTTGGAGGTAGACGGTGCCAGGAATGATCCAAAGAAAATGTGGGATGAGGGGACCTCACTCCATGTGCAATGCAGGCAAATTTTTTTAGGCTGAAGATGCTTTTTATACTACAAAGCTGATAACAAAATTAGGGCATCCTTCACTAGTTCCACAGCTTGGTACGTGAGAGCGCTGCTTGTTTCTGTATTTCCAGACAATCTTTCTTGGGAATTCAGACCATAACATCTTAATGGTGTGTTCATTCTGATCTGGCTCCTCCTACTCATGTTTGCAGTATGCAGTGTCCTTGGAGACATTTACTAATGTTTCTCTTACAGTAAATATGCTTTTAAAATGCTTAACCCATTATGGTCTGGCTCTCCGCATCTTTTCCAACAACTCCCCTTTTTTTGTTTTTTGTCCAGAGTGACTGTGCCAGTCTTAGGTTGCCCTCCTCGGAAGATCTTACCCATCCCTGGCCACCAGCCAAGCTCCATGCACTGGGGTTTGAGATTCAAGGGTATAAAGTAGAATGAAGTTATTAGCATGGCTGGCTTTTTCAGCCCTATTAATGTGGGACAGCAGGGCTTTGCAAATACATCCTAATAAAGTTAAGAGTAGCAGACTACCAATTATCACCATACTGAAGTTAGCAAGTTCAGAGGTTGATTTCCACCAATATAAGGGGTTTATTTTATTTAATTGATATGTCACTGATTTCCAAAATTTGCCACCTGAAATCGTAGTAAGGTGATTCTGAGACATGCTCAAAATCCTTTTTTGCAAATGTGTAATTTCTGTAGAAAAACTTGTTTGATGACCTATTAAATGATTTTAATTATTTCCCATTCATAATTGGAATCATTGTATGGGAGAGGAGTGATAAAAAAAAGCACTTTCATTCCAATGACATTTCAAAACCTTGTTTTAAATTTAGATCATATACCTGATCTCCCATTTGTGTACAGCCATCTCTAAGTCATTGAGGCTATTATTAATTTTCCTGTCAATAAATGCCCGACTATGCCATAGCTCACTAGCATTTTTCTGCCAATTTCTAACATATTGTCGTGTTTGGATAGTCTCATGTAGGGCAGTTTCTGCCTCAGCAGCAGCTGTAATAATACCTATAAGCCCTAATACAGCAGCTACAATTAATCCAATTAAACATTTTGTTCTTTTCAAATGATTTAGAAAGTGCCAAAGGATTTGGTTCTCAGGGGAAGACATCCAGCAGCGGTTCATGTGAACCCAAAGCCATATTCTATGATGCCATTTTCCTATTAGAACCACAGTAGAATTTTCTTGTAAAACAGACTTTGATACATAAGTGTAAAGGAAGCAATTGCTGCAGAAAAACCATGTTTGATTAATGCTCACTCTTCCAACTATAAAAACTATGGGATCCCAAACACATATTTTAAGAAATTAAGTGGATTTGCTTTTTAAACTGGTAATATTAGTTTTACTGCCTTGCCAGTCAAAACTTGGGCTAGTTCCCAAAAATAATTTCCACAAATACTTTACTTTGTTAAGTTTAGTGTCCCATAGTTGTGGGATAAAACTTCCCTGATGAGTCCAATTTAGTGATGTATTTATACTTATGACGTCCCCAAAATTCCAAAAATAATGGTAGATTTCATTAGTTGTTTTTATTGAATTATTAATTTAATTTTTCAACATATGGTTGTGTTTACATTAGTTTTCATTATCCCTATAAGGGCCCAATTCATTAAAACTTTATAGGAATTATTAAAGATCCCAACCTCAGATGAAACATGGCATGTATGCAATTTATCACTTTCTTCTATGATTTTTGGGACTGTATACATGGATCAATGGATACTAGGCAGATAAGTCATTCAAGAAAATGCAAGGTTAAATTTTCAATAAATTTCCCTTTCTACTCAGGTTTTAGAGGAAGGAGAGAACCAACGGGCCCAGGAAAATGAAAAATCTAATTAATATAAACAAGGTAGGATTTGTCCCCGCAAATCAAAAATTCTAAAAGAGGTGAATTGGGAAGCAGCTGTGGCTCAATCAGTAGGGCTCCCGTTTACCATATGGGAGGCCCCGGGTTCGGTTCCTGGGTCCTCCTGGTGAAGGCAAGCCCACCCACACGGCGTGGTTAGCTGACCCAGTGAGCACAAGCAGCAAGGGGGGG
>JAKSZT010034877.1:0-12943 GCA_026826555.1 Tolypeutes matacus | reverse complement strand
ATAAATTATTTTTATAATATTTATATGGATAATTTGGTTTAAAGTTAAAAGAAATTATGAAAATTATACACAATGAAATCATACAGAGTGGTTGATTTGAAAATATTGCTTTATATCTGCAAAATTACTGGGGGCTACTTCCCCTCACCCTTTGCAAAAACAGTCGCCCATAAAGGAAAACTGCTCTCTCCCCTGGGTACCCTCCAATGCTGCCTGAATGGATGGAGGCCCCCCTCAGCAAGAGTGAGCACAGATCACAAGGAGCATGGACGTGACCATGTGAAGGCAACAGTGCTCTCTACACGTGACTGGTTAGAGGGCTGTTAGCACCACAAGAGAAGACAGACTTCCTGCTGCTTACTCCCCAGTGAAGACCGGCCAGAGTGACTCACATCACTAACTGATGCTGTGAGTGCTGAGCAGGGCTTTCTCCCTATCCTCATTTGTGGATCCAGAAGCTATGATAATGGTTTTCACTGGGGTTCTGAAAGTTTGGTTCCAAAAGAAACATTCCCTCTGTGGATTGGGGGAACTGCAGTGAGCATGTGTTACATTCCAGCTTCTTCAGTTGTTCATCAGCTTCTTCCCATCCAACCCCTCTGTTCTCTTCTGGGATTGAGGAAGTCTGCATCATTTCAACACTGTTAAAAGTCTGTCGGGAAGCGGCTGTGGCTCAATCAGTAGGGCTCCCGTTCACCATATGGGAGGCCCCGGGTTCGGTTCCCGGGGTCTCCTGGTGAAGGCAAGCCCGCCCGCATGGCATGGTTAGCTGACCCAGCGAGCACAAGCAGCAAGGGGGGGATAAATGAATAAATAAATAAAAATCTTAAAAAAAAAAAAAAGTTTGTTGAAAATTTAATATTTAATTAGTCTGAGAAATATCTGATATCAGCACCCTCTAAGGTTTTCTGCAAACATTGCTCTCTCTCATAACCTCATTTCTATTCTTGTCAGCCCTACGTCCCAGAACTTTCTGGGATTTATTTACTATTCATTAGGGTGACTGGACTAATGTTGCTCATTCTGGTGATATTATTGTTGTTGCCAATGCTGTAATGTGATTTTTTACATTTTCTTCCTGTCACCAACAGGTTTATTCTTGGCATTGCTCTTTCTTTAGCTGCCCCAAGATTGGAGAAGGTGAATGTAGAGCTGGAAGGAGGAGACATGACTCTGTGCCTGAGAACCACGAAGGGTACTGTAAGAGTAGCCTCCTCAGAGGGTCAATGGTGGAGGCCAAGGCATTGAGGAAATGGCAAAATTTGCAGGAGCAGGTAGTCTCCTCTCTGTGCCCAGAATCCTCTGTGCACCAGACTCCAGGTTCCATTCTTTTATCTCAACCTGCACACCTGGCCAAAACCTGTCTGAGGCAGGTACATCATACTGGGGCATCTGTGACTTTATACTAGTCCCCAAACCTTGTGACTCCCTTGCATGACTCCTTATCTTCCAGGCCGTGCTGACCAAGTGCACTTTCCCCTCTGTCTTAACAGTAATAGTTCCTGCCTAGTCTGGAGACACCCACAGTTTACACATGAATTCACTGGGGAGCTTTATCACACTGCCATTTAGGAACAGGTCAGCTCTCCAATCTTATATGCTTAGATGTTTGAGTTTGCAAAGCACTGCCAATGAAAATACCATAAATAGGTTGGATTTTATTAGAATTTATTAGGGTTAAAGCTTACAGTTCTGAGGCTGTGAAAATGTCCAAACCAAAGCATTACCAAAAATGCTGTCTTCACAAGGGTCCACTGCTGCTGGACTCCTGCCAAGGGAAAATGTTGAGCATGCCTGTCTTTCTCTGCCTTCTCCTCCAAACTCACATTCTTCCTTAGCTCAGCACTTGACCATCGAACATAATTGCTCACACCATTCCCTTCTCCTCTGGCTTAGATATCTTCAGCTTCAAGCTGCTCCATGACTCCAGCCTCTGGCCTCTCCTTGAGACACTCATGGTTTCTCTGTTTCTTCACAGCTGTAGGAGATCCTGGAGCCCTATTCCACATGACAGGGTACACATGGCAGCACTCTTTCTTGGTGTGCCCCATATATGGAGGACTTCAGCAGAATGATTGGGGCTCATCCTGGTGCCTGAAATCTAATTAGAGGCCCTTGACTACACTAGAGGAATCTAACAAAAATGACCTAATCAAAACCTCCCATATCTGAATCTAGCCAAAATGTTCTACATACAAAATGCTTACAAACAGAGCAATCAGTTAGTAAGAACATAGTTTTCCAGGGTCCACACAAGACTCAATCGAGGACATTAACACAGGGTACAGGGATCAGGAGGTGTCTCATAAGTCTGGGAGAAATGGGAACTCATGAAGCAGTGGCTGCACTTTGGGTGAGGCCATCATTGATCAAAATGGGGTGCTGACCACCATTTCACTGGCTCCTAGTATGTTCCCCAAAGAACTCAATATACTGTGCTCTCTCCACCAAATCTTAGCTCTAAAATCAGGTGTGTAACTCAGAGAGGTGTGCCAATATTCCCATTCCCAGAGCCATCATGCACAGATTTTGCTTATTTGGTGGTGCAGGTGCAGGAAGCAGGCTGTAAAACTGAAAGCTCCTAATTTCTTCTCCAAAGAAGTGATTGCATTTACAACAAATGGAGAAATTTGACCCTAAGGGTTCTCTCAAAAGCAGTGGAGATCGTGGAGGGCCTGAGGTTTAACTCATCTCAATCCTTCAGGAATATTTGAAATAAATATTTTACAGATGACTAAAAACTAGTATTATTTGCTAGCAGTAAACCACTTTAAATGTAATGTGAAATAATATTCTTCAGGCAGAAAGAAAATGGTCTCAGAAAGTCCAAGATTCAGGATGCATTGAAGAATAATATCTGTTAATTAAATTCATATATCTAAATGACTATTGAATGGATAAAGTAATAATGATATCCGTGGCCTAGGGCATCAATAAAGTGCTAAAATACACCATAAAATAATATATAGCATAAGATGAGTAAATGAATATGTAGCAGTTTGATATCATTATGAATTCAAAAATAGATATTTGATTATGTTTGTAACTTGTCTGTTAATCTGGGCATGATGAAGTTATGATAATGGCATTGACTGGGTCACAGTCAGTAGAGTGTTTTGCCCCTCCCCTTGGTGGTTGGGGTCTCAAACATAAAAAGACATGGCAAAGCACAGAGTAGGAGTAATTTTTGATGTTCAAGTTCTGATATGCAAGGACAGAAGGCTCTGGGGAAAGAGACAAGCCAATCACCTGACTGTTCACAGCCGACCTTGTGGAGAGAGGCAAAGCTTTGAGAGCCTCATAGTCTACACCTGACCTTGTGGAGCACACAGAGGAGCTCAGCCCAGAAAGAAATGCTGCCCTGGGAAGAAAGGAACCGAAGAAGCCTGAACTCTGGCAAAGTTCGGCAAAAGTCTTGCTCCAAGACCGGCTAAGAGACTTTGGTGAAGGAAGAAACTTATGCTTTATGTCTTGGTAACTGTGAGCTTCTATTGGAAATAAATACCCTTTATAAAGACCAAGAGAGTTCTGGTATTTTCCATCAGCACCCCTTTGGCTGACAGGATATAAATTGTTTTAAAATACATTATTTGGCAAGTCAATAACAAATAATAAGTGCAGATTTGTAAAGCAAGCAAAATTGGTATAATTTCCCCAGTAAACTTTAAATAATATAAAATAATGCATCTCATCCAAATAAATAGAAGGAAAAAAATGAATGAAAATAGTCAGTCTAAAACAAAGTGTTCAGGTTTTCCTGGTTTGCATTTTGGCTTTTGTTCTGGGGCCAACTTTCTCATACAACTTGGGAAGCTGCCCCTTTCTTATCCTTCAGAAACCTGAAAGATCTTGGGTTGGTTTATGGGGTGTTGTTTTGTCCCATCACAAATCAAGTGCTGTATCACTCCCCCATTTCCTAGTTATGAAGTCACAAACTGGATGTGATGTGCATTTGAAGCAAGAAGAGCCATGAATGATAGAACAAATTAAAAGGAGATATTGTTGCACTTCCCAAATTGGATGCTTAGATGTTTGATATTGGATCAGTCCTCTTTTCTAATGAATGCATTCAATGCTATAAATTTCCATCTAAGCCCTGCTTTTATTGCATCCCACAAACTATGAAGAAACATAGGACATTAAAAAGCAGAAAGAGCCCGTAACAAATGTTTTTTTGAGTGAAGCTATATCCAATTCCACAAGAGTGGAATCCTAAGATGAAGGTAGAGAATGTAAGAAAGTTGGGAAAATATGTTCTCTGACCACAAATATTGTTTCCTCAAAACAACATTTCTATGAATGTAACTTCACTTGGAAGGAATTTACATCATGCTTGTTTAAGCGTGAGGGAATCTATGTAAGGAAAAAAGAATGAAGAAAATGAGTTTTTCCAGTTTGCCCTACATAGTAGTCCTCTCATTTAAGTGTAAAGAATGAGAAGTTTTCTTGGAAATTCAACCTCAGGAGATACCTGAGAATTAATCTTTTGGAGAAACAATTTGGGATTTCATGAATTTGTTAAAGCGAGAGTCACATTAAGAAAGATGCAGGAGTAAAACCCTGTGTATGTAAGGAATATTGTAATTCCTTCAGCCATGCATTAAATCTCATTGAATATGAAATTTCATACATTAGTTAGCATTGTAATGAACATGGGAATGCTTCCATCTGAGACAAAACTTCATGGAATATGAGAAAATTCAAACTAGAGAGAATCCATATGTGTGACCTGAATATAGTCTCCAATTTATATTCATTTTTTTGCTCCTCATTTTAAAAGCCATGCAGGGGAACAAACATAGAAATGTGATACATGTGGGAAAGTTTTCAACCAGACAGAAAGCCTCTTTATTCTTTGTTGGATAAGATGCTGAGAGCCAGAGCACAAAAAGCATGCTTGCTGACAGAGAAACATTATTAAATGTCTCGAAGAGCACTGCATTCTGCAGACATCAGTGGGAGGAGGCAGAGTGGAATGAACACATCACTAAGATGTTATTGTCTGAATTCCCAAGAAAGATCGTCTGGGAACACAGAAACAAGCAGCGCTCTCATGTAACAAGCTGAGAAACAATTGAAGAAGGTCCTACTTTATTTATGAGCTTTGTAGTATAATAAACAGCTTCAGCCTAAATAAACTTGCCTGCATTCACATGGAGTGAGGTCCCCTGATCCCAAACTTTCTTTAGATCATTCCCAGCACCATCTACCTCCACAATGAGTTAGAACAGATGGCTCCCAATGTGGGGCATGACTTATCTTTTCTCTGGATAAATGTTGTGGAAACAAGGACCCCTGGGTCAGACGGTCCTTGCATTTTGTTGGTGAGTCGAATAATCTTGATCATCAGGGTAATGGGTAAGCAGTCAACTCTGTTAGAGGAATATTCCCTAGATTTGAAGACCCTGTTAAAGAATACAGGGGTATCTGTGTCAATTCTAGAGTTACTAGAACTCTTTTCTCTTCTGCAGAAACATTATTATTGGCTTCAGCCACAAGGGCAGAATATTTTAAACCTGAAACAATGGAAGTTAGTAATGAAATCTTTAAAAAGAATTCCTCAAAGGGGAAAAATTATTCCCATACATGTATGGTCTTTATATAGTCTTATTTCTGTTGCTGTTTAACCATTACCTTCAGATGAAAATTAAGATATTAAAATTAATACTGCTTTTGTCAAAAATGTAGCAGAACAAGCTAATGATGATTTTAATGAAAATATATATGAAAAAATTAATGAACAAGCAAAAAAAGATAAGCTCATGTCTAATAAAAAGAAAAAAATAGAAAAAGGGAGTTTATGGAACTTTTCCAGTGGTCGTAAAGCCATCCGCACCAAAATATGATTTATTGCCTTTTGAACCAGCATCTCCTCCTACTAGGTATCTACTGATCAATTGTTCACAATATTTGATGAACCTCCAAAAGTTTCTGTTTTTGTGCCAGCACCATCCTCTTCAATTATGAAAAGTATAGCACAGGGAAGTAGAGAAGGAAATTCAGAGGCTATGCAATAATTCCTTTTAATTTCCCAACGAGAGAAACTCAAATTCCATTAGATGCTAACAATCCCCAAGGGGGTGTACAATATGAGCATGCTCCTATTCCATTTAAAACTATCGAAAAATTTAAACAAGCATGCATTCAATAAGGTGGAAATTCTTCTTATACTCAAGAATTGGTGCAAAAAATGGCACAAGCAAACAGATTTATACCCTGAGATTGGGATTTGTTAGCTCAAGCTGTTCTTAATTCAGGAGAATTTTTACAATTTAAAACTTGGTGGGCTGATGAAGCTAATACTGTAGCACTATGAAATCAACAGCAAAATCCACTACTGCCTATTACTGCTGAACAAATATTAGGAACAGGTCAATAGGCTGGTATTCCTCGCCAAGCTCAATATGATGATATTGTCATTGTACAAGTGTGATTGTGTGGCCTAGCTGCCTGGTGATGAATCTACACCCTTGGACAGGCTGTACAATCATTTTCAAAAATTGTTCAAGGAAATACTGAACCCTATGCTGATTTTGTTGCAAGGCTGGCAGATGTAGTCAAAAAGACAGTAACTCAATCTGATTTCTTAAAAAAATGCTTATTCTAATGTTGGTTTTGATAATGCTAACAGTGAATGTAAAAAGGCTTTATGTCCAATAAAGGCAAATGGAAGGACTTTACAGGATTATATAAAAATATGCCAAAACATTGGGCCTTATACCTATAACATGAACCTACTTGCAGCTGCTCTAAAGGTATGTAGTCCTAAGATTACTAATTTAAATTGCTTTAAATATGGGAAACCAGGTGATATGAAAAAAGATTGCCAAGCCAAAACTGCGAGAGCTCCATTTAGGGGAAAAAATAAATCAATACCAACTCGTATGTGTACAAAATGCCAAAGAGGGTTACACTGGGCCAAGGAATGTCATTCTAAATATCATAAAAATGGTATTCTCATTAATAAGTTTAGAATCTTCAAGTACGCCTTGCTCAGGGCCCTCAGACAAACAATATAACCATATTTCCCAGCCTTGCTCAAATCTACCCAGTCAGCAACAGAGCAATTCATTCCAGGCTATAAGAGAACTTTAGGCAGTTACCAAAAGCAGTACAGCTGTCAATCCTTCCTCAGCTGAAACAAAGTTTATTACTTCTTCACTGGGTATACACAAAATTAAGAACAGGAATTAAAGGGCCTATCCCATAAATCTGAACTTTGAGCCTAAATGTACTCCTAAAGAGTAGTAATTCAAAATATACATATGTTAAATATCTGTATAAACTGCTCAATTAGAACTTAACTGTATTTGTGCTGTTTAAGTTGTCCTGGCTGGTTGCTGATTATGAACAAAAGTGTTTCAAAGAACAAGCTTATATATTACCGGTAATACAAACTCCATAAAAAAATCTTAAAAACAGTAAAATCAAAGATGTGAAAAAATGGAGGTCTTGAAGACCGCCATACCAATGGTGTGAAAATTATCAGTCAAATTAGTAATTATTATATTTCTGTTAGTGTGTCATAATTCTTTTTCGTATTTGTCTGTTTTTTCTTGTCAAAGTATATTTTAATACCTCCGGAGGGTAATATTAAATTGATAAATGTAGATTATTATGGGAGCTCCATTCAAATGGCCAAAAATTAAATAAGCACATATATTAATAAATAAATATGGATATTAGTTTAAAATAATAAAAATAGTTATACACAAATTAAGTCATTATTCTAACAAGTTTGTTTAATATTGATGGTAATTATAGTTTGTCAGAAGTTTGCTTGGAAGTAGTTTCCAAAATCATTGTGGTAACTTAATTATGGATGGTATATAGAATGTGCTTTATTATTAAAGAAAAGAAAGTCATTTTATCCTAAGATAAAATAACTAGTTATTAAAACAAAGTAAAATGTGGGACAAAACCTGAATAAATATAAAAGTGAAAAAGGCTTGTGTAAAAGGAATTTTTGTGGTCAAAGCTAAGTAAAATTTAAGCAGTCCATCTAAAATTTTTTTAAAACTTTAATGTCAAACAATGTAATAATATAAAGTTGAAGATTTTATTCTTTCTCAAAGTTTCTCAAGTCAGTTGTCTCTTTTAGTAAAATTTACAAAGATTTTCTCCTAAATAATCATTATGCATTAAATAAAGTCTGTTTCATCAAAATAGCTTCTTGTGCTTTAAACTGATCTTTTCCATTGAAAAACAGGTCTTATCACTTTTTTTTTATTATGGGTAAAAATCAAAATTCTCACAATACATACAAACATTTGCAAAATGATATATAAATATATATGCATATATGTGTATTTGCTTACAAAAATTTTGTTTATATATATACATATATTTTAAGAGGTGCTTAGATTACCCAAAATATTACACGGAACCCACTGGGATTCCCATGTTGCCCACCTCCCACACCTCCCATCACATCCCACACAAACATCTCCCACAGTGTGGCCCACCACCCTCAATGAACTTACACATCCTGGAGCCTTGCCACAAACCATAGACCACAGTTCACACTGTAGACCACACTCTCTCCCACTCAGTTCTGAGTGGTGTGTGCTGATTTAAAATGGCCTACATCCATTGCCACAGCAGTACTCAGGACAACCTCCAACTCCCAAAGAAGCCACTGTATTTCAACTGCTCATCCCCTCCCTACCAAAAGAGTGTCAAGTGGCCACTGGCTCCACATCATTGTTATAATTTCCTGCATTGCTAGAATCACCATATGTGAACAAGAGAATACCATCAAGTCCACTCTAGTCCATAGTTCTTCCCCCAATCCTGAGGGGCTGGGATGGTGATGTCCACTCCAACTCCAAGTGAGAGAGGGCTTATATCCCATGGATATGGTGGGTGGGATGATCCTGCCTGCAGATGAAGGCCCTCTCCATTCCCTGGGATGGCCATTTCCCATCGTTGTCTCCTCACCAGTTGACTTGGATGAGTCCATTGAGCTGTAGGGTAGGAGTTGCAGCTCCACCTAGATTTCATGAACACCTGGCACATAGATAGGTGGGAGGCTCCAGTCTCTGGAAGTATACCTAAAAACTCCAGCATCGCATATAGGTTTGAATAGAAGGGACAGGTGAACCATGTGCAGGGAGGACTTATTTGAGTCTGATTCTGTCACTCTCAGGAGCACAGATTCCAAAATAGAACCCACTGATAAGGCATCAGTCTCTGGGGCTATCCCCCCTTATATAGGACCAGGGTGTCTCCGGAGCTCTCAGGAACCCCACTGAGTGGGGTGATAGGCAGTTATGTGTTCTATGAGCTCCTACTGAGTTGTACGTAAGAGTTACCTCTGGGATGACCTCCCGACTCCCTTTGAAGTCTCCTAGCCACTTGAACTAATTTGTCTTTACCATTTCCCCCTTTTATTCAAGGTCTTTTTCCAGTTGTGTTGCCAGTTGGCACTTGGGAAAAGTTTTCAATTAGCAATAATCGTGCCTCGGATAAACCTCATTGGCTACGATACTGCCACTGTGCAAAGCTGCCAGTTGGCACTTGGTATTAATCCCTCATTGCCAGGGAGGCTCATCCCCGGGAGTCATGTCCCATGTTGGGGGGAAGGTAATGCAATCATATGCTAAGTTTGGCTTAGAGAGAGGCCAACTTTGAGCAACAAGGAGGCTCTCAGGTGACAACCCTTTGGCACCCCACAACTGCAGGCTAAGTCTCATTCACAGGAGCAAAGACTCACAAGGGTAGTCATCAATAAAAAAAAAAAAACATCAGTGGGTCACCCTATTTTGACAAGCACTGTCCCTACACTCAGAGGACTATTGTTGCTCCCTTGGAGACTGTGACAGAGCTCTCCAGGATAGGAATTCAGATTTCTTCATTTATCGTGTGATTATCCACCCATCATGACCATGCCCCATCCCCCGATCATTTCAATGATTTTGTATATCTTTCATGTATATTCGGATGAACAAATCCCCACAAACCCCCCCCCAATAATCCCCCGCAGTACCCATTTTTACCCATATGTGATCCAAATCCCCCATGAACATTTAGTCCATAAAATAATCAAATTCACATACTAGGAAAAAGAAACAAGTGTGATAAGCATACATGCAAGAGACAAACATAAGGAAATTCAGGGGAAAAAAAGAGAGAAGAAAAAAAAACAAATAATCAAACAAAGAACAAAACAAAATAAAATATAATTAGTGGATTGGGACATTCAAAAAATGGGCAAAAAAGCCAAGGAAATGCCTTTAAAAATATATATATATGTATTCATTTTTTTCCTTTCTCCTTTCTTTTTTCCCTTTTTTCCTTCCCTTTATCATTGTGTTATCAGATGTCTGGTGTGCCATGACACCTTCCTCCTCTCAATCCCATTGTCTCCCAATTTTTCATTTAATTTTCAAAGAACATTTACTTCACAGCAAATTCACACACAGAGTGCTGGAGACTCCCAGACACCAAACCACCCCCCATTCCCCACCCCATATTAACACCATTCATCTGCCCCATCCCCCAACATGCAACCACACTCTATCCCTTTACCATAGATTATGTCCATATGGGTGATGGCTCAAAGCCTGCTCTACTCTTACTTTCCTTTGATAACCTATTTTTCAGACAATGGTTTTCAGAGACTGCTCACTTTGCTCAGTTCAGATCAGTGAAGTCATATACTGTTCATCCTTCAGTGCCTGGCTTGCTTCACTCAACATAAGGTCTTCAAGATTCATCCACGTTATTCCATGTGTTAGCACTTTGTTCCTTCTTACAGCTGAGTAATATTCCATTGTATGTATGTACCACATTTTGCTTATCCATTCGTCTGTTGATGGGCACGGGGCTGATTCCAACTTTGGCAATAGTTAACAATGCCACTATGAACTTTGGTGTGCATATATCTGTTTGTGTTTTAGTTTTCAGTTCTTCTGGGTATATACCGAGCAGTGGAATTTCTAGATCAAACGGAAGATCTATTGCTAGTTTTCTGAGGAACCACCAAACTGCCCTCCACAGTGGCTGGACCATACCGCAGTCCCACCAGCAATGGGTGAGGGTTCCTTTTCCTCCACATCCTCTCCAACATTTAGTGTCTCCTGTTTTTTTAATAGCTGCCATTCTGATAGGTGTAAGATGGTATCTCATTGTAATTTTGATTTGCATTTCTTTGATAGCAAGTGATGTTAAGCATTTTTTCATTTTCTTTTTAGCCATTTGTATTTCTTCTTTGGAGAAGTGTCTTTTCTGGTCACTTGCCCATTTTTTAAATGGGTTGTTGTCCTTTTATTTTCAAGGTGTAGGATTTCTATATATATGCAGGATATTAGGCTCCTATCAGATTCATGGTTGCTGAATATCTTTTCCTATCACATACAAGGGAAGCACAATAAGATTAATTGCTGATTTCTCAGCTGAAACAATGGAAGCAAGAAGACAGTGGTATGACATAGTCAAAATACTAAAAGAAAAATACTTCCAGCCACGAATTCTCTATCCAGCAAAATTGGCATTCAAAAATGTTGGAGAGTTCAAAATATTCACAGATAAACAGCATTTAAGAGAGTATGTCAAGAAGAAACCAGCACTTCAAGAAATACTAAAGGAATCTCTACAAGTTGAAAGGAAAAAACAAAGGAGAGAGAGCTGGAGGAGAGTCTAAAAACAACTGAAAACTCAAAAAGAGAAACAAAACAACATATGACATACATTAACCCAAAGAAAAAATGACTGAAGTAAGAAATTCGTTACGAGTAATAACACTGAATGTTAATGGATTAAATTCACCAGTCAAAAGACACAGATTGGCAGAATGGATAAGAAAATATGATCCATCTATATGCTGTCTACAAGAAACCAACCTTCGGCCCAGGGATTCAAGGAGGCTGAAAGTGAATGGCTGGAAAACCATTTTACAAGCTAACATTAGCCAAAAAAGGGCAGGAGTAGCTATTCTAATATCAGACAAAATAGACTTTAAATGCAAATCTATTGTAAGAGACAAAAATTGACACTACATATTAGTAAAAGGAGTAATCTCTCAAGAAGAGAGAACAATCATCAACATTTACGCACCTAATCGAGGTGCCTCAAAATACATGCGGCAAACTCTGGAAAAACTAAGAGGAGAAATAAATTCCTCTACAATTATAGCAGGGGACTTCAACACACCACTATCATCATTAGACAGAACATCTAGGCAGAGAATCAATAAAGAAACGAAGGCACTCAACAATACATTAGAAGATTTGGACTTAATAGACATATACAGAACACTACACCCAAATACAGCGGGATTTACATTCTTCTCCAGTGCACATGGAACATACTCCAAAATAGACCACATGCTAGGCCACAAAACAATACTCAATGAATTCAGAAAGATTGAGATTATACAAAGTAATTTCTCTGACCACAACGGAATGAAGTTGGAAATCACTCAGGGCCAGAGAAACAGGTTAGGCACAAGGATATGGAAGTTAAACAACACACTCTTAGAAAAACAGTGGGTGAAAGAGGAAATTTCAAAAGAAATCAGTAACTACCTTGAAACTAATGAAAACTACAACACAACATATCAAAACCTATGGGATGCAGTGAAAGCAGTCCTGAGAGGGAAGTTCATAGCCTTAAATTCACATATTAAAAAAGAAGAAAGAGCTAAAATTGAAGACCTAACTGCACACTTGGAGGAATTGGAAAAACAACAACAAACTAAACCTAAAGGAAGTAGAAAACAGGAAATAACAAAGATTAGAGCAGAACTAAATGAAATAGAGAATAAGAAAGCACTGGAAACAATAAACAAAACCAAAAGTTGGTTCTTCGAGAATATCAACAAAATTGACCAACCCTTAACCAGACTAACAAAGAAAAAGAGAGAACAGATACAAATACATAAAATAAGGAATGATCAAGGTGATATCACTACTGACCCCACAGAAATAAAGAGTATCATAAG
>JAKSZT010034858.1:0-33930 GCA_026826555.1 Tolypeutes matacus | reverse complement strand
CCTTCCCTGTCTTCCAACAGAACCCTCCCTCTTTTGGGAAGTGTCCCTTCCTCCTGGCTCCGCAGCGGCCCGGGTCTTATCCCTGGGTGGCTAGGGAAATCAGCTGCATTCCCCGACCAAAATCCCCCCTCCGGTTCACCGGGTGCTGACTAGCTTGTTTGCTCTGTTCACACAAGGTCCAAGGGGCGCCAGGCAGCCAGCTCCCCAGAAAATAAAACTTTTTCGCCCCGCCCGCGGCTCCAAATGTCCGTTTTATTTTTTATTTCCGTAACCGCGGGGCTCAGCCGCCTGTGCCAACCTCCACCGGCAGCCTCAAAACTCACGAATCTCCACCGTTCGGTCCACACCGCCGATCCGCGCAGATAGATGTCCCGAGCTTCTCACTCCACGCGTGCACGGCACAGACCCCCGGGCAGGACCCCGTCCCCAATCTGCCTTGCTCTGGGAGCTTGCAGTGTGCGCCCTCCTACACCAACGCCATCTTGCCGCCTGTCATCTGAACTTTTAACATAAGTGTACTCCTAAAGAGTAGTAATCCAAAATATACATGTTAAATATCCATATAAAATGCTAAATTAGAGCTTAACTGTATTTAGGCTGTTTAAGTTGTCCGGGCTCATTGCTGATTATGAACAAAAGTGATTCAAACAACAAGCTTATATATTACAGGTAACATAGATTCCAGAAAAAAAATCATAAAAACAGTAAAATCAAAGATGTGAAATGATGGATGGCTTGAAGACAGCCTTACCAAAGGAGTGAAAATTATAGGTCAAATTAGTAAGGTTTATGTTTCTGTTAGTGTGTCATAATTCTTTTGTATTTGTCTGTTCAGTGTCAGTGTATATTTTGATAACTCTGGATGGTAAACTTAAATTCTTAATTGAAGAATATTATGAAAGCTCTATTCAAATGGCCATAAATTAAATAAGTGCTTATATTAATAAATTAATATGGAAATTCATTTAAAATAATTTAAAAAATTATACTCAAATTAAATCATTATTCTAACAAGTTTGTTTAATGTTGATGGTAATTATATGTTCTCAGAAATTTGCTTGGAAGTAGTTTCCAAAATCATTGTGATAACTTAAATATGGAAGGTATATAGAATGTGATTTTATTATTAAAGAAAAGAAAGTCATTTTATCCTAAGATAAAATGACTAGTTATTAAACAAAATAAAATGTGGGACAAAACATGAATAAATATAAAAGTGCAAAAGGCTTGTGCAAAAGGAATTTTTATGGTCAAATCTAAATAAAATTTAAGCAGTCTACCTATAAAAATTTAAAAGCTTTAATGTCAAACAATGTAATAATAGAAAGTTAAAGTGTTATTCTTTCTCAAAGTTTATCATGTCAGTAGTCTGTTTTAGTAAAAGTTTACAAAGGTTTTCTCCTCAAAAATCAGTATGCAGTAAAGGAAGTTTGTTTTTATCAAAATGGATTCTTGTACTTTAAACTTATCCTTCCCATGAAGAAAGAGGTCTTATCACTTTTAAAAAGAACACAATGTTTGAACTTGCTTTCTCAAAGTCAAATCCTGAAAGTGATTTTTATTTCAAACTGTCACATATATCTTGGCCTTTTACCTAAAAAAAGTAAAATACTAAAAATAGTTAAGTTCAAGTGATGTCAGTTGAATGCAATATTTAAAACTGTTGTATAATTAAAATAAATTTTCTAATTTTATAAAAAAGTTATATGAACAAAAAGTTCATATGAATACTTTAAAAGTGTATAAAATTCCTGAAAATATAATAATGATTCAATATAACAGTAAATAAAATATAATGTTATTAATCATAACTTTTAGTTATAACTACAAGAAGAAAGCAGCCATTAAAGACTGCCAGGGTAGTGCATAACAGTAACTTATAGTAAAATAAAATAACACCACTGCAGCATGCAATGGTCCCAAATATTGCTAGTTGGTTGCAAAAAATTAATATCCAGTTTTGTCACTATCACTTTGTTTTAAAAGTTGCTTAAGCTTTCTTTAATATTTTTGTAAACAAGTCAAGCCAGACCACATTCCCCTTCCTGTAAACCAGCCAACAATAAATCAAGTTTATATTCAACACTGTAAGCAACTGCCCCAATTCTAATTATACTGGTAACAAAACCAATGCAAGGATAAAATTACAAATTAATGTATTACCCCACAGCACAAAAAAGAAATACCAATTTGTTTTTACGTATGCCTCAAACTATACATAATAAAAAAATTGAGGTCATTCTAATGATGCTACCAAAAATCTTAAATGCTTAAGAAATGAACGTTTATTCATTGGATGTCTGTTGTTGTATAATCTAATGTAGGTATGAATTATGTAAAATATACTGAAATACCAATCAAAACTTCTTTAAAATACATTGCATATATAAATAATTTAATCATTTGTTTATTACACATAAAAGTGTATTATTAAGTATATATATAAAACTTTTGTCTTAAATTTGAAGTCCTGAAACTAAATATCTTTAAAAAAAATAGGTTTAGAAAGTATTGTTCAAGCCTAAAAGTAAAGCATCATGCAGAAATCTTTGTTAATCAACAAACCAACGCTTTCCCAGTTAACACTTTTCACATTTCAGGAAAAATATTGGAAATTAAAATAGTAAGCACATCAAGGACGTTTTGTAACAAAATAAAAAAAATAAAGTGCATTTCAACAAGTGTTGTATTCCTCCCTCAGGGAACTGACCACTCTCCCAGGGATTGATGCATAAACCTTAAAATGTACTGCCCAGGGAGTGTTGTGTTCCTTTGTGAGGAGGCTGGCCTCTTCCTCTGAAATTAGCAAAATATGCACAAGTTGACCTCTATAGTATCAAATTCATTAATGCTAAACACAGTCAACCAAAACTTTAGTATCAGATGCTACTTCAACACATCCCAGCTAAAAGCTAAATATTGGTAAATATATATATATATATAACTGCTGTATTTATCTGTCATTCTGTAACTTTGTTCAATATTGACTTAATCTTTTAATTAGTTATGTTATTTGTTTCTCACCCTAATTGTCAATATAAGTTTATAAAATTAAATATCTATTAACATTTACCTTGTATTTATCCAGGACTCTAGGCAAAAATAAGCCAAGTATATCAGTGTATCCCCTGATTTCATAAGCCTGTGAATGTATGGATAATTATCATAAAAAATTAAAAGTTAAATCTCTATAAATGCTGCAAAAACAAAAAAGGTGGAAATGGTGAGGTGAGAAAACAATTATATCAAGAACTATTTACAATAAATATTTTAAGCTAAAGGTCAGAATCATATACATCAGCAGCAGAGCATTTCTGGCAAAAATCAGGCAATAATACAGAAACAAATATTGTACAACTAGTTCACTGAAAGCATAAAAATAATAATCAATGGGATAAGGCCAAAGTTAAGTTAGGATATACGGTCAAGGTTATGCTCTTATGATTACAGATAAAAGAGACCAGCTTTGGTTCCTGTCCAGACATCTAAAACCTAGACAAAAACAAGCAAAAGAAGCTAACACAAAAAGCAGAAAAGAAGGTAACTTCTAAAAGGCAGAATCTCACACTAACACAGTTGTTCCTTGCTATGCTTACCATGAGAACCACAGCAGTAAGAAATGCACTTTCACATAATTATACATATTGGGCTTATATTACTAATTCACCTCTCTTAGAATTGTTGACTTGAGGGGACAAACCCTACCCTGTTTATATTCATCAGTCTTTTCATTTTCTCTTGCTTCATCTAAAACCTGATTAGGAAGGGAAATTTATTGTTAATTTCCTTTTCTTGAATGACCTAGCTGCATAGGATCCATTGATCCATGTACACAGCCCCAAAATCATAGTACAAAATGATAAATGGCATACATACCATGTTTCATCTGAGGTTGTGCTCTTTAAGAATTCCTATAGAATTGTAAAGAATAAGGCCATTATAGGGATAATGAAACCTAATGTAAACACAACCATAAGTTGAAAAATTAGTAATTAAACAAAAACAACAAAAGAAGGCTATCATTATTTTTATAATTTTGGGGATGTCATAAGTATAAATATGTCACTAAATTGGGCTCATCAGGGAAGATTTATCCCATAACTATGGGATGCTAAACAAAACTAAAATTATTTCTGGAAATTATTTTTGGGAACTAGCCAATTTTTGAATGGCAAGGCAATAAAACTAATATTACTAGTTCAAAAAGCAAATCCACTTAATTTCTTAAAGTATGTGTACAGGATGCCATTGTTTTGATAGTAGGAACAGCAAGCATTAAACAACAATGGTTTTCTGCAGTAATTGCTCCCTTTACACTTGTGTATCAAATTCTGTTTTACAGGAGAGTTCTACTGCAGTTCAAATAGGATATCAGTGTCATGGAATATGGGTTTGGATTTGCTTGAATCACTGCTGGCAGTCTTCCCCTGAGAACCTTATCCTTTGGCACTTTCTAAATCATTACTTGAAAAGAACCAAACGTTTAATTGCATTAACTATAGCTGCTGTATTAGGGCTTATAGGGCTTATTACAGCTGCTGTTGTGGTAGGAGCTGCCCTACATGAGAATATCCAAACATGACAATAAGTTAGAAATTGGCATCAAAATGCTAGTGAGCTATGGCATAGTCAGGCATATTTTGAGAGCAGATCAACAATAGGCTTAATGACTTAGAGATGGCTGTTACACAAATGGGAGATCAGGTATGTAATCTAAATTTAAAACTAGGTTCATAGTGTGATTGGAATGAAAGTGGTTTTTGTATCACTCCCCTCCATTGCAATGATTCCCATTATGAATGAGAAAAAATTAAAAATCATTTAATAGGTCATCACATAAATTTATCTATAGAAATTACAGATTTGCAAAAGAAGATTTTGAGCATGTCTGAGAATCAACTTACTACACTTCCAAGTAGCAAAATTTAGCAATTAGTGTCAAATCAATTAAATAAAATATACCCCCAACATTGGTGGAAAACAACCTCTGTATTTGCTAACATCATTGTGATGACCATTGGTGTCTGCTACTCTTAACTGTATTAGGAGGCATTCACAAAATGCTGCTGTCCTGCATTAATAGGGCTGAAAAGGCCAGCCATGCCAATAACTTGATTCTGCTTAAAACACTTAACTCTCAAATCCCGGTGCATGAAGCTTGGCTGGTCGCCAGTGATGGGTAAGACCTTCAGAGGAGGGCAACCTAACACAGGCACAGTCACCCTGGACCAAAAACAAAAAAGGGGGAATCATTGAAAAAGAAGCTGAGATCAAGAGCATAAAAGTTTAAGCATTTTAAAAGCATTCTTGGGGCAGATAAACATTAGGAAATGTCTCCAAGGACACTATATACTGCAAACATCAGTAGGAGAAGGGAGAGTAGAATGAATACACTACAAAAATGTTATTCTCTGAATTCCCAAGAAAGATTGGGAACACAAAAAGAGGCAGCGCTCTCACGTACCAAGCAGAGGAACTAGTGAACAACGCCATATTTTATTATCACCTTTGTAGTATAAAAAGAAGCTTCAGCCTAAATAAAAATGCCTGCATTCAACATGGAGTGAAGTTCCCCTGGTACCTAACTTTCTTTGTATCATTCCAGGCACTGTCTACCTCCACGTGAAATTACAACAGCCTGCTTTCTAATTCACTCCAATTTTTTTTTAGTATTTTAAATTAGAAATGTTCCTTTCATAATTATATGATATACTTCTAATCTCAAGTAATTTAGGAAGTTAGAAAATTTATTCATATTCTTAAGTTGTACTACAAAACTTTTCTCATATGTGATAGGGTGTGTGATGAATGAAACTAGAGAATGCATGTATTTACAAACAGAAATGTGTTTGTAACAAAAGGCTTGTGAGTGAAGCTATATCCACTTCCACAACAGTACAGACTTAAGATGAAGGCAGAGAATGTAAGAAGTTGGGGAAATATGTTCTCTGACTGCAAGCATTGTTTCCTCAAAATAAAACTTATATGAATGTAGCTTAACTTTGAAGGAATTTGCATCATGCTTACCTAAACATGAGGGAATCTATGTATGGTAAAAGAATGAAGACAATGTGTTTTACCAGTTTGAACCATATGGTAGTCCTGCCTTTTAAGTGTAATGAGTGTGAGGTTATCTTGGAAATACAACCTCATGAGATACCAAAAAATGAATCCTTCACAGAAGCCATTAAGGATTTCATTAATTTGGCAATGCTAGATTCACATGAAAGAAACATGCAGGAGTAAAACCGCGTGTATGTAAGAAATATTAGAAATCTTTCTTCCGGGCATTAAATCTCACTGAGCATAAAATATTCATACATTAGTTAGTATTGTAATGAACATGGGAAGGTTTCCATCTGAAACAAAACCTCATGGAATATGAGAAAATTCAAACTAGAGAGAAACAATATGTGTCCTGAATGTAGTCTGCTCTTTACCATCATTTTTACTCCTCATTTTAAAAGCCATACCAGGGAACAAGCATAGAAATGTTATGTGGGAAAATTTTCAACCTAACAGAAAATCTCTTTATTCATCAGAAAATTCTTACTGAAGAGAAATGATATATATATGGGAAAGCTTTAATTCAAATGTTAAATCTCAGGTCTGAGAGGTTTCCTAGTGCAAAGAAAACATATGCATGTAAGGCATGTGAAAAAGACTTTAGGTACAAATCATATCTCAGAGAACATGAAAAAACTCACAGTGACAGAAAAAAAATGAATATAAAGAATGCAGAAAAGCCTTCAGCCAAAAGCAATTGTTCATGAAACATCAGAGTATTCATTCTGGAGAAAAACCCTATATATGCAATGAATGTGGAAAAGTCTTCAACCAGAAGGAAACCCTCATTAATCATCCAAGAATACATGTTGGAGAGAAAAACTCTGAATGTGATGGATGTGGGAAAGCTTTCATTCAGAAATCAAGCCTCATTACATGCCAGAGAAGACAAACTATAGAGAAACCCTATATATGTACAGAATGTAGGAAAGCCTTCAAGTAGCAAATCTTATCTCACTGGTCATGAGAAAATTCATAGTGAAGGGAAACACTATATATGTAAGGAATGTGGAATAACCTTCAGCCAGAGGCAGTAACTCATTAAACATTCCAACATTCATACTGGAGAGAAACCCTCTGAATGTAATGAATGTGAATCCCAAAAGTCTCCACCTCCAGTTTGTGCTACATTTTGCCAATCTTTTAAGGAAGCGACTGTGACTGTGCAATTCAGGATGTCTTTCTCCGCTTGGAAAAGTGCACTTGCAGTTTGTTCTGAGATCTGCTACTCCCACATCTTCTTCCACACTCATCTGTGTTCAATTTGTTACCAATAACTTATGCATCAGAACTTGATATTTCTCTTAGTTTATGTAAAGATGGGATTTCCACTTATTCCAAATTATCCTGGTTGTTTTCATGGGTTCTTCGATCCATTACATTCTTGGTAAGCATTTAAGAAATTACCATTTTAAAAATAATGCTGTCCATTATTTTAGCCTTTTCTTAAAAGCACCCCAATCATTGATATTTTTCCAGTTTCTTCCCCTCATTCTGATGAGGATTCAAGTTTAACAGCCACTGAACTACACTGGCCTGTTTTACTTAATTCCAATTTTCTCTGTTATATTAAAGCAGAAATGATCCTTTCATAATTAGTTGATATAGTCCTAATCTCAAGTATTTTAAGAAGTTAGAAATCTTATTTATATTCTTAAGTTGTACTCCAATATTTTTCTCAAATGAGATAGGGTGTGGGATAGATGAAACTAGAGAATGCATGTATTTTCAAACAGAAATGTGTACACAAAGGAATCTGCCAATGCAGATAATTCTGAGGAAGGAAGAATGGGGATTGAGCCTAGAGAAGGAATTTGACTGACAGATATAAATTATTGTCCTGACAGATATAAATTATTTTTTTACTCTTTGCATGGATAATTTGGCTATAATTTAAAAGAAATTATGAAGATAGTACACAATGAAATCATATATAGTGTTTCATATGAAGATATTGATTTGTATCTGCAACAGTACTGGGGAGGCACTTTCCCTCACCATTTGCAAATACAGTTGCCCATAAAGTAAAAGTGCTCAATCACCTTGCCCCCCTCCCCATCTGCCTGGATGGGTGGAGGCCTCCAGCAGCAGGAGTGAGCACGGACCACAAGGAGCATGTGTGTGACCATGTGAAGGTGACACTGCTCTCTACATGTGTCCAGATAGAGGGCTGTTAGCACCACAGGAGAAGACGGACTTCCTGTGGCTTATGCCACAGTGAAGACCTGCTAGAGTGACTCACATCACTAACTGAAGCTGTGAGTTCTGAGCAGGGCTTTCTCCTGAAACTCCTTTGTGCATCCACAACTTATGATGATGGTTTTCACTGGGGCTCTAAGAGTTTGGTTCCCAAACAGAACAGCCCTTCTCTGGCTTGGGGACTGCAGTGAACACTTGTTACTTTCTTACTTCTTCAACTGTTCATCAGCTTCTCCCTATCCAAACCATCCATTCTTTTCTGGGATTGAAGAGGTCTGCATCATTTTCAACTCTTTTCAAAATGTATTGAAAATTTTATATTTAATTAGTCTGAGAAACATCTAGCATCTACAACCTCTGAGGTTTTCTACAACCATGAAACTATCCCACAACCTTACTTCTAAACTTGTCTGCCCTAGTTCCGAGGGCTTTCTGGGATTATGTTACCATTTATTAGGGTCACTGGTCTAATGTTTCTGATTCTGGTGATATTATTGCTCTACCCAATGTTGTAATGTGAATTTTGACATTTAATTCCTGACACCAACAGTTTTCATCTTGGTATTGCTCTTTCTTTAGCTGCCCCAAGATTGGAGAAGGTGAATGTAGAACTGGAAGCAGTAGACCTGAGTCTGTGCCTGAGACCCAGGAGGGGTACAGTAAAAGCAGCATCCTATGAGGGCCAATACTGGAGACCAAGGGAAGGAGGGAAGGGCAAATGGAGCAGGAGCAGGAAGTATGCCGTCTGTGCCCTGACTCCTCTCTGCACCATATCCCAGGACCCATGCTTTCATCTGCCCCTGCCCACCTAGCCAACCACTATCTGAGGCAGTTGCATCATACTGAGGCATCTGTGATTTTAGATTACTCCTCAAACCATGTGGCTCCCCTGCCTGTCTCCCAGTCTTGTAGGACTTGCTGGCCAATACCACTTCCTCCTCCATCTTACCAGTTCTCATTCCAGCCTAGTCTTGAGACACCCACAGTTTACAGGTGAATTCACTGGGCAACAGCATCCCACTGCCATTTGGGAACAGGACATCTCTCCAAAACTGTGTCCCTAACTGTTTGAGTTTGCCAAGTGCTGCCAATGCAAATTACCAGAAATAGGTTGGCTTTTATTGGAATTTATTGGGGATAAAGCTTACAGTTCTGAGGTTATCAAAATGTCTAAATCAGGGCATCATCAAAAGTGCTCTTAGCAAGGGTCAGCTGCCACTGGACTCTTGCCAAGACAAAATGTTGGCCTGCTTGTCTCCCTCTGCCTTCTCTTCTGAACTCACTTTATCACTGAGCTCAGCAGTGGGCCATCAGACACAATTGCTCACACCTCTCCCTTCTCCTCTGGCCTTGATGTCTTCAGGTTCAATCTGCTCCATGACTCCAGCCTCTGTCCTCTCCCTCAGCCTCTCAGGGTTTCTGTGTCTCTCTGCAGATGTAGGAGATCCTGGAGCCCTCTCCCACATGGCAGGGTAAACATGGCTGGACTTTTTCTCTGTGTGTTCCATGTATCTAATATTTCAGCACAATTACGGGGGTCTATCCTGGTGCCTGAAATCTAATCAGAGGACCTTAACTAAACTAAAGCAATCTAACAAAAAGTGACCTAATCAAAAGGTCCCTTATCTGAAATTAACCAAAATGTCCTACATACAAAAGGCTGACACACACAGCAATGGGATATTAAGAACATACATTTCTTATGTTAACTCAAGACTCAAACAAGTGGATTAACCCAGTGCACAGGGTTAAGGAGGGTTCTCCTAAGTCTGGGAGAAATGGTAACTCATGAAGCAGTGGCTGTACTTTGAGTGTGGCCATCACTGAGCAAAATGGTGTGCTGACCACCATTGCACTGGTCCCTAGTATGGTCCCACGAAGAACTCAATATACTGTGCTTTCTCCACCAAATCTTATCTCCAAAATCACGTGTGTAACTCAGAGATGTGTGCCATTATTCCTTTTCCCAGTGCCAGAGTGCACAGATTTTGCCTGGTGGATGGGGGGCAGGAAGGAGGGTGTACAAATGAAAGCTCCTAATTTCTTCCCCAAAGAACTGAATACCCTATGACAGAATGGAGAATTTCAACCATAAAGTTGCTCTCAAAAGCAGTGGGGATCTTTGGGGGTCTGATATTAAATTCATCTCAAACCTTCAAGAAGAAGTGAAATAAACACTTTTAAAGATGAGTAAAAACTCATAAACTGTGCTAGCACCAACTCACTTTTAAAGAAATGTAAAAGCTTACAGTTCTTAGGCTGTGAAAATGTCCAAATCAAAGAATCATCAAAAATTAATAATGGTCAGTGGCTGCTACAATCCTGCCAAGGCAACATATTGCACCTTCTTGTCTCTCTCTGCCTTCTCTTCCCAATTCACTTTCTCCCTGTGTTCAGCAATGGGCCATCAGACACAATTGCTCACACCTAACCCTTCTCCTTTGGCCTCTATATCTATAGTTTCAGGCTGATCGATGACAACAGCCCCTGGCCGCTCCCTCAGACTTCCAGGGATTCTGTGTCTCTCCACAGCTGTAGGAGATCCTGAAGCCCTCTCCAACATGGCAGGGTAAACATGGCAGCACTCTTTCTCTGTTCCATTTATGTAGGACTTCAGCACAATGATTGGGGTCCATCCTGGTGCCTGAAAACTAATCAGAGGTCCTTAACTAAACTAAAGCATTCTAACAAAAAGTGCCCTAATTGAAAGTTCCCTTATCTGAATCTAAGCAAAATGTCCTAAATAAAAAAGGCTTACACAAACAGCAATAGGTTAGTAAGAACATACTTCTCTGGCATCCACACAAGATGCAAATGATGGCATAATCAGAGCTTAGGGAGCAGGATGGGTCTCCTAAGTCTGGGAGAAATGGGAACTCAAGAAGCAGTAGCTGTACTTTGGGTGTGGCAATCGTTGAGCAAAATGGGGTGCTGATCACCATTGCACTGGTCTCAGAAATGTCTCAAGAAGAACTCAATATACTGTGCTTTCTCCACCAAATCTTAGCTCCAGAATCAGGTGTGCAACTCAGAGGGATGTGTGATCATTCTGATTGCCAGAGCCAGAGCCCACAGATTATGCTTGGGGGGGACAGAAGCAGGCTGTATAACTGAAAGCCCCTAATTTTTTCTCTAAATAACTGATTACATTTACAACAGAATGGAGAAATTCAACACTAAGGGTGCTCTCAAAAGCAGTGAAGATTGTAGAGGGCCTGAGATTTAATTCATCTCAAACCTTCAGGAAGAAGTGAAATAAATATTTTTAGAGATAAGAAAAAATAAAGTTAGCTATCAGCAACTCAGTTTAAAAGAAATGTAAAAGAATAATCTTCAGACAGAAAAAATTATTCTCAGAAGGTTCAAGATTCAGGATGGATTGAAGAACAATATCTGTTAATTAAATTCATGTACCGAAATGACTATTGAATCGATAAAGTAATAATGATATCTGTGGCATAGGATGTCAATAAAGTGTTCCAATACACCATAAAAAAATATATATCATGATTTGGTTAAATGGATATGTAGCAGTTTGATGTCGTTATGAGTTCCAAAAATGTATATGGGATGATGTCTGTTAATCTGGGCATGATTAAATTCTGATTAGGACATTGACTGGGCCACAGTTGTTAGGGCATTTGAGCCCCGCCCATTGGTGGGTGGGGTCTCAAACATAAAAAGACATGGCAATGGACAGAATTGGAGTAGTTTTTGATGTTGGAGTTCTGATTAGCAATGACAGGAGGCTCAATGGAAAAGACACAAGCCATTCACCTGACAGTTCACATTTGGCCTTGTGGAGACAGGAAAAGCTTAGAGAGTCTCATAGTATACAGCTGAACTTGAGGAGGAAACAGTGGAGCTGAGCACAGGGAGAAAGGCAGCCCTGGGAAGAGAGGAACCCAATAACCCTGAACACTGGCAAATGTCAGCAGCTGTCTTGCTCCAAGACCGTGTAACAGACTTTGGTTAAGGTAGAAACATGCTTTATGGACTGGTAACTGGAAGCTTCAACTCCAAATAAATAGGCTTTATAAAGTCCAAGAGATTTCTGGCATTGTGCATCAGCACCCCTTTGTCTGACTAATACCGGATATAAAATGTTTTAAAACCCATTATATATATAAACAACATTTTTGTAAGCAAATACACATATATGCATATATATTTATATATCATTTTGCAAATGTTCGTATGTATTGTGAGAATTTTGATTTTTACCCATAATTAAAAAAAAAACCAAAAAACCATTATTTGGCAAGTCAATAACAAATAATAAGTGCAGATTTGGGAAGGCAAGCAAAAGTGTTTTAATTTCCATGGTAAACTTTACAGAAAATTAAATAGTACTTCTCATCTAAATAAATAGGAGGAAAATTTTGAATTAAAATAGTCAGTCCTAAACAAAGTGTAAAGGATTTCCTGGGTTGCCATTTTCACCTTTGTTCTGGGGCCACCTTACTTGTGCATCTTTGGAAGCTGTAGCTTTCTTATCCTTCAGAAGCCTGAATGTTCCAGGATTGATTTATGGAGTGTTGTTTTGTCCCCATCATTAATAAAGTACTGTATCAATTCCCAATTTCCTAGATATGAAGTCACCAAACTGGATGTGATGCTCATTTGAAGCAAGAGCCATGAATGATAGAACAAATAAAAATGAGATATGGTTGCATTTTCCAAATTGGACACTTAGTTGATTGATATTGGGTATTTCCTCTTTTCTAATGAATGCATTCAATGCTATAAATATCCCTCTAAGCACTGTTTTTGGTGCACCACACAAACTATGAAGAAGCATAGGACTTTAAGAAGCAGAAAGAACCACATAACAAAAGGCTTGTGAGTGAAGCTATATCCACTTCCACAACAGTACAGACTTAATATGAAGGAAGAGAATGTAAGAAAGTTGGGAAAAACTTTTCTCTGACCACAAGCATTATGTCCTCAAAATTACACTTCTATGAATGTAACATCACTTGGAAGGAATTTGCATCATGCTTACCTAAGCATGAGGGAATCCATGTAAGGAAAAAGGATTAAGATAATGAGTTTTGCCAGTTTTCCCCACATGGAAGTCCTCCCTTTAACTGTAATGAGTGTGAAGTTTCCTTGGAAATTCAACCTCATGAGATAACTGAGAATTAATCCATCAGAGAAACCACTTGGTATTTCATGAATTTGAGAAGGCCAGAGTCACATCAAATAAACATTCAGGAGTAAAACCCTGTATATTTAAGGAATATTGGAAATCCTTCACCAGGCATTAAATCTCATTGAGCATGAAACATTCATACATTAGATAGTATTGTAATGAAGATGGGAATGCTTTCATCTGAAACAAAACCTCATGGAATATGAGAAAATTCAAACTAGAGAGGAACCATAAGAGTATCCTGAATGTAGGCTGCTCTTTACAGTCATTTTTTACTCCTCATTTTAAAAGCCATACAAGGGAACAATGATAGAAATGTCATACATGTGGGAATGTTTTCAACCTGACGGGGAAGCTCTTTATTCATCAGAAAATTCTTACTGAAGTGAAATCATATATATGTGGGGAAGCTTTAATTCAAATGTCAAATTTCAGATACAAGAGATTTCCTACTGCAAAAAACCCTATGCATGTAAGGCACGTGAAAAAGCCGTTAGGTACAAATCAAACCTCACAGAACATGAAAAAAACTCATATTGGAAAGAAACAAAAAAATGTAAAGTTTGCAAAAAAGCCTTCAGGCAAAAGCAATATTTCATTAAACATCAGAGCATTCATTCTGGAGAAAAACACTACGTATGCAGTGAATGTGGAAATGACTTCAACCAGAAAGAAAACCTCGTTCACCATCTGAGAATATATTCTGAAGAGAAACCCAATGAATGTCATGGATGTGGGAAAGCTTTCATTCAGAAATCTAACCTCATTACACAACAGACAAGACAAACTGGAGAGAAACCCTATATATGTAAGGAATGTAGGAAAGCCTTTAGGAGCAAATCAAATCTCACTGACATGATAAAATTCATAGTGTAGGAAAGTCCTATGTATGTAAGGAATTTGGAATAGCCTTAAGCCAGAGAAAGTATCTCATTAAACATTACAACTTTCATACTGCAGAGAAACCCTGTGAATATAATCAATGTGAATCAACAAAGTATATCCACCTCCAGTCTGTGCAAATTGTTGCCAATCCTTTAAGGAAGACGTTGTGACTGTGCAATCCAGGATGTATTTCTTCTCTTGGAAAAGTGCACTTGCAGTTTTTTTCTTTGATCTGCTCCTCCCACATCTTCTTCCACACTCATCTTTGTTCAATTCGTTACCACTAATTTATGCATCAGAACTCGCTATTTCTCTTAATTTATGTAAAGATGGGCTTTCCACTTATTTAAAATTATCCTGGTCATTTTCACTGGTTCTTCAATCCATTACATTCTGGGCAAGCATTTAAAAACTTACCATTTTAAAAATAATGCTGCCCTTTATTGCAGCATTTTCTTTCTTTTTTAAATTGTTGGTAAGAATCAAAATTTTCACAATACATATTAATATTTGTAAAGAGATATATTAATATATATGCACATATGTGCATTTGCTTACATAAATGGTGTGTGTGTGTATATATATATATATATATATATATATATATGTTGCTTAGATTACCTAAATATTACACAGAAATTATAGCAAATCCCATGTTCCCCACCTTCATCACCTCCCACTTCATCCCACCCAACATCCTTCATCAGTGTGGTACATCAACCGCAATGGATATACACATCCTGGGGCCTTGTCACCAAGCATAGATCACAGTTCACATTGTAGACCATGCTCTCTCCCACACAGTTCTGCATGGTATAAGCTGATGTATAATGGCCTACATCTGTCACCGCAATGCCACTCAGGATTTCAACTGCACTTTCCCTCCCTGCCCCAAAAGTGTCCAGCAGCCACTGGCTCCAACTCACTCTTATAATTTCTTCCATTCCTTGAATCATGATATGTCTATAACAGATTACCCTTAAGTCCACTCTAGTCCATTGCTCTTACCCCAATCCTGAGGGGACTGGGATGGTGATTTTCACTCAACCACCAAATGAGAGAGGGCTTATATCCCATGGATACAGTGGATGGGATTATCCTGCCTGCAGCTTCATGCCCTCTCCATTCCTTGGGATGGCCATTGCCCATCATTGTATCCTTGCCAGGTGACTTGAATTTGTCCTTTGAGCTGTAGGCTACAAGTTGCAGCTCCACCGAGATTCCAGGCACAGCTGGCACATAGCTAGGCCAGAGGCTCCAGTCTCTGGGCATACACCTGAAATCTCCAGCATCATATATAGGTTTGAATAGAGGGTACTGATGGACCATGTGCAGGGAAGGCTTATTTGACTCCAACTCTGTCACTCTCAGAAGCACAGATTCCAAAGTAGAGCCCACTTATAAGGCATCAATCTCTGGGGCTACTCCACTTAGGTAGGACCTGGGTGTCTCCAGAGACCTCAGGAGCCCCTCTGTGTGGGGTGATATCCACTTTGGTATTCTTGAGATCTTACTGAGGTGTGCATAACAGTTACCTCTGGGATGACCTCCTGACTCTCTTTGAAGTCTCTTAGCCACATGAACCCATTTCTCTTTACATTTTCCCCATTTTTTCAAGATCTTTTTCCAATCCTGTTACCAGTTGTCACTTGGTATTTATTACTAGTTGCCAAGGAGGCTCATCCTTGGGAGTCATGTCCCATGTTGGGGGGAAGGTAATGCATTCATATGCTGAGTTTGGCTTAGAGAGAGGTCATATTTGTGCAACAAAGGGCCTCTCAGGATGCAACACTTAGGCACCCCATAATAGTAGGCTAAGTTTCAATTACAAGAGCAAAGACCCATGAGGTTAGTCATCAATAAGAAGAAACAATCAATGGGCCAAACTCTTTTGACAGACACTGTTCCTGCACTGAGGGGCTTTTTGCTGCTCCCTAGGAGAATGTGGCAGAGCTCTCCAGGCTGGGAATTCAGATTCCCTCATTTAGTTATGATTTTCTACTCACCGTGAACATGACCCATCCCTTGATCATTTGAACAATTTTATATACCTTTCATGTATATTGTGATGAACGTACTCCCATGAATCCCCCTTCCCAGACACCCCCCACCAATGATCATCTGCAGCCCCCATTGTAACCCTTCTGTGATCTAAACCTTCCTTGGGCATGAAGCCAAAATACAATTACTAGGACAAAGTAATAATAGTGATAAGCTTAAATGCAATGGATATGTACAAGGAATCTCAGAAGAAAAAACACTAAACTAAAAATAAAATATAATTAGCAGATTGGGGTATTCAAAAATTCGGGAAAAAAAACAAAACAAATTCCTTTTTAAAAAAGTATTTTTTCCTTTTATCACTGTACTATCATATGTCTAGTGTAAAGTAACATCTTCCTCTTCTCATTCCCCAGTGTCTCCCAAATTTTCATTTAATTTTCAAAGATGTCTTAAGTCACAGCAAAGTCACACACGGAATACTAGAGCCTCTCACATACCTTAACTCCCTCCTGCTTCTCCACCCCATATTAATCCTTTTTAAAAAATATATGTTAACATTGTTATAACTCTTATACAGATAGTAAAACATAGCAACTAAACATTGTCAGTGGTTTATACTATAGTTTACAATTTAGATGGTACAGTTTAATAATTTTTGATGATATTTACCATGTCCGCCATCCATTACTGTGAGATAATGAAAAACGTTTCCCATGACCACTAAATACCCAATTTGATCTTAAATGTTCCTTCCACCCCATCCCCCTGGAACATATGACACTCCCCTGTCTTGACTCATGGAATGACAATATTCATAATTACATGCCATGGGTATTCCAACTGGCACTTCCTAATCTACCCACCTGTGAAACCTGTATCACCAAAAGCAGTAATGTCACACTACCCATCTGTCCTATCCTTCATTATGCAACTATACTCTATCAGTTTATCATAGATTATGTCCATATGGATGATGGCTCACAGCCAACTCTTCCCTTTTTCTCTCTTGTTAACCTGTGGTTCTCAGAGACTGCTCACTTTCCACAGTTCAAATCATTCAGGACATATACTGTTCAGCTTTCAATGCCTGGCTTGCTTCACTCAACAAATGGTCTTCAAGATTCATCCACGTTCTTCCGTGTTTTAGCACTTTATTCCTTTTTACATCTGAGTAATATTCCATTGTATGTATGTACCACTTTTGCTTATTCATTCATCTGTAGATGGGCAATGAGGCTGATTCCAACTATTGGCAATGGTGAACAATGCTGCTATGAATATTGGAGTGCATATATCTGTTCGTGTGCTTGCATTCAGTTATTCTGGGTATATACCCAGCAGAGGAATTGCTGGATCATACAGAAGATCTATTGTTAGTTTTCTGAGGAACCACCAAACTGTCTTCCACATTGGCTGGGTCATTCCACAATCCCACCAGCAGTGGATAAGAGTTCCTATTCCTCCACATCCTCTCCGACACTTACAGTCTGCTGTTTTTTTAATAGCTGCCATTCTGATGGAAGTACGATGCAGTTTCATTGTAGTTTTGATTTGCATTTCCCTGATAGCAAGTGATATCGAGCATATATTCATGTGTATTTTAGCCCTTTGTATTTCTTCCTTGGATGTTGGAAAAGATGCTGAGAGCCATAGCATAAAGGGTTAAACATTTATAATTCTTCCTTGCTGGCAGAGAAACATTAGTAAATGTCTCCAAAGACACTGCATACTGCAGATATCGGTGGGTGGAGGCAGATTGGAATGAACACACCACTAGGATGTTATTGTCTGAATTCACAAGAAAGATTGTCTGGGAACACAGAAACAGGCAGCGCTCTCACGTACCAGGCTGAGGAACTAGTGAAGTATGCCCCACTTTTGTTATCAGCTTTGTAGTACAAAATGCAGCTTCAGCCTAAATAAACTTCCTGAATTCCACATGGAGTGTGGTCAACTGATCCCAGTCTTTCTTTTGATCATTCTCTGCACCGTCTACCTCAGATGGCCACCTACATGGGGCACCACTAAGCTTTTCTTTGGATCAATGCTGTGGAAGCAAGAACTGTTGGGTCGGACAGCCTTTGCATTCTGTTGGTGAGTCAAATAATCTTTTTTTTTTTTTTTTTTTATTACCTTTTATTTTATTTTTTTTTCCTTTTTTAAGGATTTATTTATTTATTTACTTTTATCCATTTTTACACCCCTTCCCCCTCCCCCCCATTTTTGCTGTTTCTGTGTCCATTCGCTGGGCAACTCTGTGTCCATTTTCTGCCCTCTCTTCTCATCCTTCTCCTCCTGTCTTCACTGGGATTCAATCCTTGGAATCTCTGATGTAGGAGAGAGGCATCCTGCCCGCGCAACCTTAGTTGCTGGTTTTTCGGTGCGTCTCATCTTGCCTCTCCCTTGTGTCACTCTCCTATTATGTCATCATCTTGCTGTGTGGCTCGCGGGAACTGGTGGTGCGCCCGCGCACAGGGCCTGGCGGCCCACGCACCTTCTATATATTTTTTAAATTTTTACCAGGAGGTCCCGGGGATCGAACCCAGGTCCCTCCATATGGGAGATGGACGCCAACCAGATATAGCCCCCTGCTATATCTCTTAAGGTTGACCAGAGATACCTAGAGTTACAGTCTTTTCCCATACAGGATGGACATATAATAAATCAGGCTTAGTTTATCACCAGCATTCTAAAAACCAGACCTAGGGAGGAAAACGAGGTCTGGGGACACATGCATGGTTTCTAATATAGCGAATGTTTAGCCCACCCTGATTATCACAGAATCAGGACAGTGAGAATATTCGCATTCAAATAATCTTGATTGTCAGGGTAATGTGTAATCAGTCAACTCGGTGACAGGAACATTCCCAAGTATTGAAGACTCTGTTAAAGAATACAGGGGTATCTGTGACCACCGTAGAGTTACTAAAACTCTTTTCTCTTGTACAAAAACATTGTTATGTATGGTCTTTGTATAGTCTTATTTCTGTTGCTCTTGAACCATTACAGCCAAATGAAAATGAAGATATTAAAATGGATAATGCTATTGCTAACACTGTAGCAGAACAAGCTAATGATGTATTAATATAAAAATATATGGAAAGTTAATGAGCAGGCAAAAACAGATTAACTCATGTCTAATAAAAAGGAAAGGGGAGTTTATGAAAGTATTCCAGTGATCCTTAAGCTGTCAGCTTCAAAAGATGATTTATTGTCTTTTGAACCAGTGTCTGCACCTCCAAATGTAACTACTGATCCATTTTTTACATTTGATGATGCTCCAACGGTTTCTGTTTTTTTGCCAGCACCATCCTCTTCAATTATGAAAAGTATAGCACAGGGAGGTAGAGAGAGAAATTCAGAATCTATGCAATTTTTTTTTTTTACTTTTCCAGTTACAGTAACTCAAATTCCAGTAGATGCTAACAATCCCCAAGGAGGTGTACCATATGAGCATGCTCCTATTTATTCTAACACTATCAAAGAATTAAAACAAGCATGCATTCAATATGATGAAATTCTCCTTATACTCAAGAATTGGTGCAAGGAATAGCACAAGCAAACAGATTAATACTCTGGGACTTGGATTTGTGAGCTCAAGCTGTTCTTAATTCAGCAGAATTTTTACAATTAAAACTTGGTGGGCTGATGAAGCTAATATTGTAGCATGACAAAATCAACATCAAGATTCAACAGTGCCTATTAGTGCTGAACAAATATTAGGCACAATTCAATAGGCTGGGATTCCCATGATGATATGCCATTTTAGAAGTGCGATTTTGCTACCTAGCTCCCTTGTGATGAATCTCCACCCCTGGACAGGCTGTAAAATCATTTTCAAAAATTGTTCAAGGAAATACTGAACCCTATGCTGAATGTGTAGCAATGCTGGCAGATGTAGTCAACAAGACAGTAACTCAATCTGATCTTAAGAAATGCTTATTCTGATGTTGGCTTTTGATTATGCTAACAGTGACTGTAAAAAAGGCTTTATGTCTGATCAAGGCAAATGGAAGAACTTTTCAGGATTACATAAAACTATGCCAAAACAGTGGGCCTAATACGTATAACATGAACCTTCTTGCAGCTGCTCTAAAGGGAGATAGTCCTATGATTACTAATTCAATTGCTTTGAATGTGGGAAATCAGGTGATATGAGAAAAAGATTGCCAAACCAAAACTAGTGTAAGAGCTCCATTTTGCAGCAACAATAAGTCAATACCAAGTCGTATGTGTCTGAAATGCCAAAAAGTGTTACACTGTGCCAAGGAATGCCATTCTAAATATCAGAAAAATGGTAGTCTCATTAATAAGTCAGGAAACTTCCAAGCGGGCCTTGCTCAAGGCCCTCAGTCAAACAATATGAGCACATTTCCCAGCCTTGCTCAAATTCACCTAGTCAGCAACAGAGCAGTCCACTCCAGCCTGTAACAGAACTTAAGGCAGTTACCAAAAGCGGTACAGCTGGCAATCCTTCCTCAGCTGAATCTAAGTTTATTAGTCCTTCACTGAGTATACCCAAAATTAAGAACAGGAATTAAAAGGCCTACCGCAGTAATCTGAACTTTGAGCCTAAGTGTACTCCTAATGAGTAGTAATCCAAAATATACATGTTAAATATCTATATAAACTGCTAAATTAGCACTTAGCTGTATTTAGGCTGTTTAAGTTGTCTTGGCTGGTTGCTGATTATGAACAAAATTGTTTCAAAGAACAAGCTTATATATTACAGTTAACAAATATTCCAGAAAAAACCTTAAAATAATAAAATCAAAGATGTGAAATGACGGAGGTCTTGAAGACAGCCATACCAAAGGAGTGAAAATTATGGGTCAAATTAGTAAGCTTTATGTTTCTGTTAGTGTGTCATAATTCTTTTTGTATTTGTCTGTTTGTTCAGTTTCAGTGTATATTTTGATACCTCTGGATGGTAATATTAAATTGATAAATGAAAATTATTATGAGAGCTCTATTCAAATGGCCAAAAATTAAATAAGTGCTTATATTAATAAATAAAAATGAATATTAGTTTAAAATAATAAAAATAGTTATACTCAAATTAAATCATTTTTCTAACAAGTTTGTTTAATGTTGATGGTAATTATATGTTTTCAGAAATTTGCTTGGAAGTAGTTTCTAAAATCATTGTGGTAACTTAAGTATGGAAGGTATATAGAATGTGCTTTTATTATTAAAGAAAAGAAAGTCATTTTATCCTAAGATAAAATAACTAGTTATTAAAACAAAGTAAAATGTGGGACAAAACCTGAATAAATATAAAATTGCAAAAGGCTTGTGAAAAAGGAATTTTTGTTGTCAAAGCTAAGTAAAATTTATGCAATCTATAAAAATTTAAAAGCTTTAATGTCAAACAATGTAATAATATAATGTTAATATTTTATTCTTTCTCAAAGTTTGCCAAGTTAGTAGTCTCTTTTAGTAAAAGTTTACAAACTTTTTTCTCCTCAAAATCAGTATACAATAAAGGAAGTCTGTTTTATCAAAATAGCTTCTTGTACTTTAACCTTATGTCCATGAAGAAACATGTCTTATCACTTTTAAAAAGAACACAATGTTTGAACCTGCTTTCTCAATGTCAAATCCTGAAAAATAGCTTTTATTTCAAAATGTCATGAATAACTTGGTCTTTTACCTAAAAAACAAGTAAAATACTAAAAATAGTTAAATTCATGTGATATCAGTTAAATGAAGTATTTAAAACTGTTGTATAATTAAAAGAAATTTTCTATTTTTATAACAATTAAAGTTGTATGAACAAAAAGTTCATATGAATACTTTAAAAGTGTATAAAATTCCTGAAAATATAATAATGTTTCAATAAAACTGTAAATAAAATATAATGTTATTAATCATAATTTTTAGTTAACTACAGGAAGAAATCAGCCATTAAAGGCTGACAGGGTAGTGCATAACAGTAAATTTTAGTAAAATAAAATAATACCACTGCAGCATGCAGTGGTCCCAAATATTGCTAGTTTGTTGCAAAAAAAATAATATCCAGTTATGTCACTATCACTTTGTTTTAAAACTTGCTTAAGCTTTCTTTAATATTTTCTTAAACAAATCAAGCCAGCCCACATTCCACTTCCTGTAAAATAGCCAACAGTAAATCAAGTTTATATTCAACTCTGTAAACAACAGCATCAATTCTAATTATAATGTTAACAACAAAAACCAATGCAAGGATTAAATTTACAAGTTAATGTATTACCCCACAGCCCAAAAAGGAAATACTAATTTGTTTTTACCTATGCCTCAAACTATAGAAAATAAAAAAAAATTTGACTTCATTCTAATCATGCAACTAAGAATCTTAAATGCTTAAGAAATAAAAATTTATTCATTGGATGTCTGTTGTATAATCTACTGTAGTTATGAATTATGTATAATATACTTAAATACTAATCAAAACTTCAATACAATACATTGCATATATATATACAATTTAATAACTTGCTTGTTACACATAGATCTTTTATTAAGTATATATAAAAATATTTTGTTTTAAGTTTGAACAGTCCTGAAACTAAATATCTTTATTAAAAACGGTTTAGAAAGTATTGTTCAATCCTAAAAGTAAAGCATCATGCAGAAATCTTTGCTAATCAAAAACCAATGTCAGGAAGCAGCTGTGACTCAATCAGTAGGGCTCCCGTTTACCATATGGGAGGCCGCATGGTGTGGTTAGCTGACCCAGCGAGCACAAGCAGCAAGGGGGGGATAAATGAATAAATAAAGAAAATCTTAAAAAAAAAATCTTAAAAAAAATGCCTTGCTAGTTAACACTTTTCACATTTCAGTAAAAATATTGTAAATTAAAGTAGTAAGCACATCAAGGACGTTTTGTAACAAATTGGAAAAAAAAATAAAGTGCATTTCAACAGGTGTTTTATTCCTCCCTCAGGGAGCTGGCCCCTCTCCCAGGGATTGATACATAAACCTTAAAATTTACTGCCCAGGGAGTGTTGTTTTCCTTCCTGAGGAGTCTGGCCCCTTCCTCGGGATTAGCAAAATACTCACAAGTTGGCCTCTATAGTACTATCAAATTCATTAATCCTAAACGCAGTCAACCAAAACTCTGGTAACAGTTGCTACTTCAACACTTCCCAGGTAAAAGCTAAATATTGGTAAATGTATATATATAAAACTGCTCTATTTATCTTTCAATGTGTAACTTTTTTCAATATTGACTTAATCTTTTATTTAGTTATATTATTTGTTTCTCCCCCTAATTGTCAATATAAGCTTATTAAATTAAATATATATTAACATTTATCTTGTATCTATCCAGGAATCTAACCAAAAATATGCCAAGTATATCAGTGTATCCCCTGATTTAGTAGGCCTGTGAATGTATGTATACTTATCCTTAAAAATTAAGGGTTAAATATATATTAATGCTGCAAAAACAAAAATGGTGGAAATGGTGAAGTGTGAGAACAATTATATCAAGCATTATTTACAATAAATTTTTTCAGACAAAGGTCAGAATATTATACATCAGCATCAGAGTATTTCTGGCAAAAATCAGGCAATAATACAGAAACAAATATTGTACCACTAGATTACTGAAAGCATCAAAGTAATAATCAATGGGATAAGGCCGAAGTTAAGTTAGAATATATGGACGAGGTTTTGCTCTTATCATTACAGATAAAGGAGACCAGCTTCGGGTCCTGTCCAGACGCCTGAAACCTAGACATAAACAAACCAATGAAGCAGACACAAAAAGCAGAAAAGAAGGTAACTTCTAAAAGGCAGAATGTCACTCTAACAGAGTTATTCTTTGCTATGCTTACCTTGAGAACCACAGCAGTAAGAAGTGCACTTTCACATAATTATACATATTGGGGTTATATTACTAATTCAGCTCTTCTAGAATTGTTGACTTGGGGGGACAAATCCTACCCTGTTTATATTAATCAGTCTTTTTATTTTCCTGGGCCTGTTGATTCTTGCTTCCTCTAAAACCTGATAAGGAAGGGAAATTTATTGAAAATTTCCTTTTCTTGAAAGAACTAAATGCATAGGATCCATTGATCCATGTATAGAGCCCCAAAATCATAGTACAAAGTGATAAATTGCATACATACCATGTTTCATCTGACGTTGTGCTCTTTAATAATTCCTATAGAATTGTAAAGAATAGGACCCTTATAGGGATACCTAAACCTAAGGTAAACACAACCATAAGTTGAAAAATTGTAATTTAATTAAAACAACTAATGAAAGCTATCATTATTTTCAGAATCTTGGGGATGTCATAAGTATAAATACGTCACTAAATTGGACTCATCAGGGAAGATTTAACCCACAACTATGGGACATTAACTTAACAAAAGTAAAAATTATTTGTGGAAATTATTTTTTGGTACTAGCCCAATTTTTGAATGACAAGGCAATAAAACTAATACTACCAGTTTAAAAAGAAATTCCACTTAATTTCTTAAAGTATGTGTACAAGATCCCATTGTTTTTATAGTGGGAACAGCGATCATTAATCAAACATGTTTTTTCTGCAGTAATTGTGCCCTTTACACTTGTGTATCAAAGTCTCTTTTACAGGACAGCTCTACTGTAGTTCAAATAGGACGTCAGCATCATGGAATATGGCTCCTGATTTGCATGAATCACTGCTGGCAATCTTCCTCTGAGAACGAAAACCTTTGGCACTTTCTAAATCATGATATGAAATGTACCAAAGGTTTAATTGGATTAATTAGAGCTGCTGTATTAGGGCTTATAGGTATTATTACAGCTGCTACTGTGGCAGGAAGTGCCCTACATGAGAATATGCAAACATGACAATATGTTAGAAATTGGCATCATAATGCTAGTGAGTTATGGCATAGTCAGGCATATATTGAGAGCAGATTGACAATAGGCTTAATGACTTAGAGATGGCTGTTACACAAATGGGAGATCAGGTATATAATCTAAATTTAAAACAAGGTTCAAAGTGTGATTGGAATGAAAGTGCTTTTTTTTTGTATCACTCCTCTCCCATGTAATGATTCCCATTATGAATGAGAAAAAGTTAAAAATCACTTAATAGGTTATCACACAAATTTATCTTTGGAAATTACAGATTTGCAAAAGAAGATTTTGAGCATATCTCAGTATCAACTTACTACACTACCAGGTAGCAAATTTTGGCAATCAGTGAAAGATCAATTAAATAAAATAACGCGCCTACATTGGTGGAAATCAACCTCTGTACTTGTTAAATTCAGTGTGATGATCATTGGTGCTCTGCTACTCTTAACTGTATTAGGAGGCTTTCGCAAAACCCTGCTCTCCTGCACTAATAAGGCTGAAAAGGCCAGCCATGCCAGTAACTTGATTTGGCTTAAAACCCTTAACTCTCAAACCCTCTCCATGGAGCTTGGCTGGTGCCTTTGATGGATAAGACCTTCAGAGGAGGGCAACCTAACACAGGAACAGTCACCCTTTACCAAAAACAAAAAAGGGGGAATTGTTGGAAAAGATGCTGACAGGCAGAGCATAAAGGGTTAAGCATTTTAAAAGCATGCTTGCTGGCAGAAAAACATTAGTAAATGTCTCCCAGGACACTATACTGCAAACATCAGTAGGAAGAGGCAGAGCAGAATGAGCATACCACAAAAATGTTATTGTCTGAATTCCCAAGAAAGATTGTCTGGAAATACAGAACTCAGAAACAGGCAGCGCTCTCACCTACCAAGCAGAGGAACTAGTGAAGGACGCCCTACTTCAGCCAAAATAACTTGCCTGCATTCCACGTGGAGTGAATGTGGAATGATACCTAACTATCTTTGGATCATTCCAGGCACTGTCTACCTCCACATTGAATTACAACTGCCTGCTTTCTACTTCACTCCAATTTTTCTTAGTATTTTAAATCAGAAATGGTCCTTTCATAATTAGATGATATACTTCTAATCTCAAGTATTTTAAGAAGTTAGAAAATTTATTCATATTCTTAAGTTGTACTCCAAAATTTTTCTCATATGTGATAGGTTGTGGGATGGATGAAACTAGAGTGCATGAATTTACAAACAGAAATGTATTTGTAACAAAAGGCCTGTGAGTGAAGCTATATGCACTTCCACAAGAGTACAGACTTAAGATGAAGGCAGAGAATATAAGAAGTTAGGAATATATGTTCTCTCACTGCCAGCATTGTTTCTGCAAAATAAAACTTATATGAATGTATCTTAACTTTGAAGGAATTTGCATCATGCTCACCTAAGAATGAGGGAATCTATGTAAGGTAGAAGAATGAAGACAATATGTTTTGCCAGTTTGACCCACATGGTGCTCCTCCCCTTTAAGTGTAATGAGTGTGAAGTTTTCTTGGAAATTCAACCTCATGAGATACCAAAGAATGAATCATTCAGAGAAACCATTTGGGATTTCATGAATTTGGGAAAGCTAGAGTCACATCAAAGAAACATGCAGGAGTAATACCCTGTGAATGTAAGGAAAATTGGAAATCCTTCAGCCAGGCATTAAATCTCACGGAGCATGAAATATTCACACATTAGATAGTATCATAATGAACATGGGAATGCTTCCACCCGAAACAAATCCTCATGGAATATGAGAAAATTCAAACTAGAGAGAAACCATATGAGTGTCCTGAATGTAATCTGCTCTTTACAGTCATGTTTTACTACTCATTTTAAAAGCTATACAGGGGAACAAGCATAGAAATGTAATACATGTGAGAAAGTTTTCAACCTGACAGAAAACCTCTTTATTTATCAGAAAATTCTTACTGAAGAGAAATCATATATATGTGGGAAAGCTTTAATTCAAATATCAAATCTCAGATACAGGAAATTTCCTACTGCAAAAGAAACCCTATGCATGAAAGTCATATGAAAAAGCCTTTATGTACAAATATTATTTCAAAGAGCACAATGCCCAGCACATAGGGGGTACATCTGGCCTTAAGGAGGGCAAATGGTAAGAGACTCACCAAGTTTTGGCCAGACTCCAGAGTGAATTTGACTAGGGTTTGTTTCAAGGTGAGGTTCATCCTTTCAACCTATCCTGAACTTTGGGCCTGAAATACACAGTTCAGTTTCCAATTTATACCCAGGGCTTTAGTAAATTGTAGAGTCACCTGTGCTATGAAGGCTGGACCATTATCTGACCCTATTCTAAGAGGAAGCCCAATTCTTGGAATGATTTCTGCTATCAGCTTCTTAACTACTCCTGTGGTTGTTTCATTTTTAGTCGGGTAGGATTCCACCCATCCCAAAAACGTATCTCCCAGCACCAGGAGATACCTATACCCATATTTTCCCAAGTTTATTTCAGTAAAGTCTATCTCCCAGTGCTCCCCTTGTCCAATCCCTTGGAGCCTAGTTCCCACTGGAGCTTGGGCACCCTCTCTTTGATTTACTCTGGCACAGAATTCGCATCTTGATGTGATGCTTTTGCTGATTTTAGACAAACCTGGGAAATAAAAGTATCTTTTTATCAGTTCTATTACTTTAGTGCCACCCATATGTGTATTGTCATGCACCTTTTGACTAATTGCCTTCCCACTGCTTCAGGTAGATATGTCCTGCCATTGGGCAGGACTAACCCACCTTCTGGGGAAATTTTAGCTACTAGACCTTCCCCCTGCTTGACATCTTTTGAGGAGTAGTGTAGTATTGGGAGTTCCTGGCTAGGGACTGTTGGGAGCATTTGGACAGGGGTGAGAAATAGGAAGGTGGTGGCTTGCGTGACTTTCTCTGCTAGTGTGTTGCCTTCAGCCTGTGGGGAGTTCCCTTCTGGTATCCCTTGCAGTGAACAATGACTACTCGGTCAGGGAACCAAATGGCTTCTAATAATGCTAGGGCTTCAGCTCCATTTTTAATCTCTTTTCCTCCAGATGTTAGGAATCCTCACTCTTGGTACAGTACACTGTGTACATGGGCTGTAGAAAAGGCATAGCCACTGTCTGTGTAAATATTGGCCATTTGGTCTTTTGCCCATCATAAAGCCTGTGTAAAGGCTATTAGTTCAGCCCATTGGGTGGAGGTGCCATGGCTTAAAGATTGAGCCCAGACAGTTTTGGGTGGCTCTACTACAGTTGCTCCCGTGTATCAGATTCTGTCCTTATGAAAATTGCTGCCATGTATGTAGAAATTATTGGAAGCCTCCAGCAAAGGCACATTGGTGAGGTCTGGGCCTAGCCTCATCATGGTTTCCAGCAAGGGTAAGCAGTCGTGGACCACTGGGGTGCACTAGAGTCAGGGAGCAGGGTGGCCAGATTTAATGCCTCCATTTTTGAGAATAACACACAGGGTGGGTTCAACATTAACACTTGATATTGCGTGATTCTAGCATTAGATATCCAGCAGTCTGTGGGAATGTGGAGGAGGGATTCTACTGAATGTCGGGCCATTATCACTAGATTTTGGCCAAAGGTTAACTTAGGGGCTTCCTTAACTAAAAGGGCAGTGGCCACGACAGCTCTTAGGCAGTTGGGCCATCCGGCGACTACATAGTCCAGTTTTTTTGAGAGGTACGCAACTGGTCAGTGCCAATGCCCAATGGACTATGTTAAGACTCCATTGCCAACCCCCTGACTTTCATCAACAAATAGATGAAAGGGTTTGGATAAGTCAGGTAACCCAAAGGTGTGGGCACTCACCAGAGCTGTCTTCAGGCTGGTAAAAGCTTCCTGCTGCTTGTTGGTTCACAAGTCACTTCCCATGCCCACCATTGTGGCATAAAGAGGCTTAGCAATTTCTACAAATCTGGGGATCCACAGTCTGCAACATCCCACCATGCTAAGAAATTCATGTACCTGTCATTTCAAGCTTGGCTTAGGGATGCCCAATACAGCTTGTATCCTGTTGTGCGAAAGTCACCGCTACCTTTTTTCTAAGATGTATCCAAGTTATGTTATGGAGTGGGAGCAGAGCTGAGCCTTTTTGGTGGATGCATGTTATCCCATTTCTGCTAAGGCTTTGAGTGGGCTGAGAGTTTCTGCCTTGCAAGTGTCTGAGTCCGGTGCAGCTAGAAGGAAGTCATCTACATACTGAAGTAGGGTAACACCTGGATGCTGCTCTCTGAAGGGGAAAAAATCTCACCCCAGAGCCTCTCCAAACAAGATGGGGGAGTTTTTGAATCCTTGGGGAAACATGGTCCACGTCAGTTGCCCACGTCCCTCAGGCCGAGGGTCTTCAGAGGAAAATATGGGCTGGCTAACCAGTGCCAAAGGTATAGTAAAGAATGCATCTTTTAAATGTAGGACAGTGTAGGTAGTATGTTTTGGAGGGGCCTGGCTCAGAAGCATGTATGAGTTAGGGACAGCAGAGTGTATTCTTTCAACCCTCTTATTTGCTTCTCTAAGATCCTGTACTGGCCGATAATCTGTGCTCCCCAGCTTTTGCACAGGAAGTAAGGGGGTGTTCCATGGGGACTGGCAAGAGACAAGAATACCTGCATCGAGTAGATGGTTGATGTGTTTTTTGAATTCCACTCCTGGCTTTGTGGCTGATTGCATATTGCCACACCCAGATGAGGAGCGATGTGCTGAGTACTTTCACCACCATGGGGGCCAGATGCTGAGACAGCCTAGGGGGTTTTTCTCAACCCACACTTCCAGAGCCAGGTTCTGGAATTCTGGTACCAACTGATTAGCCGCTGGAGGTGTCTCAAGGCCTGTTAAGAGATATTCTACCAAGATAGGGCAGGTTGCTGGGAGGGTCTGGGGCTGAGCGCCAAACATTAGTTTTGCCTCACCATCCCAGAAGGAGATGGTGGCTTTCAATTTTTGTAGCAAGTCTCATCCCAGCAGGGGTAGGGACATTTGGGCATAAGGAGGAAAGAGTGGTGACAGTCCCAGATCCAAAATTAATGGTCTTGGTGGTGGTCCAGGGATAAGACTGTGTCTTCCCGGTGGCCCCTTATCTCAAGTATGTTCAGCTTTAAAGGGACCAGGGTCCAATTTTAGGGCAGAGTTGTAGCCCCTGTATTGACCACGAAGTTAACAGGGCTGCCCTCAACTGTTAGTTCCACCATGGGCTCCCAGGGGCATGGTGAGCCCTGGTCCCATCAGCCTAGCAACTGCTGGGCAGGCCTGGGGTCTGCCTGCTGTCAGGGGCATTCATTTTTCCAGTGACCTTTTCTTTGCAGTAAATGCACTGGTACTTTTGCAGTCCTGGTCTTCCTTGCTTTGGCTTTCTCTGGTTCCCAGAGAAAACAGGAGGAAGAGGCCCTAGTGCACTCTGTCGCCATTGTGCTTAGCAGGACCTTTGTCACCTTCTTGGTTTTTGGAGTATCACCATATTCTCTATTGTTATACACTTTCTGTGCCATCTCCATCAGTTCAGGTAATAGCTTCCATGCAAACCCCTCTAGCCTTTACAATATCTTTTGCATGTCAGGAGCAGATTGTGATACAAATGCTATATTTATAGCCCTACAATTTTCAGGTGACTCAGAGTTTATAGGGGTGTAATTTCTTTAAGGCTCCATTAGATGCTCTAAAAAGGCAGAGGGTGACTCATTAGGGCCTTGGGTGGTTTCACTCACCTTAGAAAGATTCATTGGCTTTCTGGCAGCAGCCTGAAGGCCATGTTGGAGAGTCTGGTAAAACCATTTGAGATCCTCCTTACCTTGATCCTGATTGTAATTTCAGTCTGTTCTGGTAGAGGGGAACACAGTCTCTATTTGGGTATGTTCAGTAGAGGGTTGGCCGTCTTGACCCATGATGGTTTTTACAGCCTCCCTTCTGATATGATCTCTCTCCTCCAAAGTGAATAGGACTGGTAACAGTTGCTAGCAGTTGTCCCAGGAGGGATTAAGGGTGAAAAAGATAGTTTCTAGGAGAGAAATTAAGCCATGTGCTTTTTCTGAGAATGGAGAATTTTAATTTTTCTAGTTATACAATTCTATAGACGAAAAGGGTCATATACCATGAATGGGATACCTTCATCACTCAGGCCTGGACATGCTTGGTGGAGGGGCAGTAAGGGGACTGTGTCAGGCAAGTTGCAGGGATCTGCACAAGGCTGATACTGGGTGCCATTTCACATACGTGGGTGGCTAGTTATAGAGGTTTCAGCGGGTATGGGGACTGGAGGGTATAGGCTGTCTGTTGATGACAGGTTTAGAGGGAGAGGAGTTGGAGTAGTGGAAAGGGAGGGAACAGATGGAGGGGGATGAGAGGTAGTTTGGGGGTTGGGTAGGTAAGGTGGTGGTTCATCAGGAGCATCTTGCAAGACCAAAGGATTGGGGTTCTTAACAGGAGCTTTCAATGGATTTTGGGGCTCTGGCTGGGCCGTGCGCCTTTGTCCTACAAGACGAATTTTTAGTTTCTTGGAAGTGTCTGTAAGAAGATCTATCCACACATCAATGTAAGGAATCTGGTCCGGGTGACCAGGTTTGCCATAGATAACACTCTGGACATTGTAGACTGTTGGGAAGTCCATCATTCCTTCAGATGGCCAGCCCACAGCAAAGGTGGGCCACTCCAAATTTCAGAGGGTTTGGAGGGTCCCTGGGTGGAACTTGGCTCCATATCCTGCTGCTGCCTTCTTAAATTCCTGAAAGTTCTTTAGAAAACAGGCAAGGGGTGTGTTAGGACAAGAGGAGGATTGACCAATAGTAACAATCAAATGGAGCACAGAACAGAAACTGAGCAGAAACTTTATGGAGAGACATGCAGCTACACACCCAGACACATGAACCTTGAGCCCATTCTGAGGCCCCAAGTGACGTCTCACCCAGTGGCCAAGCCGTGGGAGTAGAGGCACATATGGCAGCACAACGGCCTCCCCAGGATCCGGACTTACCAAAACAGAACAGAATTGGCAGTTCTTTAGGTCGAATTAATAATCTGTGCAGGTTCTGGCCCAGACTGAGAACCTACTGGGGCTGAGGAACGTTCCTCAGAGGCTTTCTCCCTGAAGGCCTCAGGGTGGCTGGCTCTGGTCTATCTCGCTGGGGCCTCCAGAATGAAGTGGAACACTGCATATAAATAACAAATCCCAGGAGAAAAATTCAATGGAAACTTTATTAATGGCTTGGCTGTGCTCTTAACAAGCGTCACGCCTAAAATCTGGAGTCTGCAGCCTGAATAGGATTTCTTCCCATTGGCGCCAAACTTTCCTGTGCATGCCAAGAGACAGGATTGGTAGGTTTAAACATGTACATATCTATATAGGGTCCTGAGAAAAGCAAGCAAACAGAGTTACAGAAGCGGATATTTGCAGTTAGCATCTCAGGAGAGGGGGGTGATTGACCTTTTCCCAGCACGAGTGGTGCCATTCCCCCATTGGGCCCACCATTCCCCCATTAGGCCTGGATGGGTGTCTGGGTTTGTAACAACCACACATATTTTATAAGCTTGGGGTTCCTGCTGGGGAGAATGGGTGTGGTCTTGTTTCCTTTACACTGCTCCCAAGAATGGTTCAAAGAAGAACTCAATATACTGTGCTTTCTCCCCCAAATCTTAACTCCAAAATCAGGTGTGTAACTCAGAGAGGTGTTCCATTATTCCCATCCACAGAGCCAGAGTGCACAGATTTGGCCTGGGGTGTGTGTGGGGGGTAGGAAGCAGGCTATAAAACTGAAAGCCCCTATTTCTTCTCCAAAGAATTGACTACATTTACAAAAGAATAAAGAAATTCAACCCTTGGGAAGCTCTCAAATGCAGTGGAATCATAGAGGCCTGAGATTTAATTCATTTCAATCCTTCAGGAAGAATTAAAATAAATACTTTTTTAGATGAGCAAATCGAATAAAGTTTGTAGGCAGCAACTCACTTTTAAAGAAATATAAAAGAATATTCTTCAGGCAGAAAGAAAATAATCCCAGAAGGTTCAAGATTCAGGATGGACTGAAGAACAATATCTGTTAATTAAATTAATATATATGAATGACCATTGAATGGATAAAGTAATAATGATATCCGTGGCCTAGGACATCAATAAAATTTTAAAATACACCATAAAATAATATATAGCATAAGATGAGGAAATGGATATGTAGCAGTTTGATATCATTATGAATTCCAAAAATAGATATTTGAATATTCTTGTAAACTGGTCTGTTGATCTTGGAATGATTAAGTTATGAAAAGGGAGTTGAATGGGCCAGAGTTGGTAGGGCTTTGAGGACCGTCCCCTGGTGGGTGGGTTCTCAGACATAAAAAGACAGGCCAAAGGACAGAGTTGGAGTAGTTTTTGAGGTTGGAATTCTGATGGACAACAACAGAAGGCCCCGGGGTAAAGAGACAAGCGATTCACTTGACAGTTCACAGCTGGCCTTGTGGAGAGAGGCAAAGCTTAGAGAGCCTCATAGTCTACAGCTGACCTTGTAGAGGAAACAGAGGAGATGAGCCCATAGAGAAACTCAGCCACGAGAAGAGGGGAACTGAAGAAGTCTGAATCCTGGCCAATATTGGCAGCTGTCTTGTTCCAAGTTGGAGTAACAGATTTTGGTGAAGGAAGAATATTATGCTTTCTAGCTTGGTAAATGTAAGCTTCTACCCCAAATAAATACCCTTTATAAAGACCAACATACTTATGATATTTTTTTTTTTTATTATGGGTAAAAATAAAAATTCTCACAATACATACAAACATTTGTAAAATGATATATAAATA
>JAKSZT010034856.1:0-12597 GCA_026826555.1 Tolypeutes matacus | reverse complement strand
CTCTTACCCTCACTGCAGAATCTCTGTGGAGATGCCGACACTGTCCCCCAGCTTCGTTTGGTTGTGCCCCCTGTCCACTCTGTTGATTTCTAGTTGATAGGAGTGGGCTGATTGGAAGCAGATTACTCCCTCAAGCCCTATGTCCATTTTCTGTAACTGGTGAAGCTCTTGCGGATTGCTGACACCATGAGCAGTGTTGGCATTAGGCTACAAATGTACGATGAGTACCGAAAAATCCGCTTGGCACTGCCTGCTAGCTTAATGGTTAAGGGAGCCATTTGACCAGTGAATTCTGGCCCCAGCAGCTTGAAAAACATACTGGTACATTTGCACGTGTGCCCTAAATCCCGACAGGATGGAGAACAGAAAGGATTGCAGTGTGGCCACACCCCAGTAGAGGCTATTCTCTCTCATGCTCTCACTGACAAGCACATGCACCCTCTTGAAACTAAAGAAAAAAATTCCATTTGTCTGGTCTGACACAGATTACTTTAACCTTGGCTGTGTTGATAGATCATTCATTGATGGTAGTGCTTTTTGTTATTCCCTTTGCTTTTTTTCTTCTCTTTCACTTCCGTTTTTTCATTCTTGTCTTTTTTCTTTCCCCAGTTCCCCCCCCCCCTTTTTGTAGCTTAGGCATGCTAATTGATCAGTGACATTACAAGAAATTTCCGTTTCCCCCACAGGGAAAAGTTTTGGGGTAGAACGTAATAAGGACCGGTAAAGGGTGATTGCCAAATGTGGCAGCCACAATTGTCCTTGGCTTCTTACAACCCAGTGCTTTATAGAGTCTTGGTACTTTATGTTGTAAACTTAAACACTGTTGCTAAATTTTGTCTTAGGAACTGCAACCATGAACGAAGAAAATATAGAAGGAACAAATGGATGCAGTAAAGTTCGAACTGGGACTCAGAATGAAGCAGCCTTACTTCCTTTGATGGAAAAGACTGGATACAACATGGTTCAAGAAAATGGGCAAAGGAAATTTGGTGGTCCTCCTCCAGGTGTGGATTTGTTTATGTTCTTTGAAATGAAGTCTTTTATGAAGTCTCTACATTACACATGTAGCCCCCAAAGTGTCCCAAACCATAATTCTTACCTTGTAACTGCACTAAGATGTCAGCAGTCGTTCTTACTGTGGTGAAGGGAAAGAGGTCGATTAAGATGTTAATGCATCTCAGCTCTTTCAGTTTTTCACCTGTGCTCTTGATTTAAGAAGCAGTTCAGTTGGGCTGGGTTGAGAAAGAAGGCAGCATTAGGACATTTGGGGGAAAGCACTCTGGGTGTAAAAGGGGAGTTCCTGTGGGGAGGAACTTGAGAAAGCAGTAAGTATCTAGTAAACGAGATGCAAACAGATAATCAGATTTGATATTGTTACCTTTGTACTAATAACCAGTGTGATTCTTTTGCTTAAAACCTTGGGATTTACTTCACTACACTTAGAATCAGACGGCGGCTTGTCGTTACCTCAGTGGCTGAGTTACTTGCTGTTTTTCCTCCTTCCCCTAGAACACGTTAGTCACACAGGTGTCTCTGAACTCTGTGCCGCTCTAACTTCCAAAGCTCTTGCTTTTCCTTCTTCTGAATGCTTGTCTGCAAGGTAATCTTCATGGCTTATATTTTCATTTCATTCAGGTCAGAGATTTACTTGACCACTCCATTAAAGCGTAAACCCTTCTGTGGCTTGATGTCTCTTCATAGCACTTACCTCTCATTTATAATCTCCCATCTCTATCAAATATAAGCTTCATGAGGGAAAGGGGTTTATTTTTTCACTGTTGTATCCCTAACACCTAGAATAGTGCATAGCACGTAGGCTCACAGGAGATTGAATGAAAAACTGGATAATTAATATTCATATCTTATTAAAACAGATGCTTCTAGACTATGTTTACATGCTATTGGAAATGATCCAATAGAGAGGGACTCGTTTATTATATTTAATTTTGCTTTAAGGTCTAAATATTAGAAGACTTAAAACATTATCTTTTTAAATATTTACAATTAGCTGTTAGTAATAGTTCTTAAAACTTCTATTCATGTGTAGTTTCATGGTAAGAGGGCATTCATTCAAAATTGCCCTAGAAATGGAATATCCTAAAGTACTCCAACACATAAATGATGACTTAAAAGTTAAATTATCATACATAGTTTTTTTTTAGAGAGATTTCTTTTTTTGCTATACAGTGCATGTACTTGCCAAAGAAACAGAGAAAGAGAAGTAGAAAGTGAGAATTCACTGCTCAGGGGGGATGGCCACACTGAAATCTCTTCTCCTACATTCTTCTCTTGGGATCTTGGGAACACATACACACATGCCTGGCTCAGTGTTAAGTCATTGGGTCCAGAACTTGAACTGCAGTTGATTATGTGGTAGTCCAGCAGCATAAACATTACAACATCTGCTCGTCCCCGTGTGTAGATTTTTTTTCAAACAATATGAAGAATAATTCACCAAGCATTGGATTGTTCACCCACTAATATGGAATGTGAGCTGGGTTTAGACCGTGGTGAGACAGGTTAGTTTTACCCTACTTATGGCATACAAAATACAAACATGCAACCAACTGAACAGATTTCTTTTTATTTTTTCCCCCTATAGGGAGTGTGTGCTCATAAGAGAGTAAATTGTGAGGGGTGGTTTGAGAAGACGTCTTTTGGGGATGCTTGTTGTGCCACAATTTCTTCTTCTACAGTCTCTTTTCAGGATTATTGGCATGCACGCACACATACCCAGCATGTTCTTCAAGGCGCCAAGACCGCGAATTGAAGTGCATAGACTGACATGTGGGAATCCAATGCCTTAACTTTCCCAACACCTGCTGGCCCCTATGTTGAATAGAATTGAGTCCTCTTTGATGAGTCTGTGTATTATAGTTCCTTTGACATTATCATTGTGAATAGCTATGATTTCCTGAGAGACTGAAATATCAGTTATATCTACCGAATATTCATTTAGACTCTTGTGAAGTGAAGAGGATTTTATTTAAGTAAAATACAAGTGAGACCTAAAGACAAACTGTCACAGATTATTACTCTCCAGTTACTAACTCCTCAAGTTTAAAAAAAACTGTTTCTCCAGACCAGTAATGTCATTAATTCATACTATGAATTTGATAAGTGTTTGGTGAATATATGAAATAACAGTTGAACGAAAGAATGTATCTTGATGGATTTCTTTTATAACAAAAAAAATTCTAGGGCCAGCAGGTAGCATGGTGGTTAAGGGTGCTGGACTCCCACATGGCCAACAATGGTTTGAGTCCCAGACCTGGTGGCTTCCTTTCATGCTTTCCTTCCCTCCCTCTCTCATTCTCATTCTGTTCCTCTATGGTCAAATTAAAATAAATAAAATTAAATAAAATAATTCTTAAAAAATTCTAGTTTATTGTGAGCAGATTTCCAAAATGATCTATGTATAAAATCTTTTCATTTTTAAAAATCCTTTTTTTTTCGTACTGATTCTTGTGGCTATGAGTTAGCATGGCTGCAGGTCGGTCCTTTCCTATATTTGAGATGACTTTGACAAGATGTTTTCTGTTTAGAAGTTGCCTTCTGGGCCAGCTGGAGGCATGGTAGGAATGCTGCCTTGATCCCACAGGTTCAACTACGTGGTTCAAGTCCCAGATCTCACAGCTAGAGAAACACATTGGACACATGTGCTTGGATGCCCAAGACCCCCAAGAAAAGAATGGAGAAGAAGGGATTGCAGTGCAGCCATTCCTTCAGGGGGGGTCTCTCTCTCTCTCTCTCTCTCTCTCTCTCTCTGCCAAGCACTTGCACCCGTAGCAAATTAAAAAGAAAAAAATAAGTTGCCTTCCCTCAACTATGTTAGAATGAAAGCTGTTTCATATTTGTAAACTGTAGATTTATTTTTGAAGTTTAAAGTTAAGGTCAAAAAGAATTGTGTAATAATTGATGTCAACAATTTCTTTTTTTAGCTGTTTAGTTTTAACTTGAAGATTTTTTACATATCTTTTGTAGATCATTGTCACTTACACTTTTGCTTTTGGTCCTTTTATGGGTTCATAATCAACTCCTAACATAATTATCTCTAGTGGGAACTTTTAGTCTTTCTAGAAATTTATGTAGGCATATAATAGCGATGTTCCTATGCATGTTGTTTACTCCATGAAAAATAATTACAATTTTCTATTTATATTAGAATTGGTACTAGGCTAAACATACACACAAGTTGGCTAGTCATTTTATTTTGAAACAAAATCATAGCTAACCAGATTGTTCTTTTTTTTTTTTTTTTTTTTTTTTTTTTTTTTTTTTTTGCTATAAGTCACGTGCGCTCGCCAGACAGACAGAGAGAGACAGAGAGACAGAAAGTGAGAAATCACCCCCCAGGGGGGATGGCCAAGCTGCAATCCCTTCTCCTCCATTCTCCTCTCGGGATCTTGGGCACACACACACATGCACCTGGCGTGAGTTTAAGCCACCAGGTCTGGGACGCGAACCGTCATCGACTGCATGGGAATCCAGTGACATAGCCATTACACTAACTGCTGGTCCCCAGACTGTTCTTTTTATGAACTATATATAGTAACAATTTTTATTTTAAAAATGAGGTCCTCCCAAACCCCAGAATTTCCCTAGTTACTTCTTTCATGTTATATATGCCTCATGTTAGGTTAAAAAACATTATTAAAATTAAACATTATAATATATGTAAATAATAGCAAAAGTAATAGCACTAATCTGTACTGCTTCCATGTCTTACAGTCGTTCCTGATAAGGGGTGAGCACCAGCTTCTGGAACAACATTGCCCTGCAGAGTGGCGTTCATCTCCAGTTCTAGCTTCCCTGCATTTCCTGCTTTCCTTTGGAGTTCTTAAGTGAACAGCTGCCCTCCCTGTGTCTTATCTTTGTGCTCACACTCTGTTCTCTAAATGAAATGGTTGTTTCCCACTTTTTGTCTGGAGAGCTCCTCTTCTATATTTTACCTCTTTAATATAAAGCCTTTCTTTTGCTTTGACACAACTTTTTCATAGATTAACTCATGTGTCAATTTGTACCTTTTATCTCTTTTTTGAAGCTGAGGGTATACATTTCCTTGAATATAGTTGACGTTTCCTAATTGTTTTTAAATTAGTAAATGAATTAAGGTGAGAAAGAGTTTTTTTTTTTAATTAGTTATCTTTTGTCAGTATAATTATTAGAAACCAATGGCTATTTTAACACATTTTTTTCTAAGTAGAAGTTCAACTTTGCATGGGAAGGATATAAAGAAAAATAAAAGTAAGAAGTGTACCTCAAAAAATTATAGTTTTATACAAGTGATGGAGACTGATTCACCTTCTGATGGTCGACCATGCGTGAATGCTGACAATAGTTTATGTGAAAGAAATCTGGAAGAAGAAAGGTAAACATCTGTAACTTATTGATTCTCCTGTGAAAGAATATACGCAGTGGTTACTTTTCCTAGAAATAATACCAGGCCACGCAAGAGAACACTTAAGTCTTGATGCTGTTCAAAAGTTGACAAAAATGAGAGCAGGTGTCCTTGATAAGGAGCAGTTTCAGTAGTTTCCAGGGAAGCCTGACTTTGAGGTAAGTAGAGCCATCTCCTTTGAGAATTTTTAATGGTAGAGGCAAGAGAGAACTTGGTGACAAATGAAGAATGTGGAATTCCAAGAAGTTTTCTTTCTCTTTTTACTTTTAAAACAGATGCTTCTAGACTATATGTGTATGCTGTTGGAAATGATCTAACAGAGAAGAACAGGTTTACTCAATTTAAACTTGTTCCACTGTCTTAGTATTAAAATGCTTAAAACAAAATGTTTTTTAACATTTACAGTAAACTGTTAATTATTGTACTTAAAGCTCTTTTTCATGTATCATTTCATGGTAGGAGGGAATTTGTTCAAAATTAGTTCAGAAATGAATATCCTGATGTACTTCAACATACAAAGGATGACTTAAAAGTGAAACTTTTGGGGCCAGCTGGTCGCCTAGTGGATAAGGTGCTGGACTACCACATGGCCCACTGTGGCTCGAGTCCTAGACCTGGTGGCTTGCTTTCTCACTGTCCCTTTCTGTCTGTCTCTAGTTTAATTAGAAAATAATAATAGATACAATTAAATAAGTTTTAAAAAAGTTAAACTATTATACTTGGATTTAAAAATTTTTTCCCATAGATTTTTGTCTTATGACACATGAGCTCACTAGTAAGAGAGAGGGACAGAGATAGAGGGAAAGTGAGAAATCCCCTCCAGGGGGACAATTATGCTGCAATTCTTTCTCCACCATTCTACTCCTGGGTTTTTAGGCATGCACGAACATGTGCCCAACTTGATTTTCAAGCCTCTTGGTTCAGCACTCGACCTGTGATCAGTCATGTGGAAGTCCAGCAAGTAACTTCTATGCTATCTGCTGGCATCAGAGATCATTTTTAAAAATATGTAATAATAAAAACACAAACACTTAAGGCAGACTGAATAGATTCCCCCCCCCTCCATTTATAGGGCATGTGTCCTCTCCAGAGTGGAAGGGTGTGATGGGTGAGAAAACATTGCCCAGGGGAAGGTCATGCAGCAATCCCTTCTACTACAGTTTCCTCTCAGAATTTTTGGCAAGCACACACTCACAACCAGTGTGTCCTTCAAGCTGCCAGGATCACGACTTGAACCGCACTGTTGCGTGAGATCCTAAACCTCCAACCACTTGCTGGCCCCTAGCCTGAATAGAACTGAATCCTCCTTGATGAGTCTATCTGTGTATTAGAGTACCTTTGACACTATCATTATGAACAGCTGTGACTTCTTAAGATACTCTAAAATATCAGTTCTATCTACCCAGTAGTTGTTTAGATTCTGGTGAACAGGGGAGGATTTTGTTTATACACAACAGAAAAATAAACTATAAACACACTGTCATAGATTATTTCTTTCCAGTTATTCAGTTCTTAAGTATAAAAACCCATGTTTTCCTGTACCAGTTCTGTCAGTAACGTGTAGTAGTTGTTGAATGTATGAAATGATACTTGAACAGATGAATGTCTGTTGATGCATTTCTTCATATCTATAAAGTTTTATTTCCAAAAAGAATTACTGTTATTTGCTATAAGGTGCATGCATTCACAAGAGAGAAACACAGCTAGAGAGAGAAAGAGAGAGGGACAGAGAGAGGTAAAGTGAGAAACTGCCCCCTTCAGGGGGGTTGACTACACTGTAATCCTGTCTCCTCTCGGTATGCATACACCCATGCCTGGTGTGATAGTCAAGGCACTGGTCTGGGACTCAAACACAGTCATCCATGTGGGATTCAGCTCTCTAACCTCCATTCCACTACTGGCTCATCTAAAAAAAATTTAAAGATTCAGAAATTACTATGTATAATTTTAGGTAGAAATCGGATAGTCTTGGGACCAGCAGATGACAAAATGGTTATATCACTGGACTCCCATGTAGTAGAACACGGTTCAAGTCCTGGACCCGGTAGATTAAACTCATGCCGGGAGCATGTGCTTGTGTGCCTGTAATGCCTAGGGGAGAATGAAGAAGGGATTGCAGTGTGGCCATGACCCCTGGGGGGTGGTTTCTCGCTTTCTGTCTCTCTGTCTCTCTCTTTCTGGTGAGTGCACATGCCCTATAGCAAAAACGTCTCAAAAAAAGAAAAAGAAAAAGAAAAAGAAATTGGAATGTCTTATGAGTTCATGTGCGATCATATAACTTACGGGAACTTCAAAATAAACACTCATTGATACTGTAAAGCACATGTTTTGGAGCCCGAATTCCTGGGTTTTAATTCTGGGTGTGCCACTGACTAGCTGCGTAGCCTTGCAAATTATATTACTGGGCCTAGTTTCATCCTTAATAAATACCCCATATGTTACATAATTCACAGAATTGTTTTGAGGGTTAAAAAGCCATTTGGGAACCAGAAGATGGTGTAATGGTTACATCACTAGACACCCACATGGCTAAATGTGGTTCAAGTCCCAAATCGGGATGTTTGAAACTCATGCTGGATGCATAAGTGTGCATGCCCAAAATCTTCAGAGATAAATGGAGGGGAAGGGACTGTGGTGCAGTCACCCCCCCCAGGGGGTAATTTCTCACTTTTCCTCTCTCTGTCTTTCTCTGGCAACCACATGTGGCCTATGGCAAAAAAATTAAAAAAAAAAAAAAAGGTTTTTATCTAGTCTCTGTAATTTACGTATTTAATATTTGCCTGAAAGTTCTTTTTTTCTTTTTAGGCCTACAAAGAAAACATCTAAGGAAAAGAAGAAGGTATTGTTAAAACAATTAATTTTCTAAAATATTATTGGCTTGAAAAATACTTTGTGGGAACCAGCAGTTAGCGAAATGGCTATGTCGCTTGACTCCCACGTAGTCGACCACGGTTCACGTCCTGGACCCGGTGGCTTAAAACTCATGCCGGGCACGTGTGCGTGCGTGCCCAAGATCCTGAGAGGAGAATGGAGGAGAAGGGATTGTGGCGTGACCATCCCCCCTAGGGGGTGATTTCTCGCTTTCTGTCTCTCTGTCTCTCTCTGTCTGTCTGGCGAGTGCACGTGCCCTATAGTGAAAACCTCTCCAAAAAAAAAAAGTTAAAAAAAAAGAAAAATACTTTGTAAAACGTACTGTTAAAAATCAAATAGAAAATATTTCATTGTCAAGACATTTACTCTGAAAAAATGAATATGAAATAGTAGCCATCAATAGAAGTAGTCTTCTGACCATAGTTCTTTTAAGAAGTACCTTGTGTTTTTGCTCATTTAAAAAGATGGATAATTATAAGTTCTGTATATTTAGTACATGCTATAAATATCTGAGGAACACTTTGCTATAGTGTTAGTTGTTTATAGGTCAAAAACCAAATAAACTCTATGGATAATCTTGATGTCTTTACTCAGTCATATCAGGCAGCCTCAGAGGACCATGACTTGCCTCACTCTAATTGCAAGAATCCTGCCGTGCTTAGAGTGGACTCTAAAGGTAGGACCTTTGCATAAACATACGGCCTTATTATGTATGTTGCTGAAATTGATGCACACATGGCACAACAGGGCCCGGAGTGTACAGTGCTGTTCACCAAAGATGTATGCTTTAAAGGAGAGTGAGAGCTACTGTATATTGTACCCTCTTCAGCCAAAAAGCTGTGATGGTTTCCACTGTACTTTTCTCAGTGTGACTGACACTCTCAGTCTTTTGGTTGACTCTGTTTCTCTCCTACACCTTTCCCCAAGATCAGGTTACCCTTGTCTCCCTCACTTGGAATACTGCTGTTAACCTTAAAACTGTTTTCCTTGCTATCTTGCCTCTCTAGACTGTGGTCTACTCTGGAACCATAATTACATATTTTTAAAAATTTAGACCTGAGGGCCAGCAGGTGGCATAGTGATTAAGGTGCTGGGCTCGCACATGACTGACTACAGTTTGAGTCCTGGATCTGGTGGCTTGAAAATCACAACATATAAATAAATTAAATCTAAAAGACAAACAATAATGAATCTTTTCCCTAATGAGGAAGTGTATCATTTCATTTGCATAGATCATATTTAATTATCTTCATAATATTTCATACATTTTAATGCATATGTTTTTCTGTATTTTATCAAATTTATCTGTAAATATTTTATATTTTTGATGAAGTTATTAATGATATTTTTAAAATTCTCATTTGTTTATTACTACTGTGTAGAAATGGAGTTATTTGCTTTTTTCTTTTAATTTGCCAGAATGCATTTGTGCTCTCCAGAGACAGACAGAGATAGAGAAAAGTGAGGGAGAAATCACCACTCCCCATGGAGAATGGTCACACAGCAATCCCTTTTCCTCCATTGTTCCCTCCTTTCAGGCTAATGCGCATACATACACACCTGCCTGGTGTCTTTTTCAAGTCATCAGGTCCAGGACTTGAACTATGCAGTTGGTCATGTGGGATCCAGTCACTTTAACCACCATGCCATGGCCTCACCCAGTTCACATTTGTATATTGATTTTGTACCCTCCAACTCACTTAGAGGTTAAACTCACTTAGAGGTTCTGATAGCTTTTCTTGCAAATTCCATCAGATTTTCTATGTAGACCAAAGGTTGTCAACCCTTTTTCTTTCTCAAACTATTATCTTACTAAAAAGAGTACATATATTACACTTGTTTCAGTATGGTCTCTGTGGCAACTAATCAACTCTGTGACTGAACTGTAAGGTTGTTTGCTCACTTATGGTCATGGCTGTGAATGAAGACTGCTGTGCTTCTCTCCACCCTGGGTGTTTTTGTACTTTTTCTTGCCTGGCTGCATTGGTTAGAATCTTCAGTACAATGCTGAATAAAAGTAGTGAAAACAGACATTTCTGTCTTGTTCTTGATCTCATGGGAAAAGTATTCAGTATGTTACTGTTTCATATGCTAACATAGTTTTATCATAGAGGCTTTTTATCATATGAAAAATATCACCTGTAGTTATTTATTTATTTTAGAGTCAGAGTCTCACTGAGTTGTCCAGGCTGGCATTAAACTGGTAATCTGCCTCCCTCAGAATAGCTGGAATTACAAGCATGTGCCACTGTACCTGGCTCCTTTATATTCTTAGCTTTATGAGAGTTTTTGTTTGAGTGTCTTATTTATTATTATTATTATTATTATTATTATTATTTTATTATTATTATTGGAGAGGTTTTTACTATAGGGTGCTTGTGCTTGCCAGAAAGACAGAGAGAGACAGATAGAAAATGAGAAATCACCTCCAAGGGGAGATGGCCACACTACAATCCCTTCTCCTCCATTCTCCTCTTGGGATCTTGGGCACACATGCATATGCACCTGGTGTGAGTTTAAGCCAGGAGTTTAGCGATATAGCCATTACGCTAACTGCTGGTCCCTATTTACTTATTTTTAAATCAGGAATGAACATTGAATTTTTTTCACATGTCTCCATCTACTGAGATGTCCATACAGTTCTTCTCTTGTAGTTTGTTAATGTGGTGAGTCACAGTTTGAAATGTTAAACCAATGCTGTCTTCCTGAGAGAAATCCCATTTTGTCATGGTGTATTTCCTTTTTAAGATGTCATTGAATTTGATTCATTAAAGCTTTGTTTAGAAATTTTTTCAAGGTTTTTGGCATGGGGTGTGTGCACTTGCCAGGAAGATGGAAACTGTGAGAAGGAAAGTAGGAAATCACACCTGAAAAGGGATTGCCACACCACAATCCATCCTCCTCCATTCTCCTCTTGGATTTTAAACACGGATGTGCCTGGCATGATTTTCAAGGTGCCAGTTCCAGGACTAGAACCATAGTTGACCATGTCAGGGTCTGGCACCCTGACCACTACAGCACTGGCTGTCCCGAGGAAAAAAAATTAAAGACTTAATTATTTTTAGAGCAGTTTTAGATTCACAGTAAAATTGAGAGGAAGGTACAGAGACTTCCCACATACTGAGTATCTCCTGCCCCTACATAGTATTGCATAGTCTCACGTTCTCCACATCCCTCAACAGAGGAGGTCAGCTTCTAGGACCTATCATTCTCCTTTGGCACATCATAGTCACCTAAAGGTTATGGTTTACATTAGGATTCTGAGTTTGGATGAAGGTATACAAAGGAAATACCTCTATCATTATAGAATTTATAGAGAGCACTTATGCTGCCCTAAAACTCCCCTATGCTATGCCTATTCATTCCTCCCTGCTTTCCTCAAGCCCTGAGGACCACAGGTTTTATACTGCCTTTTCCAGAGTGTCATGTACTTGCATCATCCGGTATGTAGCCTTTGCAGATTGACTTCTTTCATTTAGTAATATGCATGTAAGATTCCACCATGTCTCTTCATGGCTTGATTATTTACTTCTTTTTAGTGCTAAATAATATTCTGTTATTTGGATACACCACAGTTTATCCATTTACCTATTGCAGGGTATCAGGTTTTTGTTTTGTTTTGTTTTGTTTTGTTTGTTTGTTTTGTCATAGGGTTTTGTGCCAGAGAGGCAGAGAGAGGGAAAGTTGGAAATCACCCCCAAGGAGGGATAGCTGTGCCACATTCCCTTCTCCTCCAATCTTCTCTGTTATTTGGGGCATGTATGCACATGCACCTGGCATGATTCTCAAGCTGCCGGGTCTGGGACTTAAACCACAGTTGGCCATGTGGGAGTCTAGCACCTTAACCACCATGCCACCTACTGGCCCCCTGGAGGATATCTTTAGACTTTGAACATTTTTTTCTGTATTCAGTAGAGTGCATGTGCCCACAAATGTGAGAGACAGGTGCTCAACGTCTACTAGGTCTGGTCATGTTACAATCCCCTTCCTCCAGTCCTACAGCCCATTAGACCTTGGGCACTTGTGCCTGTGCTCAGCATTTTCAAGCCCACCAGACTGGGCATTCGAGCTATATAGGTTCCAGCTTCTGTTTGGTCCATTATCAGTGGATCACGGAGCCAGTGCTATGTTTTAAAATAGGTTAAAATTTTACATCCATGCTCATGTCATGCTCTCTTTTTCTTTCTTTGAGATCTTACATGAGGAAACCTCAAAACAATTACAGAAAAAGAAAATTAAAGTATGAGTTTATTTTGGTGCAGAAATTTGAAATACACTCTTAACTTTTTTATAATACACATTTTCCTTGAACTTTTTGAAGATTC
>JAKSZT010034845.1:0-22384 GCA_026826555.1 Tolypeutes matacus | reverse complement strand
CCCTATTTGGCCCCTCTTCTAAGTTTTATCAATATTACTATTATCCTACTTCACATAAACAACAACTCCTAGGTGAAAAATTTAATGAAACCTTTATTAATGGCGTGGTGTGCTCTTTAGTAAGAGTCACGCCTAAAATCTGGAGGATGCAGCCTTTATAGACTTTCTTCCCACACATTCCCAATATTCCTGCATGTGCCAAGAGACAGGATTGGTAGGTTTAAACACATACATTGCTATATAAGTTTCTGAGCAAAGCAAGCAAGCAGAGTTACAGAAGTGGATATTTGCCATTAGCATCTCAGCTGGGGGGGAAGTGATTGAACTTTTCCCAGCACGAGTGGCGCCATTCCAACATAAGTCCCACCATTCCTCCATTAGGCCCAGATGGGTGTCTGGGTTCTTAACGACCACACATATTTTATAAGCTTGGGGTTCCTGCTGGGGAGAATTGGTGTGGTCTTGTTTCCTTTTCATTCCCTGCTCCTGTAATGGCTTTAGTCAAACAATTTCCTCTGCATCAGTAGCAAGATGTGTGTAGTGAGAGTGCAGCACCATTAGTTTTATTGCCTGTATTCTTTTTTGAATATAGGAACTGAAACAGTTAATGAAAAGAGGGCCCACTATAAATCCTACCATAATGAGGACAATTGGGTCTGCAGGAGTGGTGATTAAGGTAGTTAGCCATGGAGACCACGAATATAGGCTATTGTACCAGTTTGTACTTTTTTTTCCTGAGTTCTTCTCATTCCTATAGCCTATTACTGACTAATGAGAGGCTTTCTTTTATCACTCCTGAGTGGTTAGCATAGAAACAGCAGGTTTCGCCTATGGCTATACATAGTCCTCCATCTTTTAAGAATAATAGATCTGACCCACGACTATTTTGCAGAACCATTTTGGCCAGGGAGGGTAAGGAATTTTCGAGATGACTAACTGATTTTTCTAACTTTTTTAGGTCTAAGTCAACTTGAGTGGATAAGGTGTTAAAATTTTCTTTACCAGTGGTCATGGCTGCCATTCCAAGGCTGCTGAACCCCCGATCCCTAGGCTGACCATAATGGGAATGAGAATAGGAACACATTTAAACTGACTCATAGTTCTAAAATGCTCGCAGCCACCTTGAACTGAATGCCAGTATACCTGTGGGATGATATGCGATATGCACCAGGATTCAAACGACTGGGTCTTTTTCAGTCTTAGATTGTGACAAGGTTTGGGGGGAGAGACAAGGGGAGATTTCTTTGGTACAGGTGAACCAGATGCCATTGGGGGCTTTCCAATAATAGAATTCATAAGTTTTGTCAGAGAAAACAACTGACGAACATTGGGTCCTAGGAAGGTTGCATTGATTTTGCTTGAGGAGGGGTTGAAACAGGTGCCGTTACCTTGTAAGTCCCCCAGAGTTAGAATTGGCTTATGACCTCATTTACATAAACTTTGGCCCTCGTTTACTGATAACTTTTGAACATACAGTGATGTATTGGAGATAGTGCTTCCATCTACTCCTATTCCAATGTAACAATGGGGTGGGGGGTTTAGGCACAACCAGCAATAGTTAGTGGCATTTGGCTGGCTCTCATTTAAGAAAGTGAAGACAGAGTACAACATTGACAACAAGGGGATTCTGGGGGGTTTTTTTTTGGGGGTCCTTAAGGGTCCTGGTTTTCTTTTGGGTGGAATTACCGGTTCTGGGTTAAGGACAATGTCCCAGTTGGGGCCCACCAGATTGGGTGGAGGGGCTTTTAGAATACCCTGTTGGATGGTATACTCAGCTGCAGGGTCTTGACTAACTACATATCGTCTGAGGCCCCATGTTTTTCCTCCTAATCAGACATAATCGATACGGATGTGAATGGGCTTACCAGACCCTATGGTTGGGTTCTGGGGCTGTTCTCCCCTGAAGAGGCTGATTGCAGTATCTCTGGAAGTCCATGGGGCTAAGGTTTCACAAGCCCATTGAGCACAGTGGTACTGCCCTCGAGTATGGCATTCTGGGGTTCCGTCTGCGGGGCAGGTATAGTGCTTGGCCTGAGTTAGACCTCTTTCTAAATATTTGTCTCCACATCCACGACCTGTAGGAGGGCCATCTGGCTGTATGTCTAGGTTGTTCCAATTCTCCCCAAGGAGGGCACACAGGTCGAAAGAGAGGGTGAGATTTTTCCCAGTAGTTTGAGTGACATTTAGAACTTTTCTGTCCCTTGTCCTTATAATACTCCAATTATAGGAGGTTAATCAAAAACTATTGGTGCACACGCTAATGACCAAGAGGAGCAGCAAACTCATATTCCAGGCTGTTGCCATATCCCTCCGTCTTCCCCACCGTTAGTCTTAACTCGTTCAGTGAATCTTGATCTTTAAGGGGTCTTCTGTTCTTCTGACTGTCCACTTTTCTGCCTCTGAGTCCACCGTACCGGACCTGACAAGTTTTACCTGTGACGCATGTGTCCAGTGTCTTTTCCCTGTGACTTTTACTGCCATGGGTGTTGTGAAGATCACCACATATGTGTCGGTCCACCGTGGCTCGAGTGTTCCTGCTTGGAGATTCCGTACCCAGACTAGATTCTGGGTTTTGATGCAATAAAGGAGGGTTAGTACATGGATGAGGGGGATGGGCTTCATCCATGTTTTCATCCATGAAAAACGGCTACTTGATCAGGGAACCAAATGGCTTCTAATGATGCCAGGACTTGCGCACCATTTTTTATCTCTTCCTCCAGATCTTAGAAATCCTCACTCTGGTACAGTGCACCGTGTACATGGGCTGTATCAAAGGCATAGCGACTGTTCATGTAAATATTGACAGTTTGGCCTTTTGCCCATCTTAAAGCCTGAGTAAGGGCTATTAATTTGGCCCTTGGGCAGAGATGCCATGGCTTAAAGATTGAGCCCAGATAGTTTTGAGTGTCTCTATTAGAGTTTCTCCCACATAACGGACTCCATCCTTAAAATAACTGCCATCTATTTAGAGATTATGGGAAGCCTCCAGCAATGGCACATCGATGAGGTCTGGGCATAGCACCATCATGGTTTCCAGCAAGTATAAGCAGTTGTGGGCCACTGGGGAGGCACTAGAGTCAGGGATCAGGGTGGCCAGATTTAATGCCACCGTTTTTGTGAATACCAAATAGTGTGGGTTCAACAATAACCCTTTATATTGCGTGATTCTGGCATTAGATATCCAGCAGTCTGGGGGACTGTAGAGAAGGGCTTCTACAGAATGTGGGGCCGTTACCACCAGATTTTGGCCAAAGGTTAACTTAGAGGCTTCCTTAACTAAAAGGGCAGTGGCTGTGATGGCACTGAGAGAGCTGGACCATCTGGCAGCTACATAGTCCAGGTTTTTTGAGAGGTATGCTGCTGGTTGGTGCCAAGGTCCAATGGCCTGTGTTAAGACTCCTTTGCCGGGAGGCGGCTATGGCTCAGTCAGTGGGGCTCCCATTTGCCATGTGGGAGGCCCCGGGTTCAGGTCCCGGGGCCTCCTGGTGAGGGCGGGCCCGCCCGCACGGCGTGGTTGGCTGACCCAGCGAGCGCGGGCAGCAGGGGGGGGATAGATGAACAAATAAATAAAATCTTTAAAAAAAAAAAAAAAAGACTCCTTTGCCAACACCATGACATTCATCAATAAATATATGAAAGTGTTTGGACAAGTCAGGTAACCCAAGGGTGGGGGCACTCATCAGAGCTGTCTTCAGGCATGTAAAATCTTCCTGCTGCAAATCTGGGGATCCACTGTCTGCAATATCCCACCCTGCCAAGAAATTCATGTATGTGTCATTTTGAGGTTGGCTCAGGGATGCCCAATAGAGCTTGTATCCTGTCATGTGAAAGTCACCCCTCCCCTTTTTCTAAGATGTATTCAATATATGTTACAGTGTGGGAGCAGAGCTGAGACTTTTTGGCAGATACACAATATTCCATTTCTGCTAAGGCTTTGAGTAAGCTGAGAGTTGCCACTTTGCAAGTCTGAGTCTGATGCAGCTAGAAGGAGCTACATCTACATACTGAAGTAGGGTAACACCAGGATGCTGCTCTCTGAAGGGATGCAATTCTCGCCCCAGAGCCTCTCCAAACAAGGTGAGATTGTTTTGGAATCCTTGCGGAAGCCTGGCCCATGTCAGCTGCCACATCCCCTGGGCCGAGGGTCTTCAAAGGCAAAAATAGGCTGGGTAACTGGTGCCACAGGTATAGAAAAGAATGCATCTTTCAAATCCAGGACATTGTAGGTAGTATGTTCCAGAGAGAGCTGTCTTAGAAGTGTGTAATGGGTTAGGGATGGCAGAGTGTGTTGTTTCAACCCTCTTATTTACTTCTCTAAGATCCTGTACCATCTGATAATCTGTGTTCCCCAGCTTTTGCACAGGAAGTAAGGGGGTGTTCCAGGGGACTGTCAAGGAACAAGAATACCTGCATTGAGTAGATGGTTGATGTGTTTTTCTTTTCCAGTCATGGCTTTGTGGCTGATTGCATACTGCCATACCCGGATGGGGAGAGATGTGCTGAGTACTTTCACTACCATGGGGGCCTGATGCTTAGCCAACCCGGGGTGTTTGTCTTGTCCCAGACTCCCAGAACCAGGTGCTGGAACTCTTGCAGCAATTGATTAGCCACTTGTGGTGTTTCTAGGCCTGTAAGGAGATATTCTTCTGACATAGACCATGTTACTAGGAGCATCTGGCCTGAGTGCTGAAATTTAGTTTCATCTCACCATCCCCGAAAGAGATGGTGGCTTTCAATTTTTGTAGCAAGTCTCCTCCCATCAAGGGTAGGGACAGTTGGCCATAACAAGGAAAGAGTGGGTGACAGTCCCAGATCCAAGATTAATGGTCCCAGTGGTGGTCCAGGGATAACAGTGTATCTTCCCAGTGGCCCCTTGAACCAGATTATTTTCAGCTTACAAGGGACCAGGGTCCAAATTTAGGGCAGTGTATGTAGCCCACGAATCAACCAGGAAGTTAACAGAGGTGCCCCCGACTGTTAGTTTCACAATGAGCTCCTGGGGGTCTGGCAAAACCCTGGCCCAATCAATCTAGGAACTGCAGGACTGGGCTGGGGTCTGCCTGGTATCAGGGTCATTCATTTTCCCAGTGCCCTTTACTTTGCAGTAAGCACACTGGTCCTTTTGCAGTCCTGGTCTACCTTGCCTTGGCTTTCTCTGGTTCCCAGAAAATCCATGGGAGGATGAGGCCCTAGCACACTCTGACACCATTGTGCTCAGCAGGACCTTTGCCACCTTCTTCGTTTTTAGTGTATCGCCATCCTCCCTAATGTTATACACTTTCTGTGCCATCTCCATCAATTCTGATAATATCTTCCCTTCAAACCTCTCTAGGCTTTGCATTTTCTTTTGTATATCAGGAGCAGCCTTCAATACAAATGCTATATTTATAGCCCTATGATTTTCAGGTGCCTCAGGGTTTATAGGGGTGTAATTTCTGTAGGTCTCCATTAGACGCTATAAAAAGGTAGAGGGTGACTCATTCGGGCTTGGGCGGTTTCACTCACCTTAGATTCATTGGCTTTCTGGCAGCAGCTCGAAGGCCACATAGGAGAGTCTCGTGAAACCATTTGAGAGTCTCCTTACCTTGATCCTGATTGTAATTCCAGTCTGGTCTGGTAGAGGGGAACACAGTTTTTATTTGGGTAGGGGAAGTATTGTGTTGGCATCCCTCCAGATATGATCTCTCTTCTCATAAGCGAATAGGACCTGTAACAGTTGCTGGCAGTCACCCCAGGTGAGATTATGTGTGAAAAAGGTAATTTCTAGGAGAGAAATTGAGCCATGGGGTTTTTCTGAGAATGGAGGATTTTGATTTTTCTAGTTATACAGGTCTGTAGATGAAACGGGGGCATATACCATGAACAGGAGACCTTCATCACACAGGCCTGGACTGGCTTGGGGTGGGGGTAGTAAGGGGACTGAGTCAGGCAAGTTGCAGGGATATGTAGAAAACTGATACTGGGTGCCCCTTCACATATGGGGAGGGCTGGTTAGAGAGGCATCAGTGGATGTGGGCAGTGGAGGGTATAGGCTGTCTGTAGATGATTGGTTTAGAGGGAGAGGAGGAGGAGTGGATGGGATGGGGCCAGATGGAGGGGGATGAGAGGTAGACTGGGGGTTGGGTAGGTGAAAGGGTGGTTCAACAGGGGCATCTTGCAGGATCAAAAGACTGGGGTTCTTAACGGGAGCTTTCAACGGAATTTGGAGCTTTGGCTGCGCTGGGCACCTTTGTCCTGCAAGGCAAATTTTTAGTTTCTTTGGAGTGTCTGTAAGAAGATCTATCCACATATCAATGTAAGGAATCTGGTTCCGGTGACCAGGTTTGCCATAGATGAACCTCCAGATGCTGTAGACTTTTGGGAGGTACGTCGTTCTTTCAGATGGCCAGCCCACATCAAAGGTGGGCCACTCCAATTTGCAGAGGGTTCGTAGCAACCCTGGGTTGACCTTGGCTGCATATCCAGCCACTGCTTTCTTGAATTCCTGAAAGTTCTTTAGAAAACAGGCAAGGGGTGTGGTAGGACAAGAGGAGGATTGACCCATAGTAACAATCAAAAGTAGCACAGAACAGAAAGTGAGCAGAAACATTACAGACAGACAGACAGCTACACACACAGACACATGAACATTGAGCCTATTCTGAGGTCCCAGGTGACGTCTAACCCGGTGGCCAGGCCGTAGGAATAGAGGCACATCTGGCAGCCAAATGGCCTCTCCTGGATCCAGACTTACCAAAACAGAACAGAACTGGTGGTTCCTTAGGTTGATTTAATGATCACCAGTGTAGTTTCTGGCCAGTCTGAGGACATACCAGGGCTGAGGAACCTTCCTCAGAAGCCTTCCCCCTGAAGGCCTCAGTGTGGCCAGCTCCAGTCTGTCTTGCTGGAGCCTCCAGAATGAAGTGGAACACTTCATATAAATAACAACTCCCAGGAGAAAAATTTAATGGAACCTTTTTAACGGCCGTTGTGTGCTCTTTATTAAGAGTCGTGCCTAAAATCTGGAGGCTGCAGCCTTTATAGACTTTATTCCCACATGCTCCAAACTTTCCCATGTGTGCCAAGAGACAGGATTGATAGGTTTAAACATATACATTTCTATATTGGTTTCTGGAAAAACAAGCAAGCAGAGTTACAGAAGCAGATATTTGCTGTTATTATCTCAGCATGGGGCAGAGAAGTGATTGACCTTTTCCCAGGATGAGTGGTGCCATTCCCCGATTAGGTCTGGATGGGGCTCTGGGTTTTTAATGACCACACATATTTTATAAGTTTAGGGTTCCTGCTGGGGAGAATTCGTGTGGTCTTGTTTCCTTTTCAACTGCTCCCAAGTATGGTCCAAAGAAGAAATCAGATGCATATTGAAAGATAGGAGAGATGGGTAGTGATATTACTGGTGTGGTGGCACAGGGATGACAGATGGTTAGATTAGGAAGGTCAGTCTGGAATACCTAGGGCATGTATCTATGAATCGTGTCATTCCATGAGTCAAGACAGGGGAGTGTCATAGAACCCAGGGGGGATGGGGAGGAAGGAACAGTTAAGATCAAATGGGGTATTTAGTGGTCATGGAAAAGCTTTTTCAATACTTTACAGTAATGGACACAGGACATGATAAATATCATCAAAATGATTAAACTGTACCGTCTAAATTGTGAACTATACTGTAAACTACTGACAATATTTACTTGCTATATTTTACTATCTGTATAAGAGTTATAACAATGCTAACATCCATTTCTAAAAAAGATTTTAATATGGGTTGGGGAAGTGGGAGGGAAGTTGGGTATGTGGGAGTCTCTAGTATTCCATGTGTGACTTTACTGTGACCTAAAACTTCTTTGAAAATTCAATGAAAATTTGGGAGACACTGGGGAATGATAGGGGGAATGTGTCATGGTACACTAGACATGCAATAATACAGTGATAAAAGGAAAAAAGAATAATGTTTTTTAAAAAGGGAATTTTTTTTTGTTTTTTTTTCCTATTTTTTGAATGTCTCAATCCACTATTTATAATTATTTTTAGTTTAGTTTTTTTTTCTTCTGAGTTTCTTGTATTTATCCCTTGCATTTAAGCTCATCATTATTATTTCTTTATCCTATTAATTGTATTTGGTTGTTATATGGGCTTCATGTTCAAGGAAGGTTTAGATCACAGAAGGGTTACATTGGGGGCTGCAGAGGATCATTGGTGGGTGGTGTCTGGGATGGGGGATTCATGGTAGTAAATACATCTGAATATACATGAAAGATATATGAAATTGTTCAAATGATCAAGGGATGGGGCAGGTTAACGGTTTGTAGACAATCGCTCAGTAAATGATAGAATCTGAAATCCCAGTCTGGAGAGCTCTGCCACATTCTCCAAGAGGGCAGCAACAGTCCCATGAATGCAGGAGCAGTGTCTGGCAAAAGAGGATGGCCCACTGATGGGTGCTTGTTATTGATGACTAGCCTTATGAGTCCTTGCTCTTGTAATTGAAACTTAGCCTACTGTTATGGTGTGCCTACGTGTTGCCAATTGTGAGCCTACTTGTTGCTCAAATGTGACCTATCTTAGCCAAACTCAAGATATCAATGCATTACCTTCCCCCCAATGTGGGACATGACTCCCGGGGATGAAGCTCCCTGGCAATGAGGTATTAATACCATGTGGCACCTTGCAACATGATTGGAAGAAGTTCTTGAATAAAGGGGGAAAAGGTAAAGAGAAATGAGTTCACGTGGCTGAGAGACTTCAAAGAGAGTCGGGAGGTCATCCCAGAGGTAACGCTTATGCACACCTCAGTAGGATCTCATAAAACACCAAACTGGATATCACCACACAGAGGGGCTCCTGAGGGCTCCGGAAATACTCAGGTTCTATTTGAGTGAGAATAGCCACAGAGATTGTTACCTTATTAGTAGACTCTAATTTGGAATCTGTGCTCCTGAGAATGACAGAGTTGGACTCAAATAAGTCCTCCCTGCATATGGTCCATCAGTCCATTCTATTCAAACCTATATGTGATGCTGGAGTTTTTAGGTATACTTTCAGAGATTGAAGTCTCTGGTCTACCTATGTGTCAGGTGTGCCTGGAATCATGGTGGAGCTGCAACTCCTACCCTACAGCAAAATGGGCTCCTCCAAGTCACCTGGCTTGGAGATGTCAATGGGCAACGGCCATCCCAGGGAATGGAGAGGGCCTGCAGCTGCAGGCATGATAATCCCATACACTGTATCCATGGGATATAAGCCCTCTCCCACTTGGAGATGTAGTGGACATCACCATCCCAGTCCCTGAGGATTGCTGGAAGAGCTATGGAGTAGAGTGGACTTAATGGTATTCTGTTGTAGACATATTGTAATTCAGGCAATGGAAGAAATTATAACAGTGAGGTGGAGTTGGTGGCCATAGGATGCTTTCGGGGTAGTGAGGGGAAGGGCAGTTGAAATTCAGGGGCCTTTTAGGGACTTGGGAGATTTTATAAGTGGCATTGCGGTGATGGATGTAATCCACTTTACATCAGCATTTAGCATGCAGAACTGTGTCATAGACAGTGTGGTCTACGATGTCAACTGTGGTCTATGTTTGGTGGCAAGGCCCCAGAATGTGTATATCCATAGTGGGTGATGTGCCAAAATGATGAAGGATGATTGTTTGGGATGTAGTGGGAGGTGTGGGAGGTGGGAAACATGGGAATCCCTGTAGTTTCTGTGAAATATTTAGGTAATCTAAGCACCTTTAATATATATATATATATATATATGTAAAGAAATAACATTTATGTAAGCTAATGCACATATATGCATATATATTTATATATAATTTTACAAATATTAGTATGTATTGTGAAAATTTTTATTTTTACCCGCAATAAAAAAAGAAATAAACGAAAGAAAATGCTGCAATAATGGGCAGCATTATATTTAAAATGGTAATTTTTAAAATGCTTACCCAAAATGTAATTGATTGAAGAACCAGTGAAAACAAGAAGGTTAATTTGAAATAATTGGAAAGCCCATCTTTACATAAACTCAGAGAAATCTTGAGTTATGATGAATGATTTAGTGGTAACAAAATGAACACACATGAGTGTGGAAGAAGGTGTGGGGGGAGCAGATCTCAGAACAAACAGCAAGTGCACTTTTTCTCAAGAAAAAAGACATCCTGAATTGCACAGTCACATCTCCTTCCTTAAAATATTGGCAACAAATTGCACAGACTGGAGGTGGAGATTCTTTGGAGATTCACATTCATTCCATTCACAGGGTTTCTTTCCAGTATGAATGTTGTAATATTTAATGAGATACTGCATCTGGCTGAAGGCTTTCCTACATTTCTTACATGTACAGGGTTTCCCTCCACTATGAAATTTCTCATGGTCAGTGAGATTTGATTTGCTTCTGAAGGCATTCCTACATTCCTTACATATATAGGGGATCTGTACAGTTTGTCTTCTCTGGTGTGTAATGAGGCTTGATTTATGAATGAAAGCTTTCCCACATCCATCACATTCATAGGGATTCTCTCTGGTATGTATTCTCAGATGGTGAACGAGGTTTTCCTTCTGGTTGAACTCTTTGCCACGCTCATTGCATACATAGCGTTTTTCACCAGAATGAATGCTTTGGTGTTTAATGAATGATTGCTTTCACCTGAAGGCTTTTTTTGCATTCTTTACATTCATTTTGTTTCTCTCTAATATGAGTTTTTCATGTTCTGTGAGGTATGATTTGTACCTAAAGGCTTTTTCACATGACCTATGTGTATACCTTTTCTTTGCAGTAGGAAATCCCTTGTATCTGAGATTTGACATTTGAATTAGAGCTTTCCCACAAATACATGATTTCTCTTCAGGAAGAATTTTCTGGTGAATAAAGAGGTTTTCTGTCAAGTTGAAAACTTTCCCACATGTATGACACTTCTATCTTTGTTCCCCTGAATGGCTTTTAAAATGAGGAGTGAAAAATGATAGTAAAGAACAGCCTACATTCAGGACACTAATATGGTTTGTCTCTAGTTTGAAATTTCCCATATTCCATGAGATTTTGTTTCTTATGGAAGCATTCCCATATATATTACAATACTAACTAATGTATGAATATTTCATGCTCAATGAGATTTAATGCCTGGCTGAAGAATTTCCAATATTCCTTACATGCACAGGGTTTTACTCCTGCATGTTTCTTTGATGTGACTCTAGCTTTCTGAAATTCATGAAATCCCAAATGGTTTCTCTGAAGGATTAATTCTCAGATATCTCAAGAGGTTGAATTTCCAAGAAAACTTCACACTCATTACACTTATAGGAGAGGACTACAATGTGGGGCAAATTCCTTCCAAGTAAAGTTACATTCACAGAAGTGTTATTTTGAGGAAACAATGCTTTTGGTCAGAGAAAAGATGTTCCCAACTTTCTTACATTCTCTGCTTTCATCTTAAGTCTGTACTACTGTGGAAGTGTATATAGCTTCACTCATAGGCTTTTCTTATATGGTTCTTTCTGCTTCTTAATGTCCTATGCTTCTTCATAGTTTTTGGGATGCAGCAAAAGCAGTGCCTAGAGGGAAATTTATAGCATTGAATGCACTCATTAGAAAAGAGGAAAGACCCAATAACAATCATCTAATTGTCCAATTTGGAAAGTGAAGCAATGTCTCCTTTTTATTTGTCCTATCATTCCAGGCTCTTCTTACTTCAAATCAGCATCATATCCAGTTTGGTGACTTCATAACTAGGAAATGGGGAAGTGATACAGCACAGGATGAATGACGGGGACAAAACAACACCCCATAGATTAACCCTGGAACATTCAGGCTTCTGAAGGATAAGAAAGGCACAGTTTGCAAAGATGCACGAGTAACGTGGCCCCAGAACAAAGGCCAAAATTGCAACCCAGGAAATCCTGACACTTTGTTTTGGACTGACTATTTTTATTCAATTTTTTCCTTCTATTTACTTGGATGAGATGCACTATTTAATATTCTGTAAAGTTTACCAGGGAAATTATAACAGTTTTGCTTGCTGTCACAAATCCACACTTATTATTTGTTATAGACTTGTGAAATAATGTATTTTAAAACATTTTATATCTTGTATTAGTCAGACAAAGGGGTGCTGATGTAAAATACCAGAAATCACTTGGTCTTTATAAAGGATATTTATTTGGGATAGAAGCTTCCAGTTACCACGCCATAAAGTATAAATTTCTTCTTTAACCAAAGTCTGTGACCCTGTCTTGGAGCAAGAAAGCTGCTGACATTTGCTAGGGTTCAGGTTTATTTTGTTTCACTCTTCCCAGGGCTGCGTTTCTCCCTAGGCTCAGCTCCTCTGTTTCTTCCTCAAGGTCAGCTGTAGTCTATGAGGCTCTCTAAGCTTTGCCACTCTCCACAAGGCCAGCTGTGGACAGTCAGGTGAATGGCTTCTCTATTTTCCCCGGGGCCTCCTGTCCTTGCTCATCAGAACTCCAACATCAAAAACTACTCTAATTCTGTCCATTGCCATGTCTTTTTATGTGTGAGGCCCCGGCCACTAATGGGCAGGCCTCAAGTCCCCTACAGACAGTGAACCAGTCAATGCCTTTATCATAACTTAATCATGCCCAGATTAACAGACCAGTTTACAAGCATCGTCCCATAAACATTATTGGAATGCATAATGATATCAAACTGCTACATATCCAGATACCCATCTTATGCTATATATTATTTTATGGTGTATTTGAACACTTTATTGATGTACTAGGGCATGGATATCATTATTACTTTATCCATTCAATAGTCATTTAGTATATGAATTTAATTAACAAATATTGTTCTTCAATCCATCCTGAATCTTGAACTTTCTGAGAATATTTTTTCTGCCTGAAGAATATTCTTTTACATTCCTTTAAAGTGAGTTGCTTCTATCAAGCTTTATTAGTTTTTGCTCATCTGTAATAATATTTATTTCATTTCTTCCTGAAGCACTGAGATGAATTAAATCTCAGGCCGTCTATGATCTCCAATGTTTTGAGAGCACCCTTAGGGTCGAATTTCTCCATCCTGTTGTAAATTTAATCAGTTCTTTAGAGAAGAAATTAGGGGCTTTTAGTTTTACAGCCTGTTCCCTCCCCACCCCAGGCAAAATCTGTGCACCCTGGCTCTGGGGATGGGAATGATGGCTCAACTCTGAGTTACACACATGATTTTGGACCTAAGATTTGGTGGAGAAAGCACAGTATATTTTGTTCTTCCTGGGACCTTTCTAGGGACCACTGCAATGTTGGTCATCACCCCATTTTGCTCAATGATTGCCATACCCAAAGTACAGCCACTGCGCAGGAGTTCCCATTTCTCCCAGACTTAGGAGACCCATCCTGATCCCTGTGCCCTGGGTTAATGTCATCATTTGAGTCTTGTGTGGGCCCCAGAGAAGTATGTTCTTACTAACCTATTGTTATGTGTGTAAGCCTTTTTTATGTAGGACATTTTGCTTAGATTCAGATAAGGGAACTTTTGATTAGGGCACTTTTTGTTAGAATGCTTTAGTTTAGTTAAGGGCCTATGATTACTTTTCTTGCACCAGAATGGACCCCAATCATTGTGCTGAAGTCCTACATACATGGAACACACAGAGAAGAGTGCTGCCGTGTTTACCCTGCCATGTGGGAGAGGGATCAAAGATCTCCTACAGCTGTGGAGAGACACAGAAACCCTGAGAGCCTGAGGGAGAGGCCAGAGGCTGTAGTCATGGAGCAGTTTGAAGCTGAAGACATCCAGTCCATAGGAGAAGGGAGAGATGTGAGCAATTGTGTCTGATGTGCCACTGCTGAGCTCTGGGAGAAAGTGTGCTTGGAGGAGAAGGCAGAGAGGGACAGGCAGGCCCAACATTTTGCCTTGGTAGGATTCCTGCAGCAGTTTACCCTGCCTAAGACAGCATTTTAGATGATGACTTGATGTGGACATTTTCACAGCCTCAGAACTGTAAGCTTTGAACTTAATAAATTCCAATAAAAGCCAATCTACTTCTGATATTTTGCATTGGCAGCATTGGGAAACTCAAACAGCTGATGATGCAGAGTTGGAGAGCTGCCCTGTTCCCAAACAGCTGTGTGATGCTGATGCTCAGTGATATCACCTTTAAACTGTGGGTATCTCCAGACTAGGCAGGAATGAGTACAGGTAAGATGGAGGGGGAAGTGCTCTTAACCAGGAAGGCCTGCAAGACAGGGAGATAGGCAGGGGTGTCACAGGGTTTGGGGACTACTATAAAGTCACAGATACCCCAGGATGATGTACCTTCCTCAGGCAGTGGTTGGCCAGATGGGCAGGGGCAGATAAAATCATGGGACCTGTGGCCCAGTGCAGCAGAGAAATCAGGGCACACAGAGGAGTCTCCCTGCTCTGGCTCCTTTTGCCCTTCCCTCCTTCCCTTGGCATCCAGCCTGGACCCTCTGAGAAAGCTGATCTTACTGTATCCCTCCTGGGTCTCAGGTACAGTCTCAGGTGTCCTGATTCCACTTCAACATTTATCATCTCCAATTTTGGGGCAGCTGAAGAAAGAGCAATGCCAAGATGAAACATGTCGGTGTCAGGAAAGAAATGTCAAAATTCACATTACAGCATTGACCACAGAAATACCACCAGAATGAGAAACATTAGGCCAGTGACCCTAATAAATAGTACAGGAATCCCAGAAAGTTCTGGGACCTAGGGCTTACAAGAATAGAAGTGAGGTTGTGAGAGAGTGCAATGTTTGCAGAAAATCTCAGAGGGTGTAGATGTCAGATATTTCTCAGATTAATTAAATATATAATTTTCAACACTGTTGAAAATGATGTAAACCTCTTCAATCCCAGAAGAGAATGGAAGGGTTGGATGGGATGAAGCTGATGTACACCTGAAGAAGCTGGAATATAACATGAGTTCACTGCAGTTCAGAGAGGGAATCAAGCTCTCAGAACCCAATTGAAAACCATCATCATAGGTTCAGGTTCCACAAAGGAGTACAGGGGAGAGCCCTGGTCAGCACTTACAGCCTCATTTAGTGATGTGAGTCACTCTAGCAGGTCTAACCTGAGGAGTAAGCAGCAGGAGGTCCGTCTTCTGCTGTGGTGCTAACAGCCCTCTAACCAGACACCTGAAGAGAGCAGCGTGGCCTTCACATGGTCGCATCCATGTTCCTCATGCTCTGTGCTCACTTCTGCTGAGCGAGGCCTCCACCTGTCCAGACAGCTGGAGGTGATGCCAAAGGGAGAGAGCACTATTCTTTATGAGTGACTATATTTGCAAAGATTGAGGGGAAGTGCACCCACACCCAGTAATGTTGCAGATACAAATCACTACCTTCAAATCAACCACTTTGTATGATTTCATTGTGTACTATTTTCATAATTTCTTTTAAATGATAACCAAATTATCCATGCAAAGATTATAAAAATAATTTATGTCTGCTATGGCAAACACTAAAATTCCTTCTCTAGCCTCAACCGCCATTCCTCCTTCCTCAAAATTATCTGCATTTGCAGATTCATTTTGGGTACACATTTCTGTTTGTAAATACATGTATTCTCTAGTTTCATCCATCCCACAGCCTATCACATATGAGAAAAATATTGGAGTACAACTTAAGACTATAAATATCTCTTTTAACTTCTTAAAATACTTGAGATTAGAAGTATATCTCCAAATTTTGAAAGGATCATCTCTGATTTAAAATAATAAGGAAAATTGGAGTTAAGTAGAAAGCAGGCCACTGTAATTCTGTGGCTCTTAAACTTGAATCCATATCAGAATTAGGTGAAGAAACTGAAAAAATATAAATGGTTATGGTGCCTTAGAAGAAAATGCTACAATAATGGGCAGCATTATTTTTAAAATGGTAATTTTTTAAATGCTTACCCAGATTTTAATGTATTGAAGAACCAGCGAAAACAACCAGGATAATTTCAAATAAGTGGAAAGCCCATTTTTACATAAACTAACAGAAAACTCTTGTTCTGATGCATAAATTAGTAGTAACAAATTGAACACAGATTCTTGTAATTCACCTTGGAGGTAGACGGTGCCAGGAATGATCCAAAGAAAGTGTGGGATGAGGGGACCTCACTCCATGTGCAATGCAGGCAAATTTTTTTAGGCTGAAGATGCTTTTTATACCACAAAGCTGATAACAAAATTAGGGCATCCTTCACTAGTTCCACAGCTTGGTACGTGAGAGGGCTGCTTGTTTCTGTATTTCCAGACAATCTTTCTTGGGAATTCAGACCATAACATCTTAATGGTGTGTTCATTCTGATCTGGCTCCTCCCACTGATGTTTGCAGTATGCAGTGTCCTTGGAGACATTTACTAATGTTTCTCTTACAGTAAATATGCTTTTAAAATGCTTAACCCATTATGGTCTGGCTCTCAGCATCTTTTCCAACAACTCCTTTTTTTTTGTTTTTTTGTCCAGGGTGACTGTGCCAGTCTTAGGTCGCCCTCCTCAGAAGATCTTACCCATCCGTGGCCACTAGCCAAGCTCCATGCACTGGGGTTTGAGATTCAAGGGTATAAAGTAGATTCAAGTTATTAGCATGGCTGGCTTTTTCAGCCCTATTAATGTGGGACAGCAGGGCTTTCCAAATACATCCTAATAAAGTTAAGAGTAGCAGACTACCAATTATCACCACCCTGAAGTTAGCAAGTTCAGAGGTTGATTTCCACCAATGTAAGGGGTTTATTTTATTTAATTGATATGTCACTGATTGCCAAAATTTGCCACCTGAAATCGTAGTAAGGTGATTCTGAGACATGCTCAAAATCCTTTTTTGCAAATGTGTAATTTCTATAGAAAAACTTGTTTGATGACCTATTAAATGATTTTAATTATTTCCCATTCATAATTGGAATCATTGTATGGGAGAGGAGTGATAAAAAAAGCACTTTCATTCCAATGACATTTCAAAACCTTGTTTTAAATTCAGATCATATACCTGATCTCCCATTTGTGTAACAGCCATCTCTAAGTCATTGAGGCTATTATTAATTTTCCCATCAATAAATGCCCGACTATGCCATAGCTCACTAGCATTTTTCTGCCAATTTCTAACATATTGTCGTGTTTGGATAGTCTCATGTAGGGCAGTTTCTACCTCAGCAGCAGCTGTAATAATACCTATAAGCCCTAACACAGCAGCTACAATTAATCCAATTAAACATTTTGTTCTTTTCAAATGATTTAGAAAGTGCCAAAGGATTTGGTTCTCAGGGGAAGACATCCAGCAGCGATTCATGTGAACCCAAAGCCATATTCTATGATGCCATTTTCCTATTAGAACCACAGTAGAATTTTCTTGTAAAACAGACTTTGATACATAAGTGTAAAGGAAGCAATTGCTGCAGAAAAACCATGTTTGATTAATGCTCACTCTTCCAACTATAAAAACTATGGGATCCCTAACACATATTTTAAGAAATTAAGTGGATTTTCTTTTTAAACTGGTAATATTAGTTTTACTGCCTTGCCAGTCAAAACTTGGGCTAGTTCCCAAAATAATTTCCACAAATACTTTTTTTTGTTAAGTTTAGTTTCCCATAGTTGTGGGATAAGGGTAAAGAAAAATGAGTTTATATGGCTAAGAAACATCACAGTGCATTGAGAGGTCATTTCAGAGGTTAAGTTTATGCATGTCTCAACAGGAACTCATTGACTGCCAAAGTAAATATTACTTCAAATAGCAGGGTTCCTTAGCATTCTGGAGAGATCTAGACACTATAGGCAGGGCAGACAGCTCAGGAGTTTGGTGCCCTGCCAGAGAGCTCCACATTAGAATTTATACTCCCCAGTGTGATAGAGTTGGACTCAGTTGTGTTTTCCCTGCACATGGCTCTGCTGCCACTTTATTTGAATCTACAGTTAGGACTAGAGTTGATTGTTGTATGTCCAAGAGACTTAAATCTTTGGGCTGTCCATGTGCCAGCTGGGCCTTGAAATTCAACAGATTTGCAACACTTACTCTCCAGTTCATTGGACTCACCCAGGACAGCTAACAAGGAGAGAAGAGAGTTTTAATAGCTCTTGCTACAGATACTAAAATGCTGAAAGGGTGAGGTCAGAAAGTGAGAAAGGTTTAGGTTAAGAGTTTTTGAGAAGATGATAAAGAGACCAGGCAATGAAAGAGAAACAGGGGACCCAGAGAAGGCAATATCCAGCCAAAGAAATGTGTAAAGTTGTCCTTTGGTGGTGGGTTGCTGGAAATCAAGGATGACCTTGAGGTGAGAGTGATCTTGTAAGTGTCCTTGAGAGGTGATGGCATGACCAAGGAACTTAAAAGAGGGCTGGAAAAACTAAGGTTTTTCCTTAGAAGCTTTGTCCCCATTTGATGCCAAAGCCTTTAAGAGTGTTAGGGAGTCTTGAATACAGGAACCAGCATAAGGGGAACAATGTAGAGATCATCAACATACTGGAGCACCATTGATTGCAAAAAATAGATTTCAGCAAAATCTTGTTTTAGTGCTTGGGAGGAAAAAATGGGGGCTTAGCATACCCTTGGTGAAGTACAGTCCAGGTTTAGTGTTGATTATGCCAAGCAAATGTGAAAGGGTATTGGCTCTCTGGTGAAACCTTTACAGAGAAGAATGCACTACAGAAGTCTACACAGGTAAAGAATTTGGCCTCAGGATTGACTAGTAAGGAGAATATGTGGATTGAGAACAACAGGCATTTTAGGTATAGGGATAGTATTAATGATGCAAAGATCATGGACAAGCCACCATCCATGATTGTTTGGTTTTCACACAGGGAAGATTAGGGTGTTGTATGGACTGGTGCAAGGAATGATAAGACATTTAGCAAGTTTTGAATTATATGCCTGGCTACTTCACTTGCCACTAGGCTTAGCAGGTATTGTGCTAGAGGGGGGATGGCTTAAAGTGCATAATAATTGGGGGGGGGGGTCTCTGAGAATGTGGCCAATGTTGATGGAATCAGTGGCCTATAAAGCAGAGGGAAGTGAAGCAAGGGCATTGGTAAGAGGTGTTGGGGAGTATCAAAGTGTGCTGATTAAAAGCAAGATGGCTTTTGGGATAAGTTTTCAACTATTAGTGACATCTTTCTTGTTGTTTGAAAATAGATGCATGAAAGGGTTGAGCTCCTGTAAGACCTCCAAGTACAGAATGGGAGAAGTTTAGAGAGGGGCATGGAAAATGGATGGTTAGAGATCTCCACAACAGTAGAAAGTTCATTACTCCAGGGAGGCTCTTGGGGCAACAAAGTGAGGTTTAGGATAGACAGGCTAGCCCCAAAGTCAATGAAGACAGAAAAGGCACTACCACAAATGGTCACTGGAATGAGCCCTAGAGTAGAGGATGAGATAGTAGTAGACACATAGATGTTACTTTCCCCAGATCATCCTTATGATGAAAAATCAGAGTTGAATGGCAGGGGCATTTGATTTCTGATGAAGGATTTTTGAAAAATCCCTCTGGATGATATTTATGGGGACTTTCATTTTTCCAGTGTCTAGGAAGTTTGCAGTAATGACAAGCTCCTGCTCTGGGGCCAGGAGGTAGTTGGCCCTGAGGTTAATTAAGAGGAGCTGGGTAATGGGCACCCCTGCTGAGACTAGAGTTGACTTAATTACAGCTGCAGGATTTTCATCTTGTTCTCTTTTTGTTACAAATGGAGTTAGTGCTGACATTGGACAATGATTGGAAGGAAGTCTTGAATACCAAGAATTTGCAAGTCAGCAAAAATTTGCATGACCAGAATAGAGAGTTAAGGACGAAGGCTTTCTAAGAGGATGGAGTTATCCTTAACAAGAGCTCCTGAATGGCTATGATTGAGTACTGAGGTTGCATCATAAGTTTCAGTGAATCAGGTGTAATATTCATAGACAGATTCCCCATCCTTTTGCTTTATGGCATGGACCTTTGAGAGGTCAACAGGTCAAGGGAAGGCACTTGGGAATGATATCTAATAAAATTTTTGTGATATGCTGAGCTGTGTCCCAATCCTCCTCAGGGGTCCATTGTTGTTTAAGGTAAGATAGAACAAGTGCAGGTAAACTATTTATCCTTGGCTGGCAATGATTTGGGTGACTTGAAAGAAGCCAGGGTGTCTGGCTTATACATGAGAAAAATAATTTCAAACTAATGGTGAAAACCAACTGGGTCTTCATGGGGATTGAGGAGGCTCTTAGTGAAACAGTTCAGTTCACTTGAGTCCATGGAACATAAGAATAATGGGGCATTTCTTTAACTTTATTTTATTTATCCCAAAACATGTGAGATTTGGTTTAAAAGGAAAACTGAGGAAGAGAATTGGGGTTAACTTCAAGGATAAAAAGATTGAAGGTAGTCAAGATTAGGGAAGAGGGTCATAAAGGAGTTTAGAAGTTTTGGGCATGGAATCCAAGCCTCAGATTTTACTTTCAGTCTTTTCAGAGAGGTCTCAAGATTCTGCTTTAAAATCCTATACAATGTCATGGGTTTCTGAATTAAGGTCTTTTACAAGATCAGAGTTTTGAGAAAAGCACTCACTGGCATGTGGAGACTGATAATTGCAGGCAGGAAGTTTATTGAGAAGCTCTACCATCAGAGGTGGTCTGAAGAAGAGACTTCAACCCACCCATGGAAAGTGGTTGATATGACTTTATATATCAATAGGTGGGGAAACATTAGTCCATGTGGAGAGGTTTAGAGACTGAGTAGAGCCTGGGGCCAATAAGGGGCTGTAAAAGTGAATTCTTCCTATGTATGGCTGAGGGTAGTAGCCTAGGGGATAAGGTATTCTTGGAATGTGGGAGGGGTTGGTGGCACCTGGCCCAGGAAGGGTTGCTCCACACCCACTGTGATATGGATCCTTTATTAATTCTTGGGGGAAAATGGGCTGCCTCCATGCATGTAGGCTGTGGCTTGCTCAATCAGTCAGAATTGAGCCATGGTCTTATGACCTGTTAATCATTGTAAACCTTGTAAGGGGGAACCTCTAACATTCTTAACTCTTCAATTACATACACACACAGGCACACACACACACACACATATATATATGATGATGATGATGATGAAAGACCTAAGTAATGTGAATATTGGGCAGAATGGAAGGGTGAGGGGATTCAGGGCATCAACTCAGTCTAGCAACTTTTTTCTGTTATGGGGCAGTGAAGGTTTCCCTTCTGTTCTGTCCAGCGGGTTCTGATTTCTGGTTCCAAAGAGGGTGGTATTGTTGTTCTTGTAGCAAAAAATGCTGTTCACATATTCCTGAGTTGTTGATTGCACAATTTAGTGTATGAATCAGATGAGAAGCTGTAAGAGACAAGGACCAAAAAGAAGAAGCAGGAGGGCAAGATGGCGTTAGTGTAGGAGGGCGCACACTGCAAGCTCCCAGAGCAAGGTGGATTGGGGACGGGGTCCTGCCCGGGGGTCTGTGCTGTGCACACGTGGAGTGAGAAGCTTGGGACATCTATCTGCGCGGATCAGCGGCGTGGACCAAACGGTGGAGATTCGTGAGTTTTGAGGCTGCCAGTGGAGGTTGGCACAGGCGGCTGAGCGCCGTGGTTACGGAAAAAAATAATAAAACGGCCATTTGGAGCCGCGGGCGGGGCGAAAAAAGTTTTATTTTCTGGGGAGCTGGCTGCCTGGCGCCCCTTGGACCTTGTGTGAACAGAGCAAACGAGCTAGTCAGCACCCGGTGAACCGGAGGGGGGATTTTGGTCGGGGAACGCAGCTGATTTCCCTAGCCACCCAGGGATAAGACCCGGGCCGCTGCGGAGCCAGGAGGAAGGGACACTTCCCAAAAAAAGGAGGGTTCGGTTGGAAGACAGGGAAGGGTATTTTATATTTTTAGACATCCATCTGGCTGTCTGCACCGCCCCATAGCTTTGGGGAGCAGATAAGCTGACCTGAAGTAGCATTAGGCTGAGAGCAGACGCGAATCTGCACTCAAACTGATTTACTGAGCAGCCCGGTGACGCTGGAGCTCGGCGCCAGAAGGGGCGGAATCCGCCATCTTTAGCACTCCTCACTGACTAACATCAGAGTTTCAGCTAACCTGGGGAGTCCGGAAAATGGGACGTGCTTGATTAATTTCCATGGGCCCAGCTAGGGTCCCTTCCGTATGGGGGTTGGTCTAGAAGAGGAATTATTTTGGGTCCTGCATTTGGCTTAAAAAAATAAAAAAATAAAAAAATAAAGTGAGGTCACCTCAACAAATGAAAAATAAATTCTTTTTAATTTAGTTTAATAGCTAAAAGCTGCTTCAGGACCTGCATATAGAAACCTGTGGGGAAATTCATTGATAAACACAAGTAGGCAGGAAGGATCCACGTGGACCCTAGGGGAATCATTGACCCCCCTTAGCTCTGTTTGACTGCTTGCCTGGGTGGATCTTTGGTTTCTCTCTGTTGCTTTCTGGTCTATTGCTATTATTCCCA
>JAKSZT010034827.1:900-13002 GCA_026826555.1 Tolypeutes matacus | reverse complement strand
CCTACCTATGTGCCAGGTGTGCATGAAATCTAGGTGGAGCTGCAACTCCTACCCTACAGCTCAATGGACTCATCCAAGTCACCTGGTGAGGAGACAACGATGGGAAATGGCCATCCCAGGGAATGGAGAGGGCCTACATCTGCAGGCAGGATCAAGTATATGTGTTTTTAAGTTTTAATGTACATTAAAGTAAATCTGGAAATCTCTTCTGGGATATTCTTGTCTACATTTTATATGACATGTACATTTCCCCAGTTTGTTACATAAAATTTTGAGTTTTTCTAAATCCTTGGAGGAACAGACATTCTCAATTCAAATATAATCAATATTTTCCCATTGTAGTTTGTGTTTTCTTCTTATATGCTAGATACTTACCTAGGCTAGTATCCTGAAGATATTATCCAATGTTAGTATCTAAGCCATTTTAGTTCTTACTATTGTGTGTTGTCCTTATACCACATAATTTGTGCAAAGTGAAAGCAGGAGTGAAATTTCTTTTATTGTCAATGAATATCCATCTACCCATTCACTATTAACTGAAAGTACATATACTACCATTCAATACCTTTATTATATATTGTGTTCCTAAGTGAGCTTTTCTATAGCTGTGTACTTTATTCTGTTGTGTTGATTTCTTTGTTTATTTCTACAATTATACCACATATAAAATGAATTTAATGTCAATTACATTTGGGGAAATAATAATCAGTATTGGGAAAAAATATATTTTTTTCTTGACTTGATATTCTTCAAGGAAAGCACATGGAAGTAGTTGAATTTTGGGTATGTATTTTTTTGAAATTGGGTATTATATTTTATAAAAAGGAAAATTAAAAGACAATGCTGTAGGGAAATGATTATTGGAAGGATACTATATATTCATTAAATATTGGATAGTATTACATTAATGGATAGATTTATGGTTTTAGGAGGAATAAATATCAAGTGATGTCTTTGCCTTCAAAGTTGTTTTTCAACTAAGGAATTGAATATATGTGATAGGTGTTTTATATGATTGTTCTATATGATGGAAATTTCCACCTTTTAGATATAATTTTAGGTAATCAATATTGATGTAATTAGAACCAGTATATTTCAGGAGTCATGCCCACCTGTAATTTAAGTTTTTAACAGTAAATTCAAGGAAGTGAATAAATATTAATGATTAGGTTACTTTTTTGAAGAAACTTTAACACTCTAAATTTAATCAATAGTCATCAGCATACTCTAATTATATATTGTTAATTGTATATGGTAAAAAATCATATATTCCAAATCACGTTTAGAATTCATTTACTTATTATAAAAATAATCTTAATGTAAACACCTAAGGATAGTAGAGTTTACCATGTTTCTCTCCCTGATTGTGGGTTTAAGAGCCAACATATGAGAACGTCTTTAAAACATCTTAACCATTCTGCCCTGAGAAGAAGTAACATGTCCTGTTCAGGCTGCTCCAATATTCTGGGCCAAGAATGTGGATACTATGTGGGCAAAGAATGTAGGCATCAACTGTGGGTCAAAATAATAGGCAACAAAAAATGGACTTGTGCCATAATTAGGAAATTTTTGTTGCTCTCGGCACAAATTTTTTTTCTTACTGTAATGAAAACTCATCTTCATTTGCTAATACAATATCTAATGGTTTTCCAGAGAAACTGTAGAAATTAATGCACACACACAAACAATATTTCCACACATTCTTTGTTCCACATCATCACCAATAATTGGTGAATCCAGATATATTTTTTCAAACTGTTGAATATGTGGTAATTCCAGGTGGATACACTGTTTATTTTCCTCATACCAATGATGCAGAATATACTGTCTTCTGTAAAACAAGATATCTGTACTTCTTTTCTTAAAAATTCCTGTCTAAGCCTGAAAAGTTGCACATGTTTTTAAGTGGTTTATGTCTAATTCTATGTCCTTTGTTGGTTCTTGGGGAAAAAAAAACTTCATTTATTGCAATTAAATTAAAAAATATGTTTCCACTGTGCATATTTTGCATCTTTTCCTCCATCTACTCTTCCTTATACTCTCATCCTGTTGCTTCTCATCCACCTCATCCTTCTAAAACATTCCTTCAAACTTCTGAAGTTATCTTCAAAATTATTTTAATATTGATTTCCACATTTCATCCATTATTTAATCTTGGTTTTGAGTAGGTTGAGTAAAAGGAATGTAATTCCCACTGCATTTCCTTGCTGCATCTGTCAGCTGCGTGTTCATATATATACCCTCTATTCTGTTGCATCTTGACTTGTCTTTTTTTCGCCTTTTTACCACTATATTTATTTATTATTATTTTATAGATAGACTTGATATCTGTTTATGAAATCCTTTTAGCTTTTTATTCCTTAAGAGTGTTTATGCTATTTGGATTTCCTCTGCCTGTCTCTCTGTGTATCTATTTGTATCAGACCCAACAAGAAGGTGGAGTCTCAACCTGAATCATGCCTTACTGACCTAGTCCCATCAAAAGCCCTAAGTGATCGTATTAAGTAATCTAATCAAAGGGTCTTCAACTGAATTTACTACAATCAAATGTTATCACACCTACAGGAATAGACAAATTTAAAAATACAATCTTTCTTTTTTAGGTGATTCATAAAATAATCTCAAACTGCCACAGCCTGTTGAATATGATTTCTGTTTCCATCTCATGCTAGTTCCTCAGGTCCCTTGTCTTTTGATATGGATCTCTCATAGTTGCTTCATTTATGTAGTGTTCTAAGGCAACACAAGTAGGAATTCAGGAATGTAGTACCTGACATTTATGATTTTTCTTCCTCATATTTGATTCATATTCACCTGATTAAAATTAAGAATGCATTTTTATTTGAGTCTAATTCTGTCACTTGATGGTATTCTCTTGCTCACATATGGTGATTCTAGCAATGCAAGAAATTATAACAATGAGGTGGAGCCAGTGGCCACTTGACACTTTTGGGGTAAGGAGGGGATGAGCAGTTGAAATACAGGGGCTTCTTTGGGAGTTGGAGATTGTCCTGAGGACTGTTGTGGCAATGGATGTAGGCCATTTTAAATCAGCACACACCACTCAGAACTGAGTGGGAGAGAGTGTGGACTACAGTGTGAACTGTGGTCTATAGTTGGTGGCAAGGCTCCAGGATGTGTAAGTTCATTGAGGGTGGTGGGCCACACTTGTGGGAGATGTTTGTGTGGGATGTGGTGGGAGGTGTGGGAGGTGGGCAACATGGGAATCCCAGTGGGTTCCATGTAATATTTTAGGTAATCTAAGCACCTCTTAAAATATATGTATATATATATATATAAATAACATTTTTGTAAGCAAATACAAATATATGCATATATATTTATATATCATTTTGCAAATGTTTGTATGTACTGTAAGAATTTTGATTTTTACCCATAATAAAAAAAAAAGAATGCATTTTTAAAATTTGTTTTCCAATTTAAATGAAAAATCATGTATTTCTTACCAATATAACGTTCATACTCATTTTTAACAGTCACCCCCCCACTTCATGTTTTCTCAAACCCACCAGATATTGACAATCCTAATTCAGTTTCTTTGTCAGGTCTCTATTATATTCTATTTTCTAAATAGTTACCATTTGCACTGTTAATTCTGGAAATTATCTACACAAAAACTTGTCTCTTGCACTCATTTGATTTTTTTCAATTATCATGTTTGTAAAGTATGAGAAATTTATTGTTTTTTATTATCCCTTTGTCTTTGCACTTTGAACCCTTTTCTTCCTTCTCTTTCTTCATTTATATATTCTTCATGCACCATTCTTAGTTTGTTGAATCAAGGTACTTTTAATAGTCTCATTTCCATGAAAATTATTTTTTCATTATTTTGTGTGAAGGTGTAGGTGTGTTTGCATTTGTGCATATATCATTAATTTAGTGTCCCTAAGGTATTTTCTTATGTAGGAAAGGACTGTGATTTGCTTATGGATTACCCATGATTTGGGTTTTTAAAAAAGAAAATAATGGATGGAGCATTGTTACATTGAAACCTCTAAAATGGCAAAATTGATTTGAGGGAAAGTGTTGAGAAAGCATTTGCAAGTTTCATAAATTCTAAGGGAGAATGAATCATAAATATTCCCTTAAAATAACCCTCAGTATTCTATTTCCTTTAGGGCAATGTCTGGTGCTCTTGGATTCTGAATGCATGCTGGATTGCCTGATGCCACATGCAGATATGAGGAGTTGTCCGCTAATAGATTTTTCCATGATTTTATATTCACATTTTGAGTCATTTCAGCCTATATCTTCTGCCTAGGATCACAGTCTCACCCATATATATTTTTTGTTCCCCTTCTTAAGGATATTTTGTAGCAGAACTGTTTTGTTCATTATCCTAATTGATTATTAGTATAGTATTACAATAAGCTAGAAAAATGCATCTATTACTAAAATATAACCACAAATACAGAGAGAAACATAAACACTACAAGAAAAAAATAGATACAGAGAGGTGATATATTGATAGTTAAGAAGAGGGAGAGGAGTAGAGGGAGGGGAGAGGAGCAGAGGAGAGGGAGAAATATAGATATGGTAGGTAGATATACTAAGAGTAATGTTTTGGTAGGTAGAATATCTGTTCTTGAACTAAGCATGAAATCGAACTTTATTATCCTAAATGAATGCAATTATTGTTTTAAAATTAGTAATACAGCAAATAACAAATTAGGATAAATGATAAACATCCAAAAACCTGAAACCCATAGGTAATTTTTCCAGGATAATTTCAAGTTTATATAAAATTGTTGTGAAAGGGGTGAGGGAGGGGCCAGCAAGAGTGCCAGTGATTCTTCTAAGTCTTTTGAAGCTGTGTTTCCTAATGCAAGGTATTAATAATGGATGGTATATTGGAACTCTGTATTTTATGCATGATTTTTCTGTAAAACTACAACTTCTTTAATAAATACATACAGAATAAAATTCAAAAGATGGATAAAATAAAGAGACTGATTATATAAAAAAGTAGGATTTAAGAAAAAGCTTAATTAAAGCAAAGATGCTCTTTAACAATAACAAGGAGATGATATAATTAAAATAGAACATTCTGGGACATTTATGGGCTGAATAACTTCATGTCAATAGATATGAACAAAGCCTGTTTAAATTCTATGGATAAAGTGATGGAAAGACAAGAGTAGTGAGAGACTTTAACTCATTTTCTTGAAATATCATAACTAAAGTAGCTGGAATATAGAGGATATGATTAGTAAAAATGAGAAAAGTATCTTGAATAGACAAAAAAGACTACACAGCATTGGTAGAAAGGGAGATTTTGAATGAGAAACAACATAAATAAGTCTGTTTTAAATGACCACAAATACACTGAGACAATTAATTGGATAATGAATAAGACATTATAATACCTCAAATTAATATATTCAAAGTGGTAAGGAATGATTTTTGTGTCTGTATTATGCTATGAGTAAAATATATTACAGACTAAAGAGTACTGGGGGAATTCTGTATGTGTTTATATACATAATTTATATAGATATGCATAATTTCAAGCATTAAATGTTCATTTCATATGTTTTAATTTTGAGAATATAGACAGGATTTTACAGAATACACACATTTCACAAATAGAGAGTTGGACATGAAAAACTAAGACACAGAGTTTTATAGCTCAAATGTGACTTGTCAATAACAATAAAAAAAGATACAGGCAACAGAATTCTGGGCATTTTACAGGGAAAGGGGAAAGAGCTGGAAGGATTGTGGTAAAAATGCAAAGCCAAATATGTTGCAGTGGGCACATGGTGTAGTAGATGGCTGTGAGAAGATTTTTAAGAGATGCTTTATATTCAATTGGACCTAAGAGAGCAATCAATACAGAAATTATAAAATAAAAGTAAATTGCCAACTGTGGGTGCAGGTGCATAAGGCTTTATTATGGGCTTCCACAGAATGCAAGCTAAGCACCATTTAAAAATAGTATTATATAACAAAGCACAGCATATTAATGTTTGCATGTTCTTATAGCCAGGACCACAGAGTGAGAAAAGCAAACACATGAAGATAAGATCCTCAAAATTTGAGATAGTGGTAAAAATAATAATGGATCACATCAATCATGCAAAGTCTGTAAATGTTTCCTGTTTGGATGGCAGAACATAACAACTCACTCACCAATGAACCACCAGCTGCCTGTGTGCAGAGGAGTGGGGTGATGGTGATCACATAGTGCAGAAGGTAGCAAATGGCAACATAATGATCATAGGAAATCACTACCAGGAAGGCCAGCTCTGTCATTCCAAAGAAGATAAACAGGAAAATTTGAGTGAAACATGCCCGAGAGAAATTAATTTATTTTCCTTCAGAGAATTACCAATCCTTTTAGGAACAGAGACTGAAATGCAGCCTAGATCTATAATGTACAAATTGCCTATAAAGAAATACATTGGAGAGTGCAGATGTGGGTTGGTTACAATGACAGTAACAGAAGATTCCCAGTCAGGGCTCCCAGATAAAGCACAAAAAAGAGCAGAACTTCCATGACTTGCAGTACTGGGAGCCTGAGATATCCTTGAGGAAAAATTCTGTTATGGGAATGAGGTTGCTCATGTCTATTTCTATATTGCCATTTCCTGGGAGTCACTGTATAAATTGATAAGGTGATGCTAAAAAACAAAATAGGGACAACTCATAATGACAAATAAGATGTAGGGGATATACAGGATAACAAGTGGCAGTCTTTTAAAACTAGTGTGTTCATTTGAATCTTTTTAGGACCCCAGAAAATTATGTTCTAAAACTTTTTTAATTCCTGTGAGATCCTTTTGATTGGATTGGATTCAGTTTAGGATCTTTAATAGGATTGCTTCAGTGAGCTTTGACCCAGGGTGGGTCTTGACCCTTTTTCTGGAGTCCTTTATAAACAGAGGACTGAAAACAGAGACACACAGAGAAAAGTGCAGAGCTAGAGAAACCTGCAAGAGGCTGGAATCAGCAGAGTACAGAAGAGGCCCCTTAGAGGTTGAAATAGATGAGGCCAAGAGGACAGAGGAAAGTTGACCAATATGTCTGATCACTGAGAGCTGAATTTCTGAAACCAGCGGAGCTGCCATTATACCCTGCCCTGTGTCAGATGGGCCACAGCTGAGCTTAGGAAGAAAGCCTGGAGGGAAAGGCAGAGACCTTGGCAAAGACCAGCCACCAGTGTGCCTTGCCATATGGCAGGATTCCAGAATCACCAAAAAGTGAAGTTTGGTGAGATGGCAACTGCATTGGTTTGGACATTATCACAGCCTTAGAAATGTAAGATTTTAATCTAGTAAATTTCCATTATAAAGCCAACCAATTTCTGGTATTTTACATTGACAGCCTTTAATACAGTGAGACAGTCAATGAAAGTACATATATTTTTTTTGTTTTCTACCTCAAATGTGCTGATATTTAATAACTTCACTATTCACAGGATAAAATAATACTTAAAAAAATGAATGCATTTAATATGATATCATGATCCAACAACCTCCATTTTCAGTTGTGGAAAACCTAGAATTGAGGAATTATAACTATAAAATTTTAGAATTTTTATTTTATTATTATTTTACTTATCTATATTCCTTTTGACTTCACAAAGATATTTTATATATTTCTTGAGCAATTTAATAAATAATAATAATATTTTGTTTATATTGGTTATAGCCATATTAATTTCTTATATTCTGTAAAATATTTGTGCAAATTATTTTTCTATAATATTCATTTGTTTTTTATTTTGTTTGTTTGTTTTAAATATACTTTTATATTTATTTAAAGATACTTAGGTTACATAAATGTTACATAAAAAATATAGGGATTCCCATATGCTCCACTCCCCATACCTCCCACTTTTTCCCACATAAACAACATCCTTATTACTGTGGTACATTCACTGCAATTGATAAACACATTTTAGGGCATGCCACTGAGCATTGAATTTAGTTTACACTGTAGTTTACACTCTCTCTCACACAATTCTATAGATTATGGGAAGATATATAATGGCCTGTATCTGTCATTGTAATGTCATTCAGGACGATTCCCAAGTCCTGAAAAAGCCTCCATATTATATTTGTTTTTCCCTTTCCATGCCCTCAGAGCCTTCAGTGGTCACTGCCTCCACATTAATGTTGTAATTTCTTCCATTGCTAGAATGCCAATGTCTGTAATAGAATACCAGGATGTCCACTCTAGTCCATGGTTCATTCCCCAATCCTGAGAATTCTGGGATGATGATGTCCACTCCACCTCTAATTGAGAGGGGACTTCAATCCCATACAGCCAATGGATGAGACTCTCTTGCTTGCAGTTGTAGGTTTTCTTATTTCCTTGGTATGGTGATTGCCATCCTCACTTCTTTGTTAGTTGTCCTGGGTAAGTCCAATGAACTGGGGAGTAGGTTCTGCAACTCCACTGAAGCTCAGGGCATAGCTGGCACATGGGCAGTGCAAGGATTTAAGTCTCTTGGATGTACACCTATCAACTCCAGCACTGACTATAGGGTCAAATAGAAAGGACAGATGAGCCATATGTAGGGAAACCATAACTGAGTCCAACTCTGTCACACTCAGGAGCAGAAACCCCAAAGTAAGGCCCACTGGCAAACCACCAAACTCTGGAACTATCTGCCCTGACCATAGGATCTGGGTGTCTCCAGAGCCCTTAGGAGCCTCACTATTTAGTAGTAGTATCTATTTTGTCAGTCAATTAGATCCTGCTAAGATGTGCATAAATGTTACACGTGGGATGACCTCCTGACCCAATTTGAAGTCTCTTAGCCATATAAAATCATTTGTCTTTACGTTTCCTCCCTTTTATTCAAGGTCTTTTTCCATTTGCTTTACTTGGTAGTAATTCCTCAATGCCAGAGAAGCTCATCCCCGGGAATCATGTCCCATGCTGATTGGAAGGTAGTATATTTATATGCTAAGTTTGGCTTAGAGAGAGGACACATTTGAGCAACAAGGTGGCTTTCAGGAGGTAACTCTTAGGTACTCTGCAACACTAGGCTAAGTTTCAATTTCAGGAGCAAAGGCTCATAAGCATAGTCATCAATAGCAAGGGCTCATCAATGAACCATCCCCCTTTGCTAGTCATTGCTGCTGTAATTGGGGGGTTGTTTCTGTTACATTAGAGAATGAGACAGAGCTCTCCAGGATGGGAATTCATTATTCTTTTGGCTATTGTGTGAATCTCCACCCACTGTGACAATGCCCCATGAATCTTTGAACACATTTATATACAATAATATATGCCCAGGTGAACTTCCTCCCATGTATCCCCCATCACCGAGCTGCCTCACCAATGATCATCCCCTGCCCCAGTTGTATTCCTTCTGTGATCCAAAGCTTCATAAAAAATGATGGCAATAAAATAGCCAAATACAATTAATAGGAAATTGAAATAATAAGGATACATTTAAATATAAGAAATAAAATGCATAATTTTTTTAAAAAAACTAAAAATGAAATTTAAAAATTGTGATATTAAAAATAATGTAGGGAAAAGTTAAGATGGCGTTAGTGTAGGAGGGTGCACACTGCAAGCTCCCAGAGCAAGGCGGATTGGGGACGGGGTCCTGCCCGGGGGTATATGCTGTGCACGCGTGGAGTGAGAGGCTTGGGACATCTATCTGCGCGGATCGGCGGCGTGGACCCAACGGTGGAGATTCGTGAGTTTTGAGGCTGCCGGTGGAGGTTGGCACAGGCGGCTGAGCCCCGCGGTTAGGGAAAAAAAAAATAAACGGCCATTTTGAGCCGCGGGCGGGGCGATAAAGTTTTATTTTCTGGAGATCTGGCTGCCTGGCGCCCCTTGGACCTTGTGTGAATAGAGCAAACGAGCTAATCAGCACCCAGTGAACCGGAGGGGGGATTTTGGTTGGGCAACGCAGCTGATTTCCCTAGCCACCCAGGGATAAGACCCGGCCGCTGCGGAGCCAGGAGGAAGGGACACTTCCCAAAGAAGGGAGGGTTCGGTTGGAAGACAGGGAAGGGTATTTTATATTTTTAGACATCGAACTGGCTGCCTGCACCGCCCCATAGCTTTGGGGAGCAGATAAGCCGACCTACAGCAGCATTAGGCTGAGAGCAGATGCGAATCTGCACTCAAACTGATTTACTGAGCAGCCTGGTGACGCTGGAGCTCGGCGCCAGAAGGGGCAGAATCCACCATCTTTAGCACACCTCACTGACTAACATCAGAGCGTCAGATAACCTGGGCCCAGCTAGGGTCCCTTCCGTAAGGGGGTTGGTCTAGAGGAGGAATTATTTTGGGTCCTGCATTTGGCTAAAAAAATAAAAAATAAAAAAAAAATAAATAAAAGTGAGGTCACCTCAACAAATGAAAAATAAATTCTTTTTAATTTAGTTTAATAGCTAAAAGCTGCTTCAGGACCTGCTCATAGAACCCTGTGGGGAAATTCATTGATAAACACAAGTAGGCAGGAAGGATCCACGTGGACCCTAAGGGAATCATTGACCCCCCTTAGCTCTGTTTGACTGCTTGCCTGTGCGGATCTTTGGTTTCTCTCTGTTACTTTCTGGTCTATTGCTATTATTCCCGTTTTCCTCCCCCCTTCCTTTTTCCTTCTATTTTTTTTTTTTTAAATAGGTGCTACCATCTGGACGCTTATTTGCTGGGCTTCTTATTCAGTAATTTAACACTCGCTGTATATATTGATTCTGTATTACAAACTATTGCTTATCCTTCCTGCATCTTTCTGCCTTCTGTTTTCTGTTGTGGCTCTTAGAGACAACATTTTTTCATAGGCCCACAACTTAAGGGTGTCAATTTCTATCCCAACTATTTTGTTTTCTTATTCTTCTTTTTTCTTTTTTTTTTTTTTTAATTAGTATTAACTTTTTCCTTTCAGAACTTTCTCTACTATTTCTATCCCTCCTCAGAATTCTAGCCTTCTAAATCACTATATATATATATATATTCCTCCATTTGTTTTCCCAGTCCATTGTAGGAACTCCATATTTTTTCCTAGTACTCTACACTGCCTACTCAAGTTAAATATTCATCTCATTAAGTCTCATATTGCCCCTCTTCTAACTTTTATCAATATTTCTATTATCCTTCTGCCTTCCTTACATCTTTTGATTCCTCTGGCCCTAACCTTTTGTCTTCAAGGGAACATAGAAAGAAGCAAGGAAATAAAATAAGAAGAAAAACTGCCAAAGAGAAAACTTAACTCACACACAGAACCAACAGCTAAATAAAATTCTAGAGCATAGAGAAAAGCTAATCAACTGAACAAACCCATCAAGATAATATGATGACAAGAGGGCACCAGAAAAATACAAATGACTCTGAGAAACTGGAAAACATGGACCAGTCCAGTGCACAAAATAAAAACCAGAAAGCAATGCAGTACATCGAACAACTAATCAAAGCTATCCAAACAAATATCATGGACCAACTTAAAGAACTGAAGGAAGAGATTAAGGATATAAAGAAGACACTAGGAGAACATACTGAAGAAATAGCTAACACAGCTAAAAAGGTAATGGATATGATGGCGAACAAAGACACAAGTCATGAAATGAAAAAGACGCTGGACTCACATGGCAGCAGAATTGAACAGGCAGAGGAAAAAATTAATGATATGGAAGACAATACAGTTGAAATCAAAGAGATTGTAGAAAAGATAGACAAAAAGATAGAAAAAATCCAGTATGGTCTCAGGGAATTAACCGATAATGCAAGACGCACAAACATACGCATTATGGGCATCCCAGAAGGAGAAGAGAAGGGAAAGGGAACAGAAGGAGTGTTGAAGGAAGTTATGGCTGAAAACTTCCCAACTCTATTGAGAGAGATGGATGTGAAGATCCAGGAAGCACAGCGCACCCCAAATAGTATAAATCCCAACAGGCCAACTCCAAGACATATACTTGTCAAACTGTCCAATGCTCAAGACAAAGAGAAAATACTCAAGGCAGCAAGAGAAAAGAGAACCATCACATACAAGGAAAGCACAATAAGATTAAGTGCTGATTTCTCAGCTGAAACCATGGAGGCAAGAAGACAGTGGTATGACATAGTCAAAACACTAAAAGAAAAAAACTTCCAGCCACGAATTCTCTA
>JAKSZT010034811.1:1207-22388 GCA_026826555.1 Tolypeutes matacus | reverse complement strand
GCCAAATCAGTTGTGATACTTAACATGTGAATGCAGCAATTTCTTCAGTGGTGAAACTAAGCATGTAACTTCATTAATTGGCTGTTATGCACTTGTTTTAAGTCACAACCAATATCAAAACCATGGTTTTACCTAAGGTTCTGGGAAAGCAGTAGTATCTTTATTTGTGAAAACTAAGGAAGTTATTTCTTTAATTGTCTACTAGGCACTTGTTTTCACTTACATTCAATTTCAAAACATTTGTTTGACCTAGTGCTCTGTGAAGGAAGGAGGTATTTCAGTTTTGAAAACTAAGCAAGTTGCTTGTTTAATTGCTTGCTACACACTTGTTTTCACTTACAGTCAATGTCAAAACCCTGGTTTTATCTAACACTCTGTGAATGAAGGTGTTTCTTCAATTTTCAAAAATTAATCAAGGTTTTTGTTTTATAGGGTACTATTCAGTCCTTCTTACTTACAATCAATGAAAAAACACTGATTTTATCTTTGTGAATGAAAGTGGTTGTTCAGTTTGGAAAACTATGCAAGTTACTCATTTAATTGCCTGTTGCACAAATTTTTTCACTTACAATGAATGTCAAAGCACTGGTTTTACCTAATGCTCTGTGAATGCAGTAAGCTATTCTTTCCTGAATCCTATGCAAGTTACTTGTGTTATTTGCTGGTTTTTTTTCACTTACAATTAATGCCAAACAATGGTTGTACCTAATGCTCTATGAAGGAGGGACGTCCTTTAGTATTAAAAACAATGGAAGTTACTTGTATAATTGGCTGTTATGCACTTGTTGTCACTTAAAATCAATGTCAAAATGCTGGTATTACATAACCCTTGTGTATGCAGTAGTTTCTTCAGTTTTGAAAACTAAGTGAGTTATTTTTCATTTGATGCTATATACTTGTTTTCACTTACTACTAATGTCAAAACCTTGGTTTTACCTAATGTTCTTTGAATGAGGTCAATTCTGCAATTTTCAAAAATTAGTCAAGGTACTTGTTTAATAGGATACTATTCACTTCTTCTCACTTACAAGCAGTGAAAAAACATGGGTTTTACCTAATGCTTTGGGAATGATAGTGGTTCTTCAATTTTGCAAACTAAGCAAGTTTCTCATTTAATTGCCTGCTTCACAGTTCTTTTCACTTACAATCAATGACAAAATTGTGATTTACCTAATGCTCTGTGAATGCAGAAGTTTCTTCTGTTATGAAAATTAGGCATGTTAATTCGTTAATTGGCTGCTTTGCACTTGTTTTCACAATCAGTGAAAAAACACTGTTTTTATCAAATGCTTTGTGAATGTAAGTGGTTCTTCAGTTTGGAAAGCTATGCAAATTTCTCATTTAATTGCATGCTACACACTTCTTTTCACTTATAATCAATGTCAAACCACTGCTTATATGTAATGCTCTGTGAATGCAGTAGGTTATTCTCTTTTGAATTTTAAAGAAATTACCTGTGTTATTTGTCAGTATTTGTTTTCACTTACAATCATTGCCAAGATAACTGGTTTTTCCTAATTCTCTTTGATTGCAGTAGGGCCTTAAGTTTTGAAAATTAAGCAAGTTACTTGTAAAATTGCCTGTTATGCACTTGTTTTCACTTACAATCAATGTCAAAATGCTTGTTTTAGTGAACACTTGTGAAGGAGCAGTTTTTTTTAGTTGTGAAAAATAAGCAAGTTAGTTTTTCATTTGGTGCTATGCACTTGTTTTCACTTACAAGTAATATCAAAACCCTGTTTTTAAATAATGCACTGTGAATGAGGGAGGTTCTTCAGTCTTCAAAATTTAAAGAACATGCTTATTTAATATGATACTCTTCACTTGTTTTCATTTACAATCAATGTCAAAAGGGTGGTTTTACCTAACACTCTGTGAATGAAGGAGGTTCTTAAATTACTCAAAATTAAGCAAGGTACTTGTTCAATAGGATACTGTTCAATGCTTCTCACTTACAATCAATGAAAAAAAATGGTTTTACCTAATGCTTTGTGAATATATGTAGATATTCAGTTTTGTAAACTAAGAAAGTTACCCCTTTAATTGCCCTCTTCACACTTCTTTTCACTTATAATCAATGTCAAAGCAGGGGTGACACATAAGATTCTGTGATTTCATTCATTTCTTCACTTGGTTTTCCCAAGTAAGTCCTTGTTTAATTAGCTGCAATGCACTTGATTTCACTTATAATAAATATCAAAACACTGGTTTTAGCTAATGCTCTGTGAATGTATGAGGTTCTTTAGTTTTGAAATCTAAGCAAATTACTTTTATTTGGCTGCTATGGCACTTGTTTTCACATACAATCAATGTCAAAACACTGGTTTTACCTATGGCTCTGTGAATGCAGTACGTTCTTCAGTTTTGAAAACTAAGCAATTCATTTGTTTAATTGGTTGCTATGCACTTGTTTTCACTTACAATGGCAATATGCTGGTTTTACCTAATATGCTGAAGATGCAGTTGCTTCTTTAAGTTGTGAAAACAAACAAGTGACATTTTAATTGGATGCTATGCACTTCTTTTCACTTAAAATCAACAAAAAACAATGGTTTGCCTTACACTCTTGGAATGCTACAGTTTCTTCAGTTGGGAAAACTAAGCCATTTACATTTTAAATGACTGTATGCACTTGTTTTCACTTACAGCCAATGGCAAATCAGTTGTGATACCTAACACACTGTGTATGAATTCATTTCTTCAGTTGTAAAAACCATGAACGTTACCTTTTTTTTAGCTGCTATGCAGTTGCTTTACCTTGTAATCATGGTTTATCTAAAGTCTGGGAATGCAGTAGTTTCTTTATTTGTGAAAACTAAGGAAGTTATTTCTTTAATTGGCTACTATGCACTTGTTTTCACTTACATTAAATATCAAAACACTTGTTTGACCTAATGCTCTGTGAATGAATGAGGTTCTTCATTTTGAATTCCAAGCAAGTATTTCAATTTACTATTATGCACTTGTTTTCACTTACAACCAATGTCAAAACCTGGTTTTAGCTAACACTCTGTGAATGGAGGTTCTTCAATTTTCAAAAATTAAGCAAGGCACTTTTTAATAGGATACTCTTCAGTTCTTATCACTTACAATTAATGAAAAAACCCTGGTTTCACCTTTGTGAATGTAAGTGTTCCTTCAGTTTTAAAAACTAAGCAAGTTACTCATTTAATTGCCTGCTTCACACTTCTTTCACTTACAATCAATGTCAAAAGAATGGTGACACATAAGATTCTGTGAATGCAGTCATTACTTCTCTTATGAAAACCAAGCAAATCCTTGTTTAATTGATAGCATTGCACTGTTTTCATAGACAATTAATATCAAAACACTGGTTTTGCCTAAAGGTCTGTGAATATAGGAGGTTGTTCAGTTTTGTACACCAAGCATATTACTTCTTTATTTGGCTACTATGGCACTTGTTTTCTCTTACAATCAATGTCAAAACCCTGATGCTCTTTGAATGCAGTAGGTTCATTAGATTTGAAAATTAAGCAAGTTGCTTTTTTAATTGCCTGCTACACACTTGTTTTCACTTAAAATCAATGTCAAAACACTTGTTTTACCTAATCCTCTTTGAATGCAGTAGGTTCATTAGATTTGGAAATTAAGGAAGTTACTTTTTAAATTGCCTTCTGCACACTTGTTTTCACTTACAATCAATGTCAAAACACTGGTTTTGCCTAATGCTTGTGAATGTGGTGTTTCCTCAATTTTGAAAATTAAGCAATTCACTAATTTAATTGACTGCTATGCACTTGTTTTCATATTCAATGTCACTAAGTTGGTTTTAACTTATATGCTGATAATGCAGTCATTTCTTCAAGTAGTGAAAATTAAGTAAGTTACTTTTTATTTAGGTGCTATGCACATGTTTCACTTATAGTCACTGAGAAAGAAAAGTTTACCAATGGTCTTGGAATGCAGTAGTTTCTTTGGGAAAATGAAGCAATTTACTTCTTTAAATGAAGTGTTTACATTTACAAACAATTTCAAAACACAGGTTTTACCTAATGGTCTGTGAATGCTTGAAGTTCTTCAAGTGTGAATTCAAATCAAGTAGATTAATTTCCTGCTATGCACTTGTTTTCAATTACAACCAATGCCAAAACTGTGGATTAATTAACACTCAGTGAATTAAAGAGGTTCTTCAATTTTCAAAAATTAAGTAAGGTACTTGTTTAATAGGGTATGATTCATATCTTCACACTTACAATCAGTGAAAAAACACTGGTTTAACTTTGTGAATGTAAGGGGTTATTCAGTTTTGAAAACTCAGCAAGTTACTCCTTTAATTGCCTGCTACACACTTCTTTTGTTTTACAATATCAAAATGGTGGCTTTATATAATGCTCTGTGAATGCAGGAGTTTCTTCGAATGTGAAAACTAAGCATGTAACTTCCTTATTGGCTGCTGAGAACTTGTTCTCACAATCATTGAAAAAACACTGATTTTACTTAACACTTTGTTAATGGAAGTGAGTCTTCAGTGTGGAAAACTATGTGAGTTGCTCATTTAATTGCCTGCTGCACACATCTTTTCACTTACAATCAATGACAAAGCACTGGTTTTACCTACTGCTCTGTGAATGCAGTAGGTGATTCTCTATTTCTAAGCAAGTTACTTATGTTATTTGCTATTATTTATTCTCACTGACAATCAGTGTCAAAAAAGTGGGATTTCCTAATGCTCTGTGAATTCACGAGGTCCTTCAGTTTAGAAAATTGAGCAAATTACTAGTATAACTGACAGTCAACACACTTGTTTTCACATACAATCCATGTCAAAATGCTGACGTTACCTAATACTAGTGAATGAAGTATTTTCTTCAGTTGTGAAAACAAAGCGAGTTACATTTTCATTTCATGCTTTATACTTGTTTTCAGTAACAACTGATGGCAAAACCCTGGTTTTACCTAATGCTGTGAAAGAAGTACGTTATTCAATTTTCAAGAATTCAAAAATGTACTAGTTTAATAGGATGCTATTCACGTGTTTTCACTTACAATCAATGTCAAAATAGTGGTTTTACATTACCCTCTTTAAATCCAAGAGTTTCTTCAGTTGTGAAAACTAGGCATGTTTCTTCCTTAATTGGCTGATTTTGCACTTGTTCTTAGTTATAATCAATGAAAAACACTGTTTTACCCATGGCTTTGTGAACATAAGGGGTTCTTCATTTTGTAAACTAAGGAAGCAACTCCTTTATTTCCCTGCTTCACACTTCTTCTTACTTACAGTCAGTATCAAATCAGTGGATATAACTAAGATTCTGTGAATGCAATTATTTGTTCACTTGTGAAAACAGACCAAATCCTGTTTTAATTGGCTCCTATGCACTTATTTTCATTTACAACAAATATCAAATACTGGTTTTACCTAAAGCTCTGTGAATTTAGGAGGGTCTTCAGTTTTGACAACTAAGCATGTTACTTCTTTATTTGGCTGCTATGGCACTTGTTTCTGTTTACATTCAATGTCAAAACACTGGTTTCAGTTAATGTTCTGTAAAATCAAGGGGTCCTTTAGTTTTTAAAACCAAGCAAGTTACTTGTTTAATTGGCTGCTGTGCACTGTTTTAAGTTACAACCAATGTTAAAACCATGGTTTAACCTAACATTCTGTGAATGCAGTAGTTTCTTCCTTTGTGAAAACTACGGAAGTTATTTCTTTAATTGGCTGCTACACACTTGTTTTCACTTACAATCAATGTCAAAAAGGTATTTTTACCTTACCCTCTGTAAATGCAGTCATTTCTTCACTTGTGAAAAACAAGCAAGACCTTGTTTAATTAGCTGCTATGCACTTGTTATTACATACAATAATTATCAAAACACTCGTTTTACCTATCATTCTGTTAATGTAGGATGTTCTTCAGGTTTGGACACTAAGTAAATTACTTCTTTATTTGTTTCCTATGGCACACATTTTCACTTGCAATCAATGTGAAATCACAGGATTTACCTAGGGCTCTGTGAATGTAGCACATTCTCCAGTTTTGAAAACTAAGCATGTTACTTGTTGAATTGGATGTTCTGCACTTTTTTTCACTTAAAATGTCAATATGCTGGTTTTACTTAATACACTGACAATGTAGTTGTTTCTTCAAGTAGTGAAAACTAAGCAAGTTACTTTTATCATTGGGTGCTATGCACTTGTTTTTTCTTGCAATCAATGACAAAATAATGGTTTACCTAACACTTGGGATGCAGTACTCTCTTCAGTTAGGAAAACTAAACAATTTACTTATTTAAATGAGTGCTATTCACTTGTTTTCACTTACAGTCAATGACATATCAGTTGTGATACCTATCACTCTGGAAATGAAGTAGTTTCTTCATTTGTGAAAACTAAGGAAGTTATTTCTTTAATTGGCTGCTACACAGTTGTTTTTACTTACATTCAATATCAAAACACTTATTTGACCTAATTCTCTGAAACGAAGGAGGTTCCTCAGTTTTGAAAACAAAACAAGTTGCTTGTTTAATTGCCTGCTACACACATTTTTCACTTACAATCAATATCAAAACACTTGTTTTACCTAATGCTCTGTGAATACATCAGGATCTTCAGTTTTGAATTTCAAGCAAGTAGTTTAATTTGCTGCTATGCACTTTTATACACTTACAACAAATGTCAAAACCCTGGTTTTACCTAACACTATGTGAATGAAGGAGTTTCTTCAATTTTCAAAAATTAAGCAAGGTACTTGTTTAATAGTACACTATTCTTCTCACAATCGATGAAAAACCCTGGTTTTATCTAAGAATTTGTCAATGTAAATGGTTCTTCAGTTTTGAAATCTGAGAAAGTTACTCATTTAATTGTCTCCTACACATTTATTTTCATTTACAGTCAATGTGAAATCAGGGGTTATACATAAGATTCTGTGAGTGCACTCATTTCTTCACTTGGGAAAACCAAGGAAGTCCTTGTTTATTTGGCTGCTATGGCACTTGTTTTCACATTCAATGTCAAAACACTTGTTTTACCTAATGCTCTGTGAATGTGGTATGTTCTTCATTTTTTAAAACTAAGCAAGTTTCTTGTATATTTGGCTGCTATGCACTTGTTTTCATTTTCAATTTCAATATCCTGTTTTTACCTAATATCCTGAGAATGCAGTTGTTTCTTCAAGATGTGAAATCTAAAAAGATAATTTAACATTGGGTGCTATGCACTTGTTTTCCCTAACAATCAATGACAAAACAGTGGTTTACCTAATGCTTTATGAATGCAGGAGCAACTTTAGTTTAGAAAACTAAGGAATTGCTTGTATAATTGGCTGTTACACATTTGTTTTCACTTAGAATCAATGTCAAAACACTGGTTTACATAATGTTCTGTGAATGCACGAGGTTCTTCAGTTGTGAATTCCATGAAAGTAGTTTAATTTGATACTATGCATTTGTTTTCACTTTCAGTGTCAGTATGTTGGATTTACCTAATACTCTGAGAATGCAGATGTTTCTTCAATTTGTGAAAATTAAGCATGTTACTTTTTCATTGGGTGTTATGCACTTGTGTTTTCACTTATAATCAATGACAAAACAATGGTTTACTTTACACACTCAGAATGCAGTAGCTTTTTCAGTTGGGAAAATTAATCAATTTACTTCTTTAAATTAATGCCCCACACTTGTTTACACTTGCACTCAATGGTAAATCAGTTTCTACACCTAACACTCTGTGAATGCAGTAGTTTCTGCAGTTGTGAAAATGAAGCACAATTCTTCTTTAATTGGTTTCTATGCACCTGTTTTTACTTAGAACCAAATTCAAAGTCATGGTTATGCCTAACATTCTGTGAATGCAGTAGTTTATTCATTTGTGAAAGCTGTGGAAGTTATTACTTTAATTGGCTGCAATGCACTTGTTTTCACCTACATACCATATAAAAACACCTGTTTGACCAAATATTGTGTGAATAAAGATTAATCAGTTTTGAAAACTAAGCAAATCCTTGTTTAATTGCCAGCTACACACTTGTTTTCACTAAGTATCAATGTCAAATCATTGGTTTACCCAATGCTCTGTGAATGCACGAGGTCCTTCAATTTTGAAATCTAAGCAAGTAGTTTAATTTGCTGCTATGCACTTGTTTTCACTTACAACCAATGTCCAAACCGTGATTTTAACTAAGACTCTGTCAATTAAAGAGGTTCTTTATTTTCCAAAATTAAGGTACTTGTTTCATTGGATAGAATTCAATTCTTCTCACATACAATAAATGAAATACACTGGTTTTACCTCAAGTTTTGTGAATGTAAGTGGTTCTTCAGTTTTGAAAATGAAGCAAGTTACTTTTTCATTGTCTGCTATGCCCTTATTTTCATTCAAAATGTCAATATGCTGGTTTTACCTAAAACACTGTGAATGCAGTTGTCTCTTCAAGTTGTGAGAACTAAGCAAGTTACTTTTTCATTGGGGACTAAGTACTTGTTTTCACTTACAATCAATGATAAGACATTGGTTTACCTAATGCTCTTGGTATGCAGCAGTTTCTTTAGTTGGAAAAACTATGTTATTTCCTTCTTTAAATGAATGCTACCAACTTGTTTTAACTTCCACACAATGGCAAATCCATTGTGATACCTAACACTTTGAGAATGAAGTAGTTTCTTCAGTTGTGAAGACAAAGCATGTTAATTTTTAATGGGCTGTTATGCAATTGCTTTAACTTACAACAAATGTCAAAACTTGTTTTTTTACCTAAAGTTCAGGGAATACAGTAGTTTCTTCATTTGTGAAAGCTTTTGAAGTTATTTATTTAATTGACTGCAATGCACTTGTCTTCACTTACATACAATATAAAAACACTTGTTTGACCTAATATTGTGTGAATGTGAATAAAGGAGGTTAATCAGTTTTGAAAACTAAGCAAATCCTTGTTTATTTGTCAGCTACACATTTGTTTTCACTTAGACTCGATGTCAAATCACTGGTTTTGCCTAATGCTCTGTGAATGCATGAGGTTCTTCAATTTTGAAATCTAAGCAAATAGTTTAATTTGCTGCTATGCACTTGTATTCACTTACAACTAATGTCCAAACCCTGATTTTAACTAACACTCTGTGAATGAAGGAGGTTATTCAATTTTCAAAAAGTAAGCAAGGTACTTATTTAATTGGATACTATTCACTTATTTTCACAATCAATGAAAAAACACTAGTTTTTCCTAACACTTTGTGAATGTAAGTGGTTCTTCAGTTTTGAAAACTAAGCAAGTTACTCATTTAATTGCCTGCTTCAGGCTGCTTTTCACTTATAATCAATTTCATAGCAGTGGTGATACATAAGATTCTCTGAATGCAGTCATTTCTTCACTTGTGAAAAGTACAAGTGAAGAAATGACTAATTGGCCAATATTCACTTGTTTTCACATATATAAATATCAAAACACTGGTTTTCCTAATGCTCTGTGAATGTAGGAGATTCTTCAGTTTTGAAAACAAAGAAAATTACTTCTTTATGTGGCTGCTATGGCACTTGTTTGCACTGACAATTAATATCAAAATACTGGTTTTACCTAATGCTCTGTGAATGCTTGTGGTTCTTCAGTTTTGAGTTTCAAGCAAGTAGTTTAATTTGCTGCTATACACTTGTTTTCAATTACAACCAATGTCAAATCCCTAGTTTTACCTAACACTGTGAATGAAGGAGGTACTTCAATTATCAAAAATAAGCAAGGTGCTTGTTTAAAGGATATTATTGACTTCTTCTCACTTACAATCCATGAAAAAACACAGGTTTTACCTTTGTGAATGTAACTGTTTATTCAGTTTTGAAAACCAAAAATGTTACTCATTTAATTGCCTGCTACACACTTCTTTTGATTTAAATCAATGTCTAAATGGTGGCATTACCTAATGCTCTGTGAATGCCGCAGTTCTTCTGTTGTGAAAACTAGGCACGTTACTTCCTTAATTGGCTCTTTTGTACTTGTTCTCACAATCAATAAAAAAGTTTTTCCTGTGAATGTAGGACGTCCTTCAGTTTTGATAACTAAGCAAGTTACATGTATAATTCACTGTTACGCACTTGTTTTTACTTACAAAGTCAAAATGCTGTTTTTACCTAATACTTATAAATGCAGTAGTTTCTTCAATTGTGAAAACCAAGCTAGTCCATGTTTAATTGGCTTTTTCTTTTAAAAAAGATTTTATTTATTTATTCATTTATCCCCCCTTTGCTGCTTGTGCTCGCTGGGCCAGCCAGCCACGCCGTGCGGGCGGGCCCGCCCTCACCAGGAGGCCCCGGGAACCGAACCCGGGGCTTCCCATATGGTAAACGGGAGCCCCACTGATTGACCCACAGCCATCTCCCTTTAATAGGCTTTTGTGCACTTCTTTCACATGCAATAAATATCAAAAGTGATGCTTTACTTAAAGCTCTGTGAATGTAGGATGTTCTTCAGTTTTGAAAACTAAGCAAATTACTCCTTTATTTAGCTGCTATGGCACGTGTTTTCACTTAAAATCAATGTCAAAACACTGGTTTTACCTAATGCTCTGTGAATGCAGTAGGTGCTACAGCTTTGAAAACTAAGCAAGTTACTTGTTTAATTGGCTGCTAGGCACTTGTTTTCACTTACAATGTCAATATGCTGGTTTTACCTAATATGCTGAGAATGCAGTTGTTTCTTCAAGTTGTGAAAACTAAGCAAGTTACATTTTCATTTGGTGCTATGGACTTGTTTTCACTTACAATCAATGGCTAAAAAACAGTTTACCTAATGCTCTTGAAATGCAGTAGTTTCTTCAGTTGGGAAAACTAAGTAATTTACTTCTTAAAGTCACTAATAGGCACTTGTTTTCACTTACAGTCAAAGGCAAATCAGCTGTGATACCTAGAACTCTTTGAATGCAGTAGTTCCTTCGGTTGTGAAAACTAAGCATGTTACTTCTTTAATTGGCTCCTATGCACTTGTTTTAACTTACAACCAATGCCAAAGCCATGACTTTACCTAATGTTCTTGGAATTCAGTAGTGTATTCCGTTGTGAAAACGAAGGAAGTTATTTTTTTAAGCGGCTGCTATGCACTTGTTTTCACTTCTTTTCAATATCAAAATACTTGTTTGACTTAATGCTCTATGAATGAGGAGGTTCTTCAGTTCGGAAGCTAAGCTTGTTTAATTGCCTGCTACATGGTTGTTTTTACTTACAATCAATGACAAAACACTGGGTTTACCTAATGTTCTGTGAATGCATGAGATTCTTTAGATTTGAATTCCAAGCAAGTAGTTTAATTTGCTGCTATGCACTTGTTTCCACTTACAACCGTGTCAAAACACTAGTTTTACCTAACAATCTATGAAGGAAGGAGGTTCTGCAATTTTCTAAAATTAAGGAAGGTATTTTGTTTAATAGGATGCTATGAATTTCTTGTTACTTAAAATCAATGAAAAAAACACAGTTTTTACCTCGGTGAATGTAAATGATTCTTCAGTTTGGAAACTAAGCAAGTTACTTGTATAATTGGCTGTGATGCACTTGTTTTGACTAACAATCAATGTCAAAATGGTGGGTTTATCTAAAACTCTGTGAATGCAGGACTGTCTTCAGTTGTTAAATCTAGGCATGTTACTTCCTTAATTGGCTGCTTTGCACTTTTTCTCACAATCAATGAAAAATCACTGGTTTTACCTAAGGCTTTGTGAATGTAAGTGGTTCCTCAATTTGGAAAATTATGGAAGTTACTCAATCAATTGTATGATACAAACTTATTTTCTCTTACAAGCAATATAAAAGCACAGGTTTTACTTTGTGCTCTGTGAATGCAGTGGGTTATTCTGTATTGAATTCTAAGCAAGTAAGTTGTGTTATTTGCAGGTGTTTATTCTCAATTTCAATCAATGCCACAAGAGTGATTTTACCTAATGTTCTATGAATGCAGGAGGCCCTTCAGTTTTGAAAACTAAGCAAGTTAATTTTGATGCACTTGTTTTCACTTACAATCAATGTCAAAATTCTTTTACCTAATACTTGTGAATGCAGTAGTTTCTTCAGTGTGAAAATTAAGTAAGTTACTTTTTCATTTTGTGCTATGCACTATTTTTTACTTATAGCCAATATCAAAACTTAGGTTTTACATAAGGCTCTGGGAATGAAGGAGATTCTTCATTTTTCAAATATTAAGGAAGGTACTTGTTTAATAAGATTCTATTCACTTGTTTTCACTTACAATCAATGCCAAACTGGTGGTTTTACCCAACCCTCTGTAAATGCAGGGCTTTCTTCTGTTCTGAACACTAGGCACTTTATTTCCTTAACTGGCCACTTTGCACTTGTTCTCATTTACTATCAATGAAAAAACACTGGTTTTACCTAACACTTTGTCAATGTAAGTGGTTCTTCAGTTTTGAAGATTAAGCAAGTTACTCATTTAGTTGCTTGCTTCAAACTTCTTTTTACTTACAATCGTCAAACAGTGGTGATACATAAGATTCTGGGGATGCAGTCATTTCTTCCCTTGTGGAAATCAAACAGGTCCATATTTAATTGGTAGTTATACACTTGTTTTCACATACAATAAATGTCAAAAGACTGGTTTTACTTAATGCTCTGTGACTGTAAGTGACTCTTCCATTTGGAAAACTATGTAAATTGCTCATTTGATTGCCTGCTGCACACTTCTTTTCACATACAATCAATGTCAAAGCACTGATTATACCTAATGCTCTGTGAATCCAGGAGGTTATTTATTTTGAATTCTAAGCAAGTTACTTGTGTTATTTACTGGTGTTTATTCTCACTTACAATCAATGCCAAAACAGTGGTTTTAGCTAATGCTCTATGAATGTGGGTGGTACTTTAGTTTTGAAAACTAGGCAAGTTAATTTTGATGCACTTGTTTTCACTTAAAATCAATGTCAAAATGCTGGTTTTAACAATACTTGTGAATGCAGTAGTTTCTTCTGTTGTGAAAGCTAAGGAAGTTACTTTCTCAATTGGTGCTATGCCCTGGTTTTCACTTACAACCAATATCAAAATCCTGGTTTTACCCAACATACTGGGATTGAAGGTTTTTCAGTTTTCAAAAATTAAGTAAGAGTCTTGTTTAATAGGATGCTATTCACTTGTTTTCAGTTACACTCAATGTCAACATAGTGGTTTAACCTAATCCTTTGTAATAGCTGGAGTTTCTTCTGTTGTGAACAATAGGCAACTTGCTTCCTTAATTGGCTGTTTTGCACTTGTTCTCACTAACAATCAAGGATAAAACACTGGTTTTACCTAATGCTTTGTGAATGTAAGTGGTTCTTCAGTTTTGAAAACTAAGCAAGTTACTCATTAAATTGCCTGCTTCACACTTCTTTTCACTTACAATCAATTTCAAAGTACTGGTGAAACATAAGATTCTGTGAATGCAGTCATTTCTTCACTTGTGAAAACCAAGCAATCCTTGTTTATTTGGTTGCTATGCACTTGTTTTCACATACAGTAAATATCAAAACACTGGTTTTGCCTAATGCTCTGTAAATGTAGGAGCTTCTTCAGTTTTGAAAACTAAGCAAATTACTTATTTGGCAGATATGGTGCTTCTTTTCACTTGCAACCAATTTCAAAACACTGTTTTTACCTAATGCTCTGTGAATGCAGTCAGTGCTTCATTTTTGAAAACTAAGAAATTTTCTTGTTTAATTGGCTGCTATGCACTTGTTTTCACTTTCAGTATCAATATACCGCTTTTACCTAATACACTAAGAATGCAGTTGTTTCTTCAAGTTGTGAAAACTAAGCAAGTTACTTCTTCATTGGGTGCTATGCACTTGTTTTCACTTTCAGTCAATGGCAAATCTCTTGTGATACCTAACACTCTGTGAATTCAGTAGTTTCTAGAGTTGTGAAAACTAGCAAGTATGTCTTTAATTGGATGCGATGCACTTGTTTTAACTTACAACCAAGGTCAAAATCATGGTTTACCTAACTTTCTGGGAACACAGTAGTTTCTTCATTGTGAATAATAAGGAAGTTATTTCTTTAGCTGCCTGCTAAGCACTTGTTTTCTCTTACACTCAATATCAAGACACTTGTTTGACTAAATAATCTGTTTATAAAGGAGGTTCTTCAATTTTGGAAAGTAAGCAAGTTGCCTGTTTAAATGCCTGCAACACACTTGGTTTCACTTACAACCAATGTCAAAGCAGTGGTGATATAAGTTTCTCTGAATGCAGTCATGTCTTCACTTTTGGAAACCAAACAAGTTCTTGTTTAATTTGATGCTATGCACCTCCTTTCACATACAATAAATAAAAAACACTGGTTTTACCTAACTCTCTGTGAATGTATGAGGTACTTCAGGATTGAAAACTAAGCAAATTGCCTCTTTATTTGGCTGTTATGGCACTAGTTTTCACTTACAACCAATATCAAAACACAGGTTTTACCTAATGCTCCGTGAATGCAGTAGGTTGTTCAGCTTTGAAAAATAAGCAAGTTGTTGTTTAATTGGCTGTTATGCACTTGTTTTCACTTACAATGTCAATATGCTGGTTTTACCTCATACACTGAGAATGTATTTGTTTGTTCAAGTTGTGAAAACTTAGCAAGTTACTTCTTCATTGTGTGCTATGCAGTTGTTTTCACTTACAATCAATGACAAACCAATGGTTTACCTAATGCTGTTGTAATGCAGTAGTTTTTTCAATTGTGAAAACTAAGGAAGTTATTTCTTTAAGTGGCTGCGATGCACTTGTTTTCACTTACAACCATTGAGAAAACCCGGCTTTTACCTAACACTCTGTGAATGAAGGAGGTTCTTCAATTTTCAAAAATTAAGCAAGATCTTTGTTTAATAGGATACTACAAACTTCTCACTTATAATCAATGAAAAATCATTGGTTTTACCTCGGTGAATTCAAGTGCTTCTCCAGTTTTGAAAACTAAGTAGGTTACCCATTAATTGCCTGCTACACAGTTCTTTGAACTTACAGTGTCAAAATGGTGATTTTACTTAACACTCTGTGAAGGCTGGAGTTTCTTCAGATGTGAAAAGTAGGCATATTATGTCCTTTATTGGCTGCTTTGCACTTGCTCTGACAAACTATGAAAAAATGCAGGTTTTACCTAATGCTTTGTGAAATAAGGGGGTATTTAGTTTGGAAAACTATGCAAGTTACTCAATTAATTGCCTGCTGCAGACTTCTTTTCACTTACAATTAATGTCAAAGCACTGGTCTTACCTAATGCTCTATGAATGCGGGAGTTTATTTTATTTTGAATTCTAAGCAAGCTACTTGTGTTATTTGCTGGTGTTTTTTCTCACTTACAATCAATACCAAAACAGTGATTTTACCTAATGTTCTATGAATGCAGGAGGTTCTTCCATTTTGAAAATTAAACAAGTTAATTGTATAATTGGCTCTTATACATTTGTTTTCACTTACGATCAATGTCAAAATGGTGGTTTTACCTAATGCTCCATGAACACAGGAGTTTCTTCTGCTGTGAAAGCTAGGCATGTTATTTCCATAATTGGCTGCTTTGCACTGATCTCACAATCAGTGAAAAAACACAGGTTTTGCCTAATGCTTTGTGAAAGTAAGTGGCTCTTCAGTTTGGAAATCTATCCAGGTTACTCAATTTATTACTTGCTGAACATTTATTTTCACTTACAATCAATGCCAAAGCAATGGTTTTACCTAATTCTCTGTGAATGCAGTAGGTTATTCTGTATTGAATTCTAAGCAAGTTACTTGTGTTATTTGCTGTTGTTTATTCTCATTTACAATCAATGTCAAAGAGTGGTTTACCTAATGCTCTATGAATGCAGGAGGTTTTTCTGTTTTGAAAACTAAGCAAATTTCTTGTTTAATTGGCTGGTATTCACTTGTTTTAACATACAATAACTATCAAAACAATGGTTTAACCTAATGCTCTGTGAATGTAGGAGGTTCTTCAGTTTTGAACTCTAAGCAAATTTCTTCTTTATTAGGCAGCAACAGCACTTGTTTTCACTTACAACCAATGTCAAAACAATTTTTTTCCTAATGCTCTTTGAATGAAGCAGGTTCTATAATTTTGAAAATTAAGCAAGTTACTTCATTGACTGCTATGCCCAAGTTTTCACTTACAATATCACTATCCGTTTTTACCTAATATGCTGTGAGTGTGGTTTCTTTTCAAGTTGTGAAAACTAAGCATGTTACTTCTTTAATTGGCAACTATGCACTTATTTTAATGTACAACAAATACCAAAACCATGGTTTCAACTAACACTCTGTGAATGAAGGAGGTCCCTCGGTTTTAAAAATTATGGAAGGTACATGTTTAATTAGATACTACTCACTTGTTTTCACTTGCAATCAATGTCAAAATGGGGGAAGCGGCTGTGGCTCAATCAGTAGGGCTCCCGTTTACCATATGGGAGGCCCCGGGTTCGGTTCCTGGGGCCTCCTTGTGAAGGCAAGCCTGCCTGTGTGTTGTGGTTAGCTGACCCAGCAAGCACAAGCAGCAAGGGGGGGTGGAAATGAATAAATAAATAAAATCTTTAAAAAAAATGTCAAAATGGTGGTTTTACCTAACCCTCTGAAATGCAGGAAATTCTTCAGGTGTGAACACTAGGCACTTTACTTCCTTAAAGGCTGCTTTGCACTTTTTCTTACTTATAATTAACAAAAAACACTGGTTTTACCTAATGCTTTGTGAATATAAATGGTTCTTCAGTTTTGAAAACTAAGCAAGTTACTCATTTAATTGCCTGCTTCACACTTCTTTTCACTTAAATCAATGTAAAAGCAGTGGTGATACGTAAGATTCTGTGAATACAGTCATTTCTTCAATAGTGAAAACCAAGCAAGCCCTTTATTATTTGGCTGCTAGGCACTTGTTTTCATATACAATAAATATCAATACACTGGTTTTACCTAAAGCTCTGTGAATGCACCAGTTTCTTCAATTGTGAAAACTAAGCAAGTTACTTCTTAAATTGGTTGCTATTGACTTGTTTAAACTTACATTCAATATCAAGACACTTGTTTGACAAAATGCTCTTTCAATGAAGTACATTCTTCAGTTTTGAAAACTAAGCAAGTTACTCATTTAATTGCCTGCTACACACCTCTTTTCACTTACAATCAATTTCAAACTTATGGTTTTACCTAATGCTCTGGGAATGCTGTAGTTTCTTCATTTGTGTAAACTAAGGAAGTAATTTCTTTATGTGGCTACTATGCCCTTGTTTTCACTGACATTCAATATCAAGATTTTTGTTTGATGTAATGCTCTGTGTATGAATGAGGTTCTTCTGTTTTGATAACTAAGCAAGTTGCTTGTTTAATTGCCTGCTATGCACTTGTTTTAACTTTCAGTCAATGCCAAAATACTGGTTTTACCTAATGCTTTGTAAGTGCATGAAGTTCCACAGTTTTGAATTCCAAACAAAAAAGTTAATTTGCTGCTATGCACTTGTTTTCACTTACAGCCAATGTCAAAACCCTGTTTTTACCTAACACTGTGAATGAAGGAGGTTCTTAAATCTTCAAAAATTAATCAAGGTACTTGTTTAATAATATACTATGAACTTTTCACTTACAATCAATGAAATAACAATGGTTTTACCTCTATGAATGCAATTGGTCCTTCATTTTTAAAACTAAGCCAGTTATTCATTTAATTGCCATCTACCCACTTCTTTTCACTTACAATCAATGTCAAAATGCTGGTTTTAGCTATTGCTCTGTGAACGCAGGAGTTTCTTCAGTTGTGAAATCTAGGCACATTACATCCTCAATTGATTGCTTTGTAATTGTTCTCACATTCAATGAAAAAACACTTATTTTACCTAATGCTTTGGCAATTTAAGTGGCTCTTCAGGTTGTAAAACAATGTAATTTACTCCATTAATTGCCTTTTGCACACTTATTTTCACTTACAGTCAATGCCAAAGAACTGGTTTTACCTAACACTCTGTGAATGCAGGAGGTAATTCATTTTGGAAAGGTAAGTAATATACTTGTTTCTTTGGCTGCCATGCACTTGCTTTCACTCACAATCAATGTTAAAACACGGCTTTTGCCTATTGCCATGCCAATGCAGTAGTTTATTCAGTTTTGCAAACTAAAGAAGGTACTTATTTCCTAGGCTGAAATTTCAGCACTTTTTTTCACTTACAATAAAATTCAAAACCCTTTTTTTACCTAACACACTCTGAATGCAGGTGATTCTTTGGTTTTGACAACTAAGCCAGATACTCTTTTCATTGGTAGCTATACAAGTGTTTTGACTCACAATCAATTTCAAAACTCTGGTTTACCTAAAACACTGTGAATGCATTCGGTTTTTCATTTTTGAAAAAGATAAACAGAATCTTGTTTCATTGCCTGCTATGCCATGTTTTCAGTTTAAACACTGGTTTTACCTAATGCTCTTTGAATTCAGGAGGCAATATGATTTTGAAATGCCAGAGTGATGCTTCTTTCCTTGGCTGCTATTCACTGTTTTCATTTACAATCCATGTCAAAGCACCCCTTTACATAAGGCTTTGCCAGTGCAGTAGTTTCTACACTTTTGAAATCTAAGTAAGACTCTTGTTTCATTTGCTGTTATGCACATATTTTCATTTACAATGAACTTCAAACACTGCTTCTACCTAATGCTCTGTGAATATACTCAGTTCTTAAGTTTTGAAAACCAATAGAGAAACTTGATTCAATGGCTGCTCTGCATGGGTTTTCACTTATAATCAATGTCAAAGCACTGGTTTTCCTAACACTTTGGGATTACAAGAGGTTCTTCACTTTTGTAATGTAATTCAGGTACTTGTTTCCTTGGCTGCTATGAACTTTTTTTCACTTACAGTCAATGTCAAAACACTGTAATTGCCTAATGTTATGCAAATGCACTAATTTATTGAGTTTTGAAAACTTAACACGATTCTTGTTTCCTTGGCTGCCATGCACTTGCTTTCACTCAAAATCAATGTCAAAACACTGCTTTTACCTAATGCTATGCCAAAGCAATGATTTCTTCAGTTTTCAAAACTAAGCAAGATACTCAATTCATTGGCAGCTATGCACTTGTTTTGAGTTACAATCAATTTCAAAATCCTGGTTTTACCCTAATACTCTGTGAATACAGGAGGTTCTCCAATTTTGTAAAGTAAGAAAGATACTTGTTTCCTTGGTGGAGATACACTTGTTTTCACTAACAACCAGTACCAAAACACCACTTTTATCTAACGATATGCTAAAGCAGTAGTTTCTTCACTTTTGAAATCTAAGTAGGATTTGTGTTTCATTTGCTTCTATGCACGTGTTTTCACTTACAATCAACTTCAAAACAATGATTTTACCTAATGCTCTGTGAATTCAGGAGGTAATTCAGTTTTGATAAGTAAGTAATATATTTGTTTCTTTGGTTGCTATGCACTTGCTTTCACTCACAGTCAATGTCAAATCCCTGCTTTTCCCAAATGCTATGCCAATGCAGACGTTTCTTCAGTTTTGAAATCTAATAAAGATTCTTTTATCATTTGATGCTATGCACATGTTTTCACTTATAATCAAAATCAAAACACTGGTTTTACCTAACACTCTGAATGCAGGAGTTTCTTCAGTTTTGCAAACTAAACAATATCCTCATTTCTTTGGAGACTATGCACAAGTTTTGACTTACACTCATCTTCAAAATTATAGTTTTACCTAATACTCTGAATGCAGTTGATTCTTTAGTTTTGAAACCTAAGAAAGGAAATTGTTTCAGTGGCTGCTATGCACATGTTTCCACTTATAATCAATGTTAAATCTCCTGTTTTACATAATGCCCTGTGAACACAGGAGATGCTTCAATTTTGTAAAGGAAGTAAGATACTTGATTCCTTCCTGTTATGCACTTGTTTGCACTTACTATCAATGTCAAAACACTGCTTATACCTAGTGCTATGCCAATGCACTAATTTCTTCAGTTTTGAAAACTAAGCAAGATACTTGTTTCCTGGCTTCTATGCACTTGTTTTCACTTAGAATCATAGGCAAACATTAGTTTTATCTAACACTGTCTGAATGCAGGAGGTTCTCCAGTATTGAAAGCTAATGAAGATCCTCATTTCATTGGAAGTTATACACTTGATTCCAGTTACAATCAACTTCAAAATCCTGGTTTTAACCGCATGCTCTGTCAATAAAGGATGTTCATCACTTTTTAAATGTAAGTAAGGTATGTGTTTCCTTGACTGATATGCACTTGTTTTCACTTACAAACAATGTCAAAACACCACTTTTACTATGCCAATGCAATAGTTGTTTCACCTTTGATTTGTTTCATTTGCTGCTATGAATGTGTTTTTATGTAAAATCAACTTCAAAATGATGGTTCTACCTAATTCTCTGTGAATGCTGAGGTAATTCAATTTTGAAAGGTAAGTAAGATACTTGATTCCTTGGCTGACATACATTTGCTTTCACTCACAATCAAATCAAAACACTATTTTTACCAAATGCTATGACAATGCAGTGGTTTGTTCCATGTTGAAAACTAAGCATGGTACTTGTTTACTTATCTACAATGCACATGTGTTCACTTAAAATAAATTTAAAACTCTGGTTTTACATATTACACTCTGAAATCAGGCAATTCTTCCATTTTGACAACTAGGCTAGATACTCTTTTTATTGGCAGCTATGCACATGTTTTGACTTACAATCAACTTCAAAACCCTGGATTACCTAAAATTCTGTGAATCAAGTCAGTATTTCGGTTTTGAAAATGAAGAAAGAATATTGTTTCATAGGCTGCTCTGCATGTGTTTTCACTTATAATCAATGTTGAAACACTGGTTTTACCTAATGCTCTGTGAATTTGGGAGGTACTTGGGCTTTGAAATGAAAGTGCAATACTTGATTCCTTGACTGCTATGCACTTGTTTCACTTACAATCCTTGTCAAAGCACTGCTTTACCTAAACCTATGACAATATATTAGTTTCTTCACTTTTAAAATCTAAGTAAGATTCTTGTTTCATTTGCTGCTCTGCATGTGTTTTCACTTATAATCAATGTCAAAGCACTGGTTTTCCTAACACTCTGTGAATAGAGGAGGTACTTCACTTTTGTAAAGTAATTAAGGTACTTGCTTCCTTGGCTGCTATGCTCTTGTTTTCATTTACAATCAATATCAAAACTTTGCTATTGCCTAGTGTCATGCCAATGAACTAATTTCTTCAGTTTTAAAAAAAATTATG
>JAKSZT010034778.1:0-14593 GCA_026826555.1 Tolypeutes matacus | reverse complement strand
AATAAAATAAAATAAAATAAAATAAAATAAAATAAAATAAAATAAAAAACAGCCACTTGGAGCCGCTAGCAGGCGAGAAAGTTTTATTTTCTGGGGATCTGGCTGCCTGGCGCCCCTTGGACCTTGTGTGAACAGAACAAACGAGCTAATCTGCACCCGGTGAACTGGAGTGGGGATTCTGGTCGTGGGACAGAGCTGACTTCCCTAGCGACCCAGGGATAGGACCTGGGCTGCTGCGGAGCCAGGAAGAAGGAACACTTCCCAAAAGAGGGAGGGTTCTGTTGGAGGTCAGGGAAGGGTATTTTTTAATTTTAGACATCGATCTGGCTGCCTGCGCCACCCCATAGCTTTGGGGAGCAGATAAGCCGACCTGGGGCAGCATCAGGCTGAGAGCAGACGCGAATCTGCACTCAAACTGATTTACTTAGCAACCCGGTGACGCTCGAGCTCGGCTCCAGAAGGGGCGGAATTGGGCCGTCTTTAGCACTCCGCACTGACTAATATCAGAGCTACAGCTACCCTGGGGAGTCCAGGAAGTGGGATGTGCTTGATTAATTTCCACAGGCCCAGATAGGGTCCTTCCGTAAGAGGGTTGGTCTAGAGGAGGAATTATTTTGGGTCCTGTATTTCACTAAAAAAAATAAAAATTAAAAAAAAAAAGTGAGAATGTCACTTCAACAAATGAAAAATAAATTCTTTTTAATTTAGTTTAATAGCTAAAAGCTGCTTCAGGACCTGCATATAGAACCCTGTGGGGAAATTCATTGATAAACACAAGTAGGCAGGAAGGATCCACGTGGACCCTAGGGAAATCATTGACCCCCCCTTAGCTCTGTTTGACTGCTTCCCTGTGAGGATCTTTGGTTTCTCTCTGTTTCTTTCTGGTCCCTTGCTTTTCTTTCCTCTTTCCTTCCCCCTTTATTTTTTCTTCCATTTTTTTTTTTAAATTAGGTGCTGCTAGCTTGTCACTTCTTTGCTGTGCTTCTTTTTCAGTAATTTCCTACTCGCTGTATATATTGATTCTGTATTACAAACTATCGCTTATCCTTCCTGCATCTTTCTGCCTTCTGTTTTCTGTTGTGGCTCTTAGATACAACATTTTTTCATAGGCCCACAACTCAAGGGTGTCAATTTCTATTCCATCTATTTTGTTTTCTTCTTTTTTTTTAATTAGTATTAAATTTTCCTTTCAGACCTTTCTTTATTCTCTCCCTCCTCATAATTCTAGCCTTCCATCACTATATATATATTCCTCCATTTGTTTTCCCAGTCCATTGTAGGAAAGCCATTTTTTTTTCCTAGTACTCTACACTGCCTACACAAGTTAAATATTCATCTAATTAAGTCTCATTTTGCCCCTCTTCTAACTCTTATCAATAGTGCTATTATCCTTCTGCCTTCCTAACATTTTTTTATTCCTCTGGCCCTAACCTTTTGCCTTCAAGGGAACATAGAAAGAAGTAAGGAAATAAAATAAGGAGAAAAATTTTCAAAGAGAAAACTTAACTCATACGCAGAACCAACAGCTAAATAAAACTCTAGAGCATAGAGAAAAGCTAATCAACTGAACAAACCCATCAAGATAATATGATGACCAGAGGGCAACAAAAAATACAAACGACTCTGAGAAACTGGAAAACATAGACCAGTCCAATGCACAAAATAAAAACCAGGAAGCAATGCAGAACATCGAACAGCTAAACAAAGCTATCCAAACAAATATCATGGACCAACTTAAAGAACTGAAGGAAGAGATTAAGGACATAAAGAAGACACTGGGAGAACATACTGAAGAAATAGCAAACATGCCTAAAAAGGTAATGGATATGATGGTGAACAATGGCACAAGCCAAGAAATGAAAAAGACGCTGGACTCACATAACAGCAGATTTGAACAGGCAGAGGAAAGAATTAGTGATATGGAAGACAATAGAGCTGAAATCAAAGAGATTGTAGAACAGATAGACAAAAAGATAGAAAAAATCCAGCATGGACTCAGGGTATTAACCGATAATACAAAACGCACAAACATACGCATTATAGGCATCCCAGAAGGAGAAGAGAAGGGAAAGGGGACAGAAGGAGTGTTGAAGGAAATAATGGCTGAAAACTTCCCAACTCTATTGGCAGAGATGGATGTGCAGATCCAGGAAACACAGCACACCCCAAATACTATAAATCCCAACAGGCCAACTCCAAGACATATACTTGTCAAAATGTCCAATGCTCAAGACAAAGAGAAAATACTCAAGGCAGCAAGAGAAAAGAGAACCATCACATACAAGGGAAGCACAATAAGATTGAGTGCTGATTTCTCAACTGAAACCATGGAGGCAAGAAGACAGTGGTATGACATAGTCAAAACACTAAAAGAAAAAAACTTCCAGCTGCGAATTCTCTATCCAGCAAAATTGGCATTCAAAAATGATGGAGAGTTCAAAATATACACAGATAAGCAGAAATTAAGAGAGTATGTCAAGAAGAAACCCGCACTTCAAGAAATACTAAAAGACTCTCTACAAGTTGAAAGAAAAAACAAGGGAGAGAGAGTTGGAGGAGAGTTTAAAAACAACTGAAAAGACAAAAAGAAAACAAAACAACATATGACATACATTAACCCAAAGAAAAAATGGCTGAGGTAAGATATTCATTACGAGTAATAACACTGAATGTTAATGGATTAAATTCACCAGTCAAAAGACACAGATTGGCAGAATGGATAAGAAAATATGATCCACCTATATGCTGTCTACAAGTAACCCACCTTCGACCCAGGGATTCAAGGAGGCTGAAAGTGAATGGCTGGAAAACAATTTTACAAGCTAACAATTGCCAAAAAAGGGCAGGAGTAGCTATTCTAATATCTGACAAAATAGACTTTAAATGCAAAACTATTGTAAGAGACAAAGATGGACAATACATATTAGTAAAAGGAGTAATCTCTCAAGAAGAGAGAACAATCATCAACATTTACGCACCTAACAGGGGTGCCTCAAAATACATGCGGCAAACTCTGGAAAAATAAGAGGAGAAATAAATGCCTCTACAATTATAGCAGGGGACTTCAAAACACCACTGTCATCATTAGACAGAACATCTAGACAGAAAATCAATAAAGAAACTAAGGCACTCAACAATACATTAGATGACCTGGACTTAATAGACATATACAGAACACTACACCCAAATACAGCGGGATTTACATTCTTCTCGAGTGCACATAGAACATACTCCAAAATAGACCACATGCTAAGCCACAGAAAAACAGTCAATAAATTCAGAAAGATTGAGATTATACAAAGTAATTTCTCTGACCACAACGAAATGAAGTTGGAAATCACTAAGGGCCAGAGAAACAGGTTAGGCACAAGGATATGGAAGTTAAACAACACACTCTTAGGCAAACAGTGGGTCAAAGAGGAAAGCTCAAAAGAATTCAGAAACTACCTTGAAATTAATGAAAACGACAACACAGCATATCAAAACCTATGGGATGCAGCGAAAGCAGTCCTGAGATGGAAGTTCATAGCTTTAAATTCATATATTAAAAAAGAAGAAAGAGCTAAAATTGAAGACCTAACAGCACACTTTGAGGAACTGGGAAAACAACAACAAACTAAACCTAAATGAAGTAGAAAGAAGGAATTAACAAAGATTAGGAAAAACTAAATGAAATAGAGAATAAGAAAGCACAAGAAAAAATAAACAAAACCAAAAGTTGGTTCTTCGAGAATATCAATAAAATTGACAAACCCTTAGCCAGACTAACAAAGAAAAAGAGAGAACAGATGCAAATACATAAAATAAGGAATGAGCAAGGTGATATCACTACTGACCCCACAGAAATAAAGAGTATCATAAGAGGATACTTTGAAAAATTATATGCCAACAAGAGTGACAACTTAGAGGAAATAGACAAGTTTCTAGAAACCCACAAACAGCCGATATTGATGAATGAAGAAATAGATGAACTCAACAGTCCAATTACAAGTAAAGAGATAGACTCAGTCAAGAAAAATCTCCCAACTAAGAAGAGTCCAGGACCAGATGGCTTCACAGCTGAATTCTACCAAACATTCCGGAAAGAGCTAACACCAATTCTACTTAAGGTCTTCCAAAAAATAGAAGTAGAAGGAATATTGCCTAACTCATTCTCTGATGCCAACATTACCCTAATACCAAAACCAAATAAAGATACCACAAGAAAGGAAAATTACAGACCAATATCTCCAATGAACCTAGATGCTAAAATCCTTAACAAAATAGTGGCTAATTGCATTCAACAATATATCAAAAGGATTATACACCATGACCAAGTGGGTTTCATCCCAGGTATGCAAGGATGGTTCAATATAAGAAAATCAATCAATGTAATACACCACATAAACAGATTGAAAGAAAAAAATCACATGATCATCTCTATAGATGCAGAAAAAGCATTCGACAAAATACAGCACTCGTTCCTCATAAAAACACTACAAAAGATAGGAATAGACGGAAACTTTCTGAAAATGATAAAGGGTATATATGAAAAACCCAAAGCTAACATCATTTTCAACAGTGAAATCATAAAAGCCTTCCCTCTGAGATCGGGAACAAGACAAGGATGCCCACTATCACCACTCCTATTTAACATTGTCTTCGAAGTACTTGCGCGATCACTGAGACAAGAAAAGGACATAAAAGGCATCCAGATTGGAAAAGAAGAAGTAAACATTTCATTATTTGCAGATGACATGATCCTATACATAGAAAGCCCTGAGTAATCTTCAAGAAGCCTTCTAGAACTTATAAAGGAGTTCAGTAATGTTGCAGGCTATAAGATCAATGCTCAAAATTCAGTAGCATTTCTGTACAACAATAATGAGCAAACTGAGGAGGAAATCAGGAAAAAAATACCATTTACAATAGTAACTAAAAGAATCAAATACCTAGGAATAAATTTAACTAAAGATGTAAAGAACTTATATACAGAAAACTACACAACACTGTTAAAGGAAATCAAAGAAGACTTAAATAAATGGAAATATATTCCCTGTTCATGGATAGGAAGACTAAACATCATCAAGATGTCTATCCTACCCAAACTAATCTACAGATTTAATGCAATCCCAATAAAAGTCAACACTGTATTTTTTAAGGAACTGGAAAAACTAACCACAAAATATATTTGGAGAGGCAAGAGGCCCTGAATTGCCAAAGACATATTGAAAAAGAAAAATGAAGTTGGAGGTATCACACTACCTGACTTTAAAACAGACTACAAAGCTACAGTGATAAAAACTGCGTGGTATTGGCACAAGGATAGACCTACTGACCAATGGAACCGAATTGAGAGTTCTGATATAGATCCTCGCATATACAGTCATCTGATATTTGACAAGGCCACAAAGCCCACTCAGTTGGGAGAGAATGGCCTCTTTAACAAGTGGTGCTTGGAGTACTGGATATCCATATCCAAAAGAATGAGCGAAGAATACCATCTCACACCTTATACAAAAATCAACTCAAGATGGATCAAAGATCTAAATATAAGAGCCAAAACCATAAAGACCTTGGAACATAAGGTAGGGAAGCATCTACAGGACCTTGTAATATGAAATGGTTTCATGAACTTCACAGCCAAAGCACGAGCAGCAAGAGAAAAACTAGATAAATGGGATCTCATCAAAATTAAAAACTTCTGCACCTCAAAGGATGTTATTAAGAAAATAAAAAGCCAATTTACCCAATGGGAGAAAATATTTGGCAACCATTTATCTGATAGGAGCCTAATATCCTACATATATAAAGAAATCCTACACCTTGAAAATAGAAGGACAAACAACCCATTTAAAAAATGGGCAAGTGACCTGAAAAGACACTTTTCCAAAGAAGAAATACAAATGGCTAAAAAGCACATGAAAAAATGCTCAACATCGCTTGCTATCAGGGAAATGCAAATCAAAACTACAATGAGATACCATCCTACAGCCATCAGCTATTAAAAAAACAGGAGACACTAAATGTTGGAGAGGATGTGGAGGAATAGGAACCCTCATCCACTGCTGGTGGTCCAGCCATTGTGGAGGACAGTTTGGCGGTTTCTCAGAAAACTAACAATAGATCTTCCGTATGATCCAGCAATTCCACAGAAGAACTGAAAGCAAAGACCCAAACAGATATATGCACACCAATGTTCATAGCGACATTGTTCACCATTGCCAAAAGTTGGAATTAGCCCCTGTCCCCATCAACAGAGGAATGGATAAGCAAAATGTGGTACATACATACAATGGAATATTACTCAGCTGTAAGAAGGAATAAAGTGCTAACACATGGAATAACATGGATGAATCTTGAAGACCTTATGTTGAGTGAAGCAAGCCAGGCACTGAAGGATGAACAGTATATGACCTCACTGATCTGAATTGAGGAAAGTGAGCAGTCTCTACGAATCATTGTCTGAAAGATAGGTTAACAAGGGAGAGTAAGAGAAGAGCAGGCTTTGAGCCATCACCCATATGGACATAATCTATGGTAAAGGGATATAGTGTGGTTGCATATTGGGGGATTGGGCAGATGAGTGGTGGTGTTCCTGGGTTTGGTGGTGCAGCATTGGCGGGTGGGTGGATTAGGAAGGGCAAGTTCAAATTCCCAGGGCATGTAACTGTGAATCTTGACATTCCATGGGTCGGGATAGGGTGGTATCATGGGCCCTGGGGGGCTGGGGGGAAGGGACCAGTCAAGATCTAATGGGGTGTTTGGTGGTCATGGGGAAGATTTTTCATTACCTTTCAGTAATGTACACAGGACATGGTAAATATCATCAAAACTTATTAAACTGTATCATCTAAATTGTAAACTATACTGTAAATCAATGTCAATGTTTAGTTGGTATATTTTGCTTTCTGTATAACAGTTATAACAATGCCAACATCCAAAAAAGAGGGGGGGGGGTTAATATGGGGTGGGGAAGGGGGGGTGGTTTGGTATTTGGGAGTCTCCGGCACTCCGTGTGTGACTTTGCTGTGACCTAAAACTTCTTTGAAAATTAAATGAAAAATTGAGAGACAATGGGGATTGAGAGGGGGACGGTGTCATGGCACAACGGACACTGATAACACAGTGATAAAAGGAAGGAAAAACAAAAGAAAAGAGAAAGGAAAAAAAAACATATATATATATCAAAGGCATTTCCTTTGCTTTTTTGCCCATTTTTCTGAATGTCCCAATCCAGTAATTATATTTTGTTTTTGTTTTTTTTTTTGTTTGTTTGATTTTTTTTCTTTTTTTTTTTTTCTCCTGAGTTTCCTTATGTTTGTCTCTTGCATGTAAGCTTATCATAGTTGTTTCTTTTTCCTAATAAGTGTATTTGATTATTTTATGGACTACATGTTCATGGAGGATTTGGATCACAGAAGGGTTACAATTGGTACTGCAGGGGATTATTGGTGGGGGGTGTCTGGGAGGGGGGTTTCATGGGAATTAGTTCATCCGAATATACATGAAAGATATACAAAATCATTCAAAAGATCAAAATATGGGGCATGGTCACGATGGGTGGACAATCACACAATAAATGAGGGAATCAGAATTCCTAGCCTGGAGAGCTCTGCCACAGTCTCCAAGGGAGCAGCAATAGTCCTCTGAGTGCAGGGTCAGTGTCTGTCAAAAGAGGATGACCCACTGATGTGTTCTTTTTATTGATGACTACTCTTGTGAGTCTTTGTTCTTGTAACTGAGAGTTAGCCTGCAGTTGTGGGGTGCCTAAGGGTTGCCACCTGAGAGCCTCCTTGTTGCTCAAATGTGGCCTCTCTCTAAGCCAAACTCAGCATATGATTGCATTACCTTCCCCCCAATGTGGGACTTGACTCCCGGGGATGAGCCTCCCTGGCAACGAAGGATTAATACCAAGTGTAACACAACTGGAAAAAGACCTTGAATAAAAGGGGAAAAGGTAAAGACAAATGAGTTCAAGTGGCTAAGAGACTTCAAAGAGAGTCGGGAGGTCATCCCAGAGGTAACTCTTACGCACACCTCAGTAGGAGCTCATAGAACATCTAAGTGCCTATCACCCCACACAGAGGGGCTCCTGAGAGCTCTGGAGACACCCAGTTCCTATATAAGGGGGGATAGCCCCAGAGACTGATACCTTATCACTGGACTCTATTTTGGAATCTGTGCTCCTGAGAGTGACAGAATTGGACTCAAATAAGCCCTCCCTGCACATGGTTCATCAGTCCCTTCTATTCAAATCTATATGTGATGCTGAAGTTTTTAGGTATACTTCCAGAGACTGGAGCCTCTGGCCTACCTATGTGCCAGGTGTGCGTGGAATCTTGGTGGAGCTGCAACTCCTACTCTACAGCTCAATGTACTCATCCAAGCCACCTGGCGAGGAGACAGCGATGGGAAATGGCCATCCCAGGGAATGGAGAGGGCCTGCATCTGCAGGCAGGATCATCCCACCCACCATATCCATGGGATATAAGCCCTCTCTCACTTGGAGGTGGAGTGGACATCACCATCCCAGTCCTGTCAGGATTGGGGGAAGAACTATGGAGTAGAGTGGACTTGATGGTATTCTGTTGTACACATATGGTGATTCTAGCAATGGAAGAAATTATAACATTGAGGTGGAGCCAGTGGCCACTTGACACTTTTGGGGCAGGGAGGGGTCGAGCAGTTGAAATACAGGGGCTTCTTTGGGATTTGGAGGTTGTCCTGAGTACCATTGTGGCAACGGATGTAGGCCATTTTAAATCAGCACACACCACTCAGAACTGAGTGGGAGAGAGTGTGGTCTACGGTGTGAACTGTGGTCTATGGTTGGTGGCAAGGCCCCAGGATGTGTAAGTCCTTGAGGGTGGTGGGCCACACTTGTGGGAGATGTTTGAGAGGAATGTGGTGGGAGATGTGGGAGCTGGGCAACATGGGAATCCCAGTGGGTTCCATGTAATATTTTAGGTAATCTAAACACATCTTATAATATGTTTATATATATATAAATAACATTTTTGTAAGCAAATGCACATATATGCATATATATTTATATATCATTTTACAAATAGTGGTATGTATTGTGAAAATTTTGATTTTTACCCATAATAAAAAATAAATAAATTATATTAAAAAAATATTTCCACTGATTTTTAAGGAATAAGAAAAACACATTTGATCAGTAAGTAACATGAGCACATTAGGGTGCAGAATGCAGATATCACATGAAAAACCTCTTTCTAAAGTGAGATTTGAGCCATTCGTTTTACTTTTTGAGTATGCCACAATTCCTTTTCTTTTCTCATTTGATACATTTAGTTAGAGCTTATAGGAATAAGTATTCCTTAGGTCACGGTAAATCTGTTAAAATCCATGTTAGAAACAGATAAAGGAAGAGAAAACAATAGTTGAACGTTTTAGGTTTCTGTAGATTTATGAAACAAAATAGAGAATCTCAAAGGTTATGATTTCCATTCTCTTATAACAGATTCAAACTATGTCTGATGACCTTCTGCAAAACTGAAGGAACTTCAAAGGACTCTGAGTTTACAAAATGTCAACGTAATAAGGGTTTAAATCAAATGACCCAGTATTTTCAATTAAATTATTCAACAGTTAAAATTGTAAGGCTAAGTGCTGAAAACTATCATATAATGCCATGAATTAAAATAGAGGAGGATAAATTAATATATAGGAGCATAAAACTCATTATTTCTTATCACTCCCTCTTTAGTAGAAATTGTATATGCTTTGTTATAATGTTCAGTTATAATAATCCCAGCTTCTATCGTTTCAAAAAATGTTTATCTTATTTTAAACCTAGATTCTAGTTATCAGCCATGGGACTCAGAACCAGGAAATCAATCTTGAATGTATTAATTGATGCTTATTGTGTGAGATTTAGCCTGCAGGTTACCTGATGCTATGAGAAAATCTTCCTAAAGTAAAGAGACTTTACTGGTAAGCTACACATTAACACTTCTTGGATGTGACATGATTTAGGAGAAAATGCTATTTTAGAACTTTCTTTCAATTACCTGAACATATATGACTGAAGTTTAGAGGGTAATTTTTTCCCTTACAAGGAAAATGTAATTACACCAAAAAGCTTGGCATAAGAGAAAGTGTTCAAGTTTTAAGGTGAGATGTCTCTGTTTACTTCTTTCTCTCTCTCCCTCTCTTCTTTTCCTCCTCCCTCCCTGCCTGTCCCCACTCGCCTCTCTTTCTGATTGTCATTAAATAATAATGAGCAACCACTTTGTGCCATGAGTACTATCCCAGGCCTGGGTACAATCAGGTGGCTGGAAAGCATGTTTTAAATGGGCTAATAAGCCTGCTTCAGCAAATTTGGGGAAAGGAAAAGTAAGATGTATGTCAAACACAGATAGGTAATCACTAAAAAGATGAGCTTTACTGTTTTGCTATTATCATTTTAACTTTAAAACTTTCCATTTTGGTGGAGAAATCATATATACATATTTATATACATAAATTTAAATCTTGAGTAAAGGACCATACCATGCTGATGCAAAGATGAACCAAAAAAACAAACAAACAAACAAAAACTATCCCCTCGATTTGTGGTTCTTGGAAATTTGTTGTTTGATTTGCTTTCTTCATAGCCAAGCTTCTTAACCGTAATGTTGACACCCAGTTTCCAAGTCCTCACTTAAAATTTACTTAAATCACAAGTCATCACTTCATTTAAAGCCTCCCTATTCTGTTATAATGATCTTAATTGCAAAATCTATCATGTAGTAGTCCTAATAGCCCCTGCTTCTCCTAGACATATGGCATTCATCCATAAATTCAGTTATTAAATACTCATTCATTTTTTGCCTGTTACTGGGCTACAACCTGGGAATACGACAGTGAGCTTCTGTTATTCCTCACATCTCCATCAATAGCTCTGCTTCAGTCAGTTTCCAGCATCTTGCTGCTCAATTTCAATAAGTTGGTTTTGCACAAATTCTTGTGAAACTCAAATGTCAGCATGGTAACCCATCTTTGTGCTACAAAAGCAGACACTCTTGGTTAGAAGGGTAAAATGTTTCATTTCAGAAGCAATAAATGTTCTCATGAATATAAACACATGTAATGTCAATGTGTGAATATTGTAAAATTGAGAAAATTGTAAAGGAGAGAGCATGATGCTCATGTACCAGCAAGTCATTCTGTAGTAATGAAATCAGTCAAAATGATATCTCCTTGCTTACAAATCATTTTGATCCCTAGCAGAAATGATAACTTAGGAAGGACAGAGATTTTCACTTCTATTAACTTCCTATCTGCTTACAGAGTTAAAAGTTTACATCTGTAGTTGTACAAGTTCAGTGTAAAATTTTTCAAACCTCATACATCTCTCAGTATTATCTAGCCATGTAAGATGGAAAGCATACAACTTCTTTGTCAGCAATTGCACGGTAGCTTGCCAGAACTGGTTCAACTGACAAAGAGGGCTGACTAATTAGGTATTACCCTTTGCTCAGGTCCCCCCAGATTCAACAATGCCAGAGGTTTCCTGTCATAGTGGTGGAAGAAGGAATCCAGAAGCTTAGAAAGATAGGAGTTTTGGACTGGATTTTCATGTGCTACCTGTGCTCTTACCCTATATCCATGTTATATAAGAAGATTCAGAATACAATATCTTCCCAAAGACATTGAAAATATACTAGTGAGGGGAGCTCATGCATACTTGATAAGTTCAGTGGTAGCTCACTTATGTAGGCCATATGTGACTTTAGAGGATGATGTCATTAAAATGGGCTCCTGGATTTCAGTAAGGATGATGGAATCTCAGAGTATCAGAGGACAAGTAGCACAACTTAACAATCAAAGACAAGGTGGACATGTCTACTACCATCAATGATAGCTGGGTTTTACAGCCAATCAGAATGCCTTGGCCCATACCATAGTGATTTTTGGCATGGCGAATTGATTGTAGCATTTCTAGGAACAAAATAGATGGACAGCCTGGTGGAGTATTGCTTAATCTTTACAACAAGAAAGTTCCAGATCTGCTAAACTAAAACTTGACTCAGGTCACCAAAGTGGACAGCCACAGCCACACAGAGTTTCCAGACCTAAGTTAATTCACAGACTCAGAGGCCCTTGATTGGAAAGGAGGCTGAAAGGACTCTGTGCCATTGCCACAGGCACACACGGGAACATTTTCTCCAAGACTTTCCCAGAGGAAAAGAGACCATGCATTGGAGCGCAGGCTTCTGCAATGCGCCTGGTTTTCCTAGCACCAGAATCCAGCAGAACTTGCAGCTTCTTCAGCACAGAGTGGCCAGAAACTCAGCATCAGCCTCTCCCTTGCCATCCCTGCACCCTCCCTTTGTGGTTTTGTAGCGTGGTGCTTCCAGTGAGATGCTGCCACATGAACAGTTTTTTTTTTCTGGTACCCTTGTGATATGGATTTCATAGGCTGGTACTCCTGGTCACAGCCTTCTTCCCAGAACAATTTTTTCCTTTAGCTTCATAACACATTTTATCTTTTTAGTTCATTTTCCTCTTTTTTCTTCCATTCCTCTTTTTTATTTATTTATTGCAGCATACAATCCATACAGAAGAGTATGTAAGAGTATGTAACAGCTCAAATAATTTCTCAAATAAAATATTCTTACAAAATCACAATGAAGATGAATAAATGGAGCATTTCCAGCACCTCGGATTTTACCCTTTTGACCCCTGCCAGTTTTGACTTCCAAGTACTGACTTCTAACATCATCAGTTGGTTTGGCTTAATATAAATATATCATATAGTTTGTCCTTTGTGTCTGGCTTCTTTTGCTCAGCATAATAAACCTAATGTTTTGAAGGGAAATCAATGGAATTGTGTTTTGCAATAGTCCATTCATTTTCCTACTTCTGTGGTATGAATATTCGAAAAATATCTATCCATTGATGGGCATTTGAATTTTTCCCCAATTATATCTCTATTATGAAGGGAAGTGCTATGAGCATTATTGTACAAGTCTTTGAGGGAAATATGCATACATTTCTGTTGTTCTGTTCAATCTCTGAATATTGCTGTTCCCAGAAGTATTCGGTCACCCTCTGCTCTCACTCCCATTAGTTGGCTATTATTCTCATCCTCAAAGTTTGACTCTGTTACTATGTATAACTTAAAGATTCCTGACACTACCTACATCTAGGTACTGAGAACTACTTCTGAACTTTCAACAGGCACATCAAATATTTAATTAGCATTTCTCTTAAACCAATTTTTCTTTCTATATTACCTACTTGGAAGAATACATGCAGGTGATATAGTAGAGTCCCTTAGAATATTCTTTCTTCCTTCTTCCCTGTATGACTACAAATTCATTACTTTTACTTAGTTAAAATTCTTGTACCTAGCCATTCTTTTTTTATCTTCTGTCATTGTGTTAATGTCTATCTTCATCTTCACTAAGTGTGTTTGTTTGTAAAACTAATTTTATGACAAAAATGCTGATGTCTAGTAGTCAAGCTGACCTGTTAAAAATCCGATATTCTGTTTCAAGATAAACATTCCTATTCTCGTATTAAACTTTTTGAGCAATCCCTGTTGTACCAGTAAAGCACAATTACAAGAGTGGGTGAACTGACTGTTAATAGTAAAACTGAAAAATAATAAGCAACAAGAAGTTAGTGTAGAAAATCTGAAAACCTGGTTATCTTGTGTAATTGTAATTGAGTTGAAATTCCCTGAAGAATGAATGCCCTGGTAGTTTTGTCCCCCACCCTCAGATCAATTTGAGATCAAAAGAGATCTCAATTACAACAGGAACAAATGGTTCAGCTAGATGACGGCTGATAAAAATGCATATTCACCCTGAATTCAAAAATATCTTGGTCTTACAAGACACTAATCCAGAAGATAATAAAGTCTTCAGAGAGAATTGAATACGTTTCTTGGACATTATATAAAAGAGAACTGGAAATGAAATGTCATCAATTATTGAGGAGAGAGCTCCATAATCATTACAAAATGACTTTGTTGAAGATTGTATATATCTGAGGATAAATTTTTTAAATTAAAATATAATGAAAAATCAAATTTCATGTTCACTGGTAATTTGTTCTAAGCCTCTTTTTCCTTATGATCTATCTATATATATTTTGGGTAGGGCATAATTTGCATTTCCTCCAAGATTAAAGCAATGCACACATTTTCTCATCGTTATGTGATTGTATTAAAACCTACTATAAAAGATCTGGCTTTGTCTTTTTTCAAAATGTCTCCTATAAGCACTTAATTTCTAGCAAAATGAAATGTGGATGTCTTATAAATAACATATATTATTTTTATTGCCCTAGTCCTGGTTTAAAAGGTTTAATTTTCCTAGAAAAAAATCTGGAAACTCCTCCTTTTTTGAGATTCAAATCCAGAAACTCCACATTTTTGAAAGCTTCTCTGACCTTCTCAAGCAAACCTGTATTGTTGGAGATTTTTCATATTGTGCAGTTTTTGTTCTTCAACTTTAGTAATAACATTATTGTTACTATATTCAAAACTAAGCATCCTCTAGCCCCATTGCCAGATTTGTTACAAGAATCTTCATTTTAAAAAACACTGCTCAAATGTGGCCTCTCTCTAAGCCAAACTCAGCATATGATTGCA
>JAKSZT010034772.1:0-12786 GCA_026826555.1 Tolypeutes matacus | reverse complement strand
TATAGATTTTGACAAAATCATGCAGAATAATTACATTGCCTAAAAAAATGCCCTATGTTCTACCTATTCCTCCCTACCCCTTACCTCAGAACCCCATGGTAACAACTAAGTTTCAATTTTTTCAAGAATAAGGTGGATAGTTACATGCATTAATATTGAGGGCTTTTATTAGGCATTGCCTATGTACTTTAGAGATTCTTTGCTTTCTATTTGAGAAAGTAGCAGGACTCCCCAGGATTGGAGTTTAATGTTTCCTTAATTTTTGTGTGGGTCTCCGTCCACTGAGATAACAACTTATGACAGGGTGAATACATTCATATTCCATAGAAGCATGCTCCAGGGGCACTCTTTCCTGCATATGCCCTCTCCGCTGCAACTCTGCACTAGTAACCCTCCTCTGACACATTTGCCAAAAGCACTTCCCCAAAATTGTAGTTTCAACCACAGACCTACAAATACCCATAACTCACCTGTTCCTTCCTCCATCCCTCCCCTGTTCCATGGATAGTCCAACCCAACTCCACGCTCTGTGCACCCTTACATTCCACCACTGTCAAACTCACATCCTTAAACCACCATCACCCCATTCACTTCTAAACCACCCCTTTCCACTTTATCACAGGTTTTGCTCAGATTGACCATCAGCTTATCATACTCTACACCCTTTCTGTCTCCTGATACACTATCTTCCAGACTGTAGCTCTGTGAGTCTGCTCAATACCCTTAGGTCATATCAGTGAGGTTATGTAATGTTTGTTCTTTGATGAATGGCTTACTTCACTCAACATAAGGTCTTTAAGATTCATGCATAATGCTGTCTGTGTCAATACTTCTTACTTCTAACAGCAGAGTAATATTTCATTTTATGAATATGGCACATTTTGCTTATCCAACCATCTGTTGATGGGCACTTGTGTTGCTTCCAAATTTCAGCAATAGTGAATAATGCCACTGTGTACATTGGTGTACATATATCTGTTTTTGTCCCTGCTTTCAATTCTTCTGGGATATACCTAGCAGTGGGATTGCTGGATCATACGCCAATTCTAAAGTTAGCTTCCTAAGGAACCACCAAACCATCCTCCACAATGCTGCACTGTTCAACATTCCCACTAGCAGAGGATGAGGGTTCCCTTTCCTCCACATCCTCTCCAACATTTGTAGTTCTTTTTTTAAGGAGCCACCTGCCTAACAGGTGTAAGGTAATATCTCACTGTAGTTTTGATTTGCATTTCCCTAATAGCTAGTGATGTTAAGCATCTTTTCATGATCTCTTTTGCCATTTGTATTTCCTCTTCTCAAAAGTGTCCATTCAAATAACTTGCCCATTTTTAAAATGGGTTGTCTTTTTATTTTCAATATGTAAGATTTCATTATATATATGCTTGATAGTAGACACTTAACAGAGAAGTGATTTCCAAATATTTTCTCCCATTTAGTAGGTTGCCTTTTCACTTTCTTGACAAACTCCTTTGAAGCACAAAAGTTTTAATTTTCAGGAGGTACCATTTATTTCTCTTTACTTTCATTGTTTGTGCTTTGGGTATAGAGTTTATGAAACAATTTCCTACTTTAGGAAGTCATAGATGCTTCTATATATTATCTCCTAGGAGCTTTATGATTTTGGCTCTTTTGTATACTTTTCTGACCCATCTTGAGTAAATTTTGGTATAGGTCATGAGGTGGTGATCTTCTCTCATTCTTTTGTTATGGATATCCAGTTCTTCGAGCACCATTTGTTGAAAAGGCCATTTGTCCCAATTGAGTGGGCTTGGTGGCCTTGTCAGAGATCAGTTGACCATATAGGTGAGGATTTATTTAAGAACTCTCAATTCATTTCCATTGTGCCAATACCATGCAGTTTTGACCACTGCAGCTTTGTAGTATGCTTTAAAGTCAGGTAGTGTTATTCCTCCAATTTAGTTTTTCTTTTTAAGTACATTTTTGACTATTTGGGGCCCCTTGTCCTTCCAAATATTTCATAATTGGCTTTTCCATTTCAGTACAATAATTGTGTTGTAATTTTTATTGCTTTTCATTAAACTATAAATCAATTTGGGTAGGATGGATATCCTAATGATCAGTCCATGAACATGGAATATTCTTCCATTGATTTAGGCCTTCTTTGATTTCCTTTAACAATGTTGTGTAGTTTTCTGTGTACAAGTTCTTTACAACTTTAGTTAAATTTATTCCTATATATTTGATTTTTTTAGTTGCTATTGTAAATGGAGTTATTTATTTCTTCCTCATATTGCTCATTTTTAGGGTACAGAAATGCTACTGATTTTTGCATATTGATCTTTATCCTAACACTTTACTAAACTCTTTTATCAGCTCTAGAAGCTTTCTTATACCTTTTGGGGGGCTGTATTTATATAGGATCATGTCATCTGTAAATAATGAAAAATTTCTTCTTCCTTTCCAATTTGGATACCTTTTATATCTTTTTTGGCATAAGTTTTGGAGCAAGTACTTCTAACACAAGGTTAAGAGCAGTGACAATGGGCATCCTTTTATTTTTCATGATCTTAGATGGAAAGTCTCTAGCATTTCACCATTGATTATGATGTTAGCTGAGGAATTTTCATATATACCTTTATCATGTTGAGGAAGTTTCCTTCTATTCCTATCTTTTCAAGTGTTTTTATCAAGAAAGGATAATGTATTTTGTCAAATGCTTGTTCTGCATCAATAGAGATAATCATGTGATTTTTTTCTTTCAATATCTTAATGTAGTATATTACATTGATTGATTTTCTTATGTTGAAACATCCTTGTATATCAGGGATGAAACCCACTTGGTCATGGGATATAATTCATTTGATGTGTTGTTGAATACGATAAGCAAGTATTTTGTTGAGGATTTTAGCAACTACGTTAATTATTGAGATTGGTCTTTAGTTTTCTTTCCTTATGGACTCTTTATGTGGCTTTGGTATTTAGGTAATGTTGACATCATAGAATGAGTTTGCTAATGTTCCTGCCACTTCTAGATTTTGGAAGAGTTTAAGCAGGATTGACGTTAGTTCTTTCTGGAGTGTTTGATAGAATTAACTCATGAAGCCATCTGGTCCTGGGCTTTATTTCTTGGGAGGTTTTGGATGACTAATTCAATCTGCTACTTGTGATTTGTCTGTTGAGTTTTTCTATTTCTTCTGTTGTAAATGTAAGTTGCTTGTGTGTTTCTAGAAATTTGTCAGTTTCATCTAAGTCATCCATCTGTTTGCATACTATTTTTCAAAAATATCCTCTTATGATATGCTTTATTACTCTGAGATTAGTGGTGATGTCCCTTCTTTCATTTTTTATTTTATTTATTTGCTTCTTTTAGACTAGCTAAGTGTTCGTCAGTTTTATTAAAATTCTCAAAGATCCATCTTTTGATTTTGTTAAATTTTTCTAGTTTTTAAAAAAATTCTCAATTTCATTTAGTTCTGCTCTAATCTTTATGATTATCTTCTTTCTGCTTGCTTTGTGTTTAGTTTTTTTCTTTTTCTAGTTTCTCCAGGTGTGCAGTTAGGTCTTTGATCTTTGCTAGTTCTTCTTTATCAATATAAGGATTTGTGCTTATATTCCCTCTCAGCACTGCTTTAGCTGCTTTCCATTGGTTTTGATAAGTTTTTCATTCATTTTGAGGTAGTTACTTATTTCTTTTGCAATTTCTTTTTTGATCTCTGATTGTTTAAAAGTGTATTGTTTAACTTCCATATCTTTGTGCCTATTTTTGTTTACTGCCTTTATGAACTTTCAGCTTCATTCACTGTGGTCAGAGAAATGTTGTATGATTTCAAGCTGTCTGAAATATTGAGACTTGTACTGTGACCTAGAATATGGTCTTTCCTGGAGAATGATCCATGTGTGCATGAGGAGAATGTATATCCTGCTCTATTTGGGTGTAATTTTCTGTTTATGTCTATGAGGTCTAGTTCTTCTAATGTATTATTCAAGGTCTCTGTTTCTTTATTAACCCTCTGTTCAGATGTTCTGTCTAATAGTAATAGCAGTGTATTAAAGTCCCCCACTGTAATTGTAGAGGCATCTCTTTCTCCCCTTAGTTTTTCCATTGTTTGCCTCATGTATTTTCACACTAGTTAGGTGCATAAATATTTATGATTGTTTTTTCTTAATAAATTAATCCTTTTATTAATATTTAGTGTCCTACTTTGTCTCTTACAATACATTTGCATCTAAAGTCTATTTTGTCCAATATTAGTATAACTATCCCCACCCTTTTTTGGTTATTGTTTGCATGTAAAATCATTTTCCAACTTTTCACTTGCAACCTCCTTGCATTGCTGTGTCTAAGGTAAGCTTCTGGTAGATAGCTTATAGATGAGTTGTATTTCCTTATCCATTCTGCCAATCTATGCCTTTTGATTGAAGAGTTTAATCCATTAACATTCAATGTTATTACTCTCAAGGAAGGATTTACATTAGCCATTTTTTCTTTAGGTTTATATACATCATATTTTGTTTTTATTTCCCTTTTTATCCATTAAATTATTTTTAGTAATAATCTCCTTTCTATATTCTCCTCTCTCTCCCTCCTGGTTTTTTTTTCCCTTTCAAACTGCTGAACTTCCTGTAGTATATCTTGAAGGACAGTACTGTGTTTGATAAACTCTCCTAAGGTCTGTTTATCTGTGAATATTTTGAACACTCCCTCATTTCTGAATGCCAGTTTTCTTGGAAATAGAATTCTTGGCTGCCAGGGATTTTGTTTGTTTGTTTGTTTGTTTGTTTAACACCTTAACTATGTCATACAACTGTCTTCTCACCTACATACTTTCAGATGCGAAATCAGCACTTAATCTTATCAAGTTTCCCTTATATGTGATGGATCTCTTTTCACTTGTTGCTTTCAGAATTCTCTTTGTCTTGAACATTTCAAGATTTGACAAGTATGTGTCCTAGGATAGGCCTGTTAGGATTTATACTGTTAAGAGTGTGCTGCAGAGAACATTTCCATCATTACAGAAAGTTCTATTGACCATCACTTCTAGTAATTTTGCAAAGAATTTCTAGATGAGAACCACTCCTGGTCCCTTTGGAATCATATCTACAAATTGTCAAAAGTGTGCCATCCAATTCTATTTCCACACGATGTTAACGTTATTGACAAAATATTGTAATCTGACTCCAGGTAATTTATTTTTACAAGCTTGGCCATACACAAGATGTAGATTTTTACTGAAGAAATAAAGAATAACAGTGTTTAAAAAAAAAAAAAAAAAGAGTGTGCTGTATTTTCTGGATGTGTACATCCATGTCACTCAAAAGAGTTGGAAATTTTCAGCCATTATTTCTTCCAACACTCCTTCTGCCCACTTTCCCTTCCCCTCTCCTATAATGGGACGCCTATAATGTGTATGTTGGTGTGTTTCATGTTGTCATTCAATTTTCTGAGTCTCAATTGAATTTTTTCTATTTTTTTGTCTATCAGATCTACTATCTGTGTGATTTCAGGTATTCTATCTTCAATGTCACTAGTTCATTCCTCTGTCTGTTCAAATCTTCTGTTATTTGCTTGCATATTTTTAATTTCTTGCATTATGCATTTCATCACCTTCAAATCTATTATCTTTTTATGTATGTTTACAATTTCTTCTGTCTGTTCCCCTAGTTTCTTCTTAATATCCTTTAAATCGACCTTCACTTCATTAAATTAATTCATGACATTTGTTTGGAAACCCTTGATTAATTTTTCCATGTTCTGTGTCTCCTCTTGCTTTTTAGTTTTCGGGTATTTTTCTCCATTAGACTGGGCCAATTCTTCCTGTTTCCTTTGTATTTTCTAATTTTTTGCTGGTGTCAAGGCATGGTTTATCTTGATGGACTTATTCAGTTGGTTAGCTTCTCTTTCTACTCTAGGGTTTTATTTTGCTTTGTTTCATGTTAAGGATCTTCTCTGACACTTGTTTCCACTAACTCTATATCCCTGTAATTGTACACATAACCCCCAAAATATTAAGTTCATAGAAACATAAAGAATGAAGAAGAGAAAAATAATTTTTTAAAGATGTGGAAAAGGAACCATAAAAGAACCAGGAAAAAAATAAGTAATGACTGTAAAATCATAAAAACTAAAAAGGAATGAGAATAAAAAAGATAGAGTAAATAAGAGGAAGAGGGAAAAATAGAATTAAAAAAAAAAATAGACATGAAAGATGAGAAGAAGAAAAAAGTGAAGGCCAAACAAGAGATGGAAGAATGAGAGAAAAACAACAGAAGAGGGAAAAATTAAAGAAATAAAAGAAAGAAAATAAGGAGGAAAAAAAAAAGAAAAGAGAAGGAAAAGGAAAAAAATAAACAGAGGGGAAAAAAAAAAAACAGAAAAGACAGGCCTCCCTTTCAGGACATTTGCACTAGCAAATGACTCATGCTGCCAGTGCTCCCCAATCAATCACACTGCAGCCCACCCTCCACAGGTAAGTTACCTGGGTACAGAGAATAAAATAAAGAAAAAAGAATAAATATAAAATATAAAATAGCAAATATAAAACCTAAAAATATCTCAGTCTAGGTTCCTTGTCATGTGGCTCCATGTTTCTCAACTCCTCTTCCCCCAGAGAGCCAGCAGGTGCCTGACAACCTGCTGGATTTCTCTCTGGATCCATTCCCTTCAGGGTTGGCTAGGCACCTGACAGCTTCTGGGCTGCCTCTCCCCACTCTCCTTTATCTCCAGCCAGTTGGGTTTCTGATAATTTGCTGACTACCTATTCTGGCTTCCCTCTCTCCTGGGCTGTTAGGCATTTCTCATCCCACCTCCTCACTGACCCAGGTCTTCTCTCTCCCAGGGCAGGTGGGTGTGACAGCCTTCTTGTTTAGCTTCCACCTCCCTTCTCCTTGGAGTCACTTCAGCACTGGCTGGCATCTTTCATTTTATTCACTTTTTATGGTTCACCCACCCTATCTGCCCTTCCCCTTATTCCTTTCTGTCACTGAGCAGCCTGTGTGCTGGTCCCAAATCTTTCCCTGCAGCTCCCTGACCTCAAGAGCCTGCTGGGTACCAGGATGCACCCCTGGCCCCCAGGAGCTTTCCTCATCTCAATGCCAGCTGAGCACTGGATTCCAGCAAAGTCACTTCCCTCACTTTCCTATCCCTTGGCACCAGCTGTGTGCTGGCATACATACTCTATCTCCCACAGTTTCCCTTTACCCCATCCAACTGGCTCCCTAACCTCTAGCTGCCTTCTCCAGATGCCCCTTGGTGCCATGGCTTCCCTTCTGCCAAGTAAACCTGTCTACCTTCCTGCAATTTCTGGAAGAGGAGAACAGCCTGCCATTCCCTACTCCACCATCTTGGATCAGAATTCTCTCTATCTCTGGCATTTGATATTCTGAATAGTGTAGGTCTATTCAGATTAATTTTGTTTGGGTTGCATTGTCCTTCTTGGATATTCATATTTACATCTTTCAAAGGGTTTTTCAATCACTCCTGTTTTAATTCCTGCTGGGGGTAGATACTGCTGTTTTTTTTTTGAAGCTTGAGCAGGTTGAAACTTCAGCCATGCTCAAGACTGGAATCCAGCTCACCTAATTTGTCAATCAACAAATGTAGTTGGTTGGTGCCAGGCCACTCCCCCTGCCATGCTTTTGGGAAAGAGAGCTATCTTGTTCTGCTCACCTATTCTGACAAAACATAATAGGGGGTGATTGTCCTTAAGAGAGGAAGTTTCTTTGACATTGGTAGTCAGGATCAGGATTTTAGATGGTAAAATGAGACTTTAGATCTCAGAAGATGCAGCCTTACCAAAATACATGGGTATGCAGCCCCATTACTGCCATCTGCCCTGTGGTTATATTCTGAAATGATCAGATGGGAGGATGGGTAATGACACAGCACAGCTTGGAGTTCTGAGATTTCCTGTGGGGTTAGTAGTGCCTGAAGTGGTCATAGCTCATGGGTTGGTCTGTTCTGGCTCTAATTATCTTGAAAAGATATAGCTTGAATTTGAGATTCAAATCTTCAACTGAATCTCCAAACATTGCCTGGACTCTATTGAGAATAAGAAATACAACTTTGTAGAAATCAATGGAGGAGAGAATATATCATTTTGAAAGAGAGCAGAAATTTCCCAAAGTTTATGTAAATAAAATACTTATATATTAAAAAATCTTGGCTCTTACAGGAAGATGGTCAAAACCCTGCAGAAAATTTGAAAAGAACCTTTTCTTTAATCAAATGCAATGGGCACCCATTAGTAAAAAGTTTAAGAATTTGGTAGTATTTGTATGGATTGAATGCAATCTCAAGGATCTAAAAAGAGAAAGTGGTCAACACAAGAAAAACCTAGCTTAACTAGAGTTTGAAATCCACCCTTTGCAACTGATCCTTTCTACCCAGTATTCCCCATGCAGGCCAGGGCTATGGCTGGAGGGCTCTGAACATCTCCATGATCATTTAAACAGTGGTGCAGCAGCAGGAGGGATGAGCGCTGATGGTACAGAGATCCAAAGTCAAATAAATTTGATTTAGGTTTACAAGAACTAAGGCCTGAGCAGTGCCAAGCATGACAGTATATCTGATGTGTTTTCTGTCTTTAATGTACTTAAAAATAATTAAATGATCAAATGGATAGTCACACTCCAGTATCTTTAAGAATTTTCCTCAGATTTCATAGGAGCCATTCAGAGGGGTCCAATACATCATAAAATATTCTCAATAATAGAGGGAAAGTAATTATAGAGATTTATTGCATGAGCCAAAATTATAGATTAATTTATGATGGTGAACTTTTTGTACCTTCATATTCACAGAAATATCATATATTCATATTTACATAACCCTTCTATATTTTCCTTAGTGTTTTCTTTATACAATTGCTACAACCTTAATTTTAGGATCAATTTTTAAACTTGTTAATAGCTATGAATATATATCATTTCAGTGAGTCTTTATTTCTTTCACATTGCATTTTCCCCTTACCTTTCTTTTATTAGTCTCAAGTATAACTAAGGAAAGGAATGTGAAAGCAAAAGAAATATTTTTTTTTCAGAATATTTCTGCATTTAATTTATAAATGCTTAAATTCTGTAGGTGAGAGTGAAAAAAAATATCCTTGGGAGAAAGATGGTAAAGTTGTTCTCCAGCCTTTACTTTCATGCATACAGAAATTCACATACAAGGGCCCATTGAGGCATCTTAAGAATTTTAGAAATTAGAAGAATCAGAGGGAGGGGTTAAATAGGGAGGGAGTGGCTATGCAGTAGGTCAAGGCAGAAAGACCAAGAGCACTCTCAAAGAAACTTTGTAGCTGAGAAGGAGCAGCAAGCTGAGGATCTTAGGATCCATCATGGCCAAAGATAATGTCTGTTGCAAGGAGAAACAGAAATGCACAGCCTCACCATGACAACATAGACCACTGTTACATAGACCCCAGCCTGGAAAGTTCCCCTCAAACAAACAAGAACCCTCTTCTCTTCCAATAACTACCCTTCCTCAAATAAATACACACACACACAAACACACAGAGACATGCAAACATATCACAAACCAATTTTTATGTTGATGGCATGTTTCAACTTTTAGTCCTGTCACCACAGTCATTCTGCAGACTCATTAGAAATTGAGCAATGGAACTACAATCCTATCTCTGTAATTTCAAGTGACACATAAGTGGACACTTCAGGTACTGCTATTTTACTAAAATTTGTGTGTTGACCAAAACTCTTTTTTAAAATAAATTTTATTGAAATGTATTCATAAAATATACAATCCATCTAAAGTGTACAATCAGTGGCTCTTGGTATAATCACAGATTTGTGTATTCATAATCACAATCCATATTAGAGAATTTTCATTACTCAAAAAGAAAAAAACTCTTACCACTTAATAGTTACCAAGTCGCCTCTCAATGTCTCCTTCCCCTGCCATACAAAACTGCTACTCTATATTAGTCTCTATAAATTTATTTGCATTTACATTTTGTATAATAGGAATTAAACAATATATAGTACATTTGGTGCCTAGTTCCTCTCATTTAGCTTACTTCCTTTTTTTTATTACAATGGATGGGAGAATGTTAATATAATGCTATACCCTTCAATCCATAGCTTACTTTGGTTGTATTTTTGCCCAAATATCACCCTATTTTTAACATCTTGTGCCATTAAAATTCATTTGTTCAGTTTCAGAGAAAAACATAAATGCTCTATCAGCCATATTAATTTTCCACCAGAGAAACAATACCATATTTCAATTTCAGCTTTACTTCTAAGGATATACAAGACCTTATGAATCCTGATTATACCTATATAGTGTTGCTAATTACAAACACTATAATGTGCTTTCAATATTTCCATCCATTTCCAAATATTTCCAAACCATATTTTACCAATTCTGCAAGAATAAGCCTAAGCTTTCTATGCTCTATCCTCATTCTATCTTCTGGCGACTACTAATCTAGCTATAAACTCCAAGAATTTGCTCATTATATTTAGTTCATAATAGTGAAATCATGCAATATTTGTCGTTTTGTGTCTGGCTTGCTTTACTCAACAAAATTCCCTCAAGGTTCACCATGTTGTCATATGCTTCAAAACTTAATTTCTTTGTATAACTAATAATATTCCATCATATGTATACTCCCGATTTGTTTATTCATCAGTTGATGGACATCTAAGTTTTTCCATCTATTGGCAATTGTGAATAATGCCAGTATGAACATCACTGTGCAGATGTCTCTTTGTATCCCTCCTCTCAGGGCTTCTGGGTATATATGTAGCAGTGGTATTTCCTGATCACAGAGATCTATATTTAACTTCCATAGAAACCACCAAGAAGTCTTCCACAGTTGATGTACTATTCTACATTCCCACCAACAATGAATGTGTTCCTATTTCACCACATACTCTCAAACACTTATAGTTTTTTAAAATAAATTTTCTTTATTTTTAAAGGCCCATTAGGTTATATAAATGTAACATCAACAATATAGGAGATTCCCATATACATCACCCTTAACCCTATACCTCCCCCCATTAACTACATCTTTCATTAGTGTGGTACATTTGTTACAATTGATGAACACATACTGAAGCATTGCTGCTAACCATGGTCCATAGTTTATGTTTATATTATGTTTCATACTTTTCACCACACAATTTTATAGGTTTTGACAAAATTCATAAAGGCTGGTATCTGTCATTGTAATATCATGTCCCAAAAAATGCCCCATGTTACACCTATTCTTCCCTCTCTCCCCCTCAGGACCTTTGGTGAACACTGTCTTTACATCAATATTTCATATTCTTCCATTGGTTGAATAATAAGTCTACTTTAGTCCATAGTTGAATTCCCCCCTTATGTTTGTTCATTCCTCAATCTGAGGATTTTTGAATTGTGATGACCATTCTGCTTTCAATTGAGAGGGGGCTTAGATCCTATGGAGCAGATGGATGGAACTGTCTTGCTTGCAGTTGAAGATACTCTCTGCTTCTTGGGTTGGGCATTGTCCATCATCATCCATTTGATAATTTTCCTGGGCAAGTCTGATGAACTGGAGAGGAGGTGGTGGATGCAACTCTGCTGAGATTCAAGATTCAACCTACACATGAAAAGCTGGAATATTTAAGTCTCTGGGACATATATGTAATGGGTATAGTGCTAATTATAGGTTCAAATAAATGGGGTAGAAGAACCATGTTTAGGAAAATTATAAATGAGTCTAACTGATACATTGCGGGAGATGGGTTATCATATATTCCAAGGTAAGGATCACTGATGGGGAACTGATTTCCAGGGGTTTTCTGACCTTCCTGTAGTGTCTAGATGTCCCTTGAGCTCCCAGGAGCACTCATTTTTGAGGTACTGTTTACTGTGGCAGACAGTGAGATCCTCCTGGGGTGTGCTAAGCATAATCTCTGGAATGACCTCCTGACTTACTTTGAAATCTTTTAGCCATAAAATCTCATTTTCTCCAAATGCCTCATTAGTTGGTGCTGAGTATTAATGCCTCAGTGCCAGGAAGGTTCATCCCTAGGATTTATGTCCCATTTTGGGGACTGAATTTATATGCTGAGTTTGGTTTAGAGAAAGCCACATTTGAGGAACATGGAGGCCCTCAGGAATTAACTCTTAGGCAATATATGTTACCAGTCAAGATTTCAATTTCAAAAGAACAAGATTCTATGGACAAACATCAATATCAAGGGCCTGGTGCAGTGGTCTGCCCTACTTTGCTAAGCAATGCCCATGTACTCCAGAGATTCTCACAACTATATGAAAGAATATAGCAGGACTCACCAGGATGGGAATTCAAGGAGTGGGATGTATGGGAATTCCCTGTATTTTCTATGGGAATTTCTGCAACTTAAAGATTTTTTGGAAAAATAAAGTGAAAAAAAAAAAAAAAAAGACATTTGGGGAACATCCAGAAGAAACTGTCAATATACACGAAAGATAAGTGATCTTATGGTGATGAAAGGCACAATGCAAAATTAAAAATTTTTTTGTTGTTTTTGTTGTTATTTAATTATTTTGTTTTATTATTGTAATTTTTTTGTTAGCTTTGTTTTGAGTGATGTTGTGAGTTGCAGAGGCGTTGCAGCTGTGGTATTGTTATATCACCTGTTCAGGTTGTCGGTGTTGGGGGAATGTGTGTGGGGGTGCACCTGGGCATGCCTCTGTGGAGTGTGATTGTGTTAATGTGGTCATGGGGTGTTTTCTGTTTTTTTAACAATGGCCATTCTAATAGATGTGAAATGATATCTCATCACTTTAATTTTTATTTCCCTCACAGCTGGGGATAATGAATATCTTTTCATGTGTTTTTTCACCAT
>JAKSZT010034768.1:175812-187283 GCA_026826555.1 Tolypeutes matacus | reverse complement strand
TACCCATAATAAAAAAAAAATTAAAAAATAAAAATAAAAAAATAAAAAAAATAAGTAAAAAAAAAATTACCTCAAAATGGATCAAAGACCTAAATATAAAATCAACAACCATAAATTCCTAGAAGAAAATGTAGGAAAATATTTTCAAGATCTTGTGGTAGGTAGTGGTTTCTTGGACCTTACACTCAAAGGAAGAGCTAGAAAAGAAAAATAGATAAATGGGACCCCCTCAAAATTAAATGCTTTCATACTTCAGAGAACTTTTTCAAAAGGGTGAAAAGACAGCCTACTCAATGGGAGAAAATATTTGGAAATCACTTATATGTTAAGGGTTTCATTTCCATGATGTAAACAGATTTCTACAATGCAACAATACAAAGAGAAACTTCCCTATTAAAAATGGGCAAAAGACTTGAATAGACAGCTGTCCAAAGAAGAAATAAATGGTGAAAGAAACTCATGAAAAAATGCTCAGCATCACTAGAAATTAGGGAAATGCAAATCAAAACTACAATGAGATATTTCACACCTATTAGAATGGTCACTATTAAAAAATCAGAAACTATAAGTGTTAGAGAGGATGTGGAGACGTAGGAACCCTTATTCATTATTGGTGGGAATGTAGAATGATCCAGCCAATGTGGAGAATTGTTTGGCAGTTCCTAGGGAAGTTGAATATAGACTTGACATGTGACCCGGCAAAACCGCTAGTAGGTATATCCCCAGAAGACGTGAGAACAGTGATACAAAGAGACAACTGCACACCGATGTTTACAATGGTGGTGTTCACAATTCTGAAAAGATGGGAAACAACCCAGATGTCCATCAATACTGTATGATTGCACTGTTATGAACTAAATATATTGTGTAAACTCATGGAGTTAACAACTAGAATATAGTTCACCAGTAAATAGAATGAAATAGTGGAAATCTGAGGGTGAATCAGTGCAGAATTGGTAAAAAGGTTGTCAGTCTTTGAAAATGAATAGAAAATGGTGAAAGCACATCATAGTGTTTTTAACTAGCATAATTATTACATTGGTGTGCCAGTGATTGAAAGGGAGAGTCGAAGGACATATATATAACTAAAGGAAAGTTACAAAATGTAACGTGGGATTGAAAACCTCATGTGAAATAAGCATATGGGTAATATTGCATGCATAAAGCTTTTTTACAAAATATAAATGCAAATAAATTAGATGGCAGGGGAAGTGTAGAGAAATTGAGAGGTGATAAGTTTTTTTTTTATTATTGGAATAATGAAAATGCTCTAATAATGATTGAGGTGAGGAATACACAACTATGTGATTATACCAAATGCCATTGATTGTACACTTTGGATGGGTTTATGCTTTATTAATATGTATCAAATTTGATATGTATAATCTGCATTTCCCTAATAGCTAGTGACATGAGCATTGTTTTATTTACCTTTTGGCCATTTTTATTTCTTCTGTGGAAAAATGTTTGTTCAATTATCTGCCCATTTTTAAACTGGATTCCTTGTCTTTTTTCCTTTATATATATATTATTTTAGATATACTTTAGATTACAGAAAAGGTCCAAAGGAAATATAAGGGATTCCTATATGACATCTCCCTTGTCCTTTTTTTTTTTTTTTTTTTAAGGTACTAGGGTCAGGGATTGAACCAGGGACTTCATTTGTGGAAAGCCACCACACCAGCACTCAACCACTCAGCCACATTGGGTTCCCTGATTTGGTTTTTTCATTTGTTTGCTTGTTGTCATTTTTTTTTTTTTCAGGAGACACTGGGAACCAAACCCGGGACCTCCCATGTGGGAAGCAGGAGCTCAACTGTTTGAACCACATCTGTTTCTCCTCCCTTGTCTTTTTATCATTGAGTTAGTTGTGTTTTAAATTTATATAACATTGAGATCAAACCATTATCTTATATGTGGTTTCCAAAATTTTTTTCAATTAAATAGGCTCCCTTTTCAATTTCTTACCAAATTTATATGAAGCGCAAAAGTTTTTAATTTTGAAGTCCTGCTTATTTCTTTTTTTCTTTCTTTGCTCATCCATTGGGTGTAAGGTTTAATAAACCAGCACATAATACACGTTCTTGAGGTTGTTTCCCTATAATTTCTTCTAGGAGATTTATGTTACTAGTTTTTATACTAAGGTCCTTGATCCATTTTATGTTAATTTGTGTATAAGTTGTGAGACATGGGTCCTTTTTCTTTGTGTTATCTATGGATGCCCAGTTCTCCCAGCTCCATTTATTGAATAGACTCCTCTGGAAGTAAGAGTCCTCCAACTTCATTCCTTTTTTAAAGGTTTTTTTCCTCTATTCCTATCCCGTTACTTTTCCAAATAAATTTGATAATTGGATTTGCCATTTCTGCAAAAAATGGATTTTTGGTATTTTTATTGGAATTGCATTTGAATCTGTAAATGAATTTGTCGCCTAGATATCTTAATGATATGTAGTCTTCCAACCAATGAACAAGGAATGTCCTTCCAATTATTTAGGTGTTCTTTTATTTATTTCAGCAATGTTTTATTGTTTTCTAAATGCATATCCTTTATGTCTTTGGTTAAGTTTATTTCTAAATATTTGAGTTATTTAGTCACTCACTATGTAAATGAAATTATTTTTTCTGATATCTCCTCACATTGCTCATTTGTATGTATTGAAACAGTTTTGATTTTTGTGTATTAATCTTTTATCCAACCAAGTTGATGAGCCTGTCTCTTTGTTCTAGTAACTTTGAGGTGAATTTTTCAGTATCTTATATGTAGAAGATCTAAATCTCAGCAGAGTTGCAGGCAACACCTACTCTTAAGGTCATTGGACTCACCGAGGACAACTAACAAAAGGATGATGATGGACAACTCACATCCCTAAAAACAAAAAGTATCTCCAACTGCCAGCAAGACCATTCCATCCACCTGCCCTAATAGGATCTAAGACCCCTCTCAATCAGAAGCAGAGTAGGCAACACCATCCCCAAATCCTCAAGATTGAGGAATGAACAAAATTAAGGGGGAACTGCAGCCATGGACTTATATACACTTATTATTTTTCTAGTAGTGGGCAATCTTGTAACACTGATATAAAAACATTAGTCATGAGAAGTTCTGAGGGGAGGGAATGGGAAAAACATGGGACATTTTTGATACATTGGAATTGTTCTGCAAGATAATGCACTGACAGATACAGGCCATTATACAGTTTGTCAAAACCTTAAAAAAAATCTAAGTGGAGAAATAGATGCCTCTACAATTATAGTGAGGGAGTTTATAGATCATTATCACCATTATACAGAACATCTTGACAGAGAGTTAATAAAGAAATAGAGACTTGGAAAAATACATTAGAGGATCTAGACCAAATAGTCATATATTTACAGAATAATACACAAAAATACAGCATGATATATATTCCTTCCAAGTGCACATGGATCATTCTCCAGAATAGACCACATGCTAGGTCACAGAACAACACTCAGTGAATTCAGAAAGATTGAAATTCTACAAAGTAATTTTCCTAGTCTCAACAGAATGAAGCTGGAAATTATTAAGGGGTAGAGAACCAGAATAGGCACAAAGATATGGAAGTTAAACAACACACTCTTAGACAATCAATTGGTCAAGGAGAAAATTGCAGGGAAATCAGTAACAATCTTGGAATGAATGAAAATGAGAACACAACAATATCAAAACCTATAGGATGCAGCAAAAGCAGTTCTTCGAAGGAAATTTATAGCAATAATTATTATGTCTATATATTTAGAAGAAGAGCTAAAATCAAAGACCTAACTGTACACCTGGGGGAACTAAAAGAACAAGAAACTAATCCCAGAGCAAGAAGAAAGAAGGAAATAACAAAGATTAAACAGAACTACATGAAATTGAGAATTACAAAATACTAGAAAAAATTAACAAAACTTAAATCTGGTTCTTTGAGAATAATAAAATTGGCAAACCCTTAGCTAGGTTAACAAAGTAAAAAGAGAGAAAGATGCAAATAAATGAAAAATGAGAAATGGGATATCACCATTGATCCCAAAGAAATAGAGTGTCATAAGAGGATACATTAAAATTATATTGCAAGAATATGGATAAGTTCAATGAAATGGACAAATTTCTAGAAATACACCAGCAACTAAAGTGAAGAAAGAAGAAATTGATTAACTCAACACAAGAATTACAAGTAATGAGATTGAATTCGTCATCAAAAACCTTCCATGTCAGAAAATCCCAGGACCAGGATTCACAGGAGAATCCTACCAATCATTTGGAAAGAACTGCTACCAATGCTGCTTAAACTCTTCCACAGTGTAGAAGTGGAGGAGCCACTGCTGCCTGGACACAGTGGTACTGGGCGAGACTGCAGCATCAGATGCCGCCCCACGCTGAGCACCTCCTGCAAGGCACTGAGTAACTTGGGTGAATGAGGCCGCTGGGGTCCCCGCTTCTCAGGCCCCGGGCTCTCTGGAGCCCCCACTCTCTGAGGGGAACCCAGACTCTGAGGAACCCCAAGAGGGCCCTCCACTCTGAGGGGAAGTCAGACTCTGAGAAATCCCAAAGGAATCCTCACTCTTTTGTGGGGGGACCGGGACTCTGGGGGACCCACACTCCCGGAGGGACCCTGAGGGACTCTCGGGGTATGCCAGCTCTGAGGGGCCCCACTCTTAGAGGGGACTCCCAACTCTGAGGGGCCTCCCACTCTCAGTGGGGACCCAGACTCTGAGAAAGCCCAAGGACTCCCTCTCTAAGGGGCTGTGAGGGGAACTAGACTCTGGGGGTCCCCCACTCTCTTAGGACATCTGGTGAGTGCATGGGCATGGGGTTCCCCTGGAGCTGGCAGGGGCCGGTACCCTCAGGTGGAGTCACCAAGCTTGGCTCCTTGTCTCCAGAACAAAGGCTGCAGTTGTGGTAAGTTTGCTGACCAAACTTGGTGGGGGCAGGGCACGGCCCTTCCGGAACCCCCCATAAGCAAGGAAATGCAGGATGAGTGACCTTCTGAAGGGCCTTCCAGTACAGCATTTGTGGGACTCTTGGGGTAAGTGGGGGTTCCAGAAAGTTGTGCATGGCATCGCTGCATGTCCTGCATGCCCTCTGGGCTGGGTTTGGTATGGGGCCGCGTAGGGGTTATGTGGTCGGGCTGGGGGCTCAGGGTCCTGTTGGGGGTAGGCTGGGCAATTGCACAGGCCCCTGTCAGAATAAGAGTGGTATAGTTTTTCTTTGCACTTACAAGATTAGTGTCTTAAATCTTTGGTTTTTTTTTTTTTCACACACGATAGAATTGTGTATTCTATGAAAGTTAAATTAGTGAAATTGGATAATTAAAGCTGCAATCTATTTATCGTTGTACCACCTTTTGTTATCCATGCACCAATTGATAGACTTTAGTATTTTTTTTTTTTTTTTTCCAATTTTCACTGCCATGACCTTGCCCTAGGATTCATTGCATGGACATTATTTCATTTGTCTTGGATAGATTTCTCAGAGTGGAATTAGCAAGAATTATGGTAAGTTTATATTTTTAATAAACTGATGAAATATTTCCCAAAGTGGCAGCACAATTTTGCATTCTCAGAAATGTAAGAGACCTCCAGTTTTTCCCCATCTTCTTTAATAAATGGCATTATTTCTTTTGATTTTAGTCATTCTAGTATATGTATATGATAGCTCAGAGCGGATTTCAATTTGTGTTTCCCTAGTGATGAAAAGAATTGAACGTTTCTTCTCTGGTAAATGTGTATTCATGCATTTTCCCTTTTTTAAGTGCTGTTTGCCTACTTTTTTTTTTTTTAAATACAAATCAGTTTTCTTGATACATATCAACAAAGCTTACAATTCATCCAAAGTGCACAATCAGTGGTATTCAGCACAATCACATACTTGTGCATTCATCACCTCAATCATTAGCACATTTTCATTATTTCAATAATAATAGAAAACAAGAAAATCTATTACCTCTCTGTCTTTCTATGCTTCCCTTGCTGTGCAGAGCTCCTATTTTTGTCTATTCTTGCACAAATACTTTTTTTCCCTTCTCTAAATTGATTTATATTTCATCAGTTGATGGAAACCTGGCTTGTCTCCACCTTTTAGCAATCATGAATAACGAATACCCCTATGAATAGAGGTGTGAAGGTGTCTATTCATATCACTGCTCTCAGTTCTTCTCGGTACATACCCAGTAGTGGTATTGCAGGATCACGTGGCAAACCTGTATTCAACTTTTCTAGGAAGTACCAAACAGTCCTCCACTATGGCTGTACCGTTCTGCATTCCTACAACAGTGAATAAGTGTTGTATCTCTCCACATCATCTCCAACATTTGTAGTTCTCTGACTTTTTAATAGTGGCCATTCTGATAGTTTTGAAGTGATATCTCTTTGTAGTTTTAATTTGCATTTCCCTAATCATTAATGATGGTTAACATTTTTTCATGTGTTTTTTGCCATTTGTATTTCTTCTTTGGACAAATGTCTATTCATGTCTTTTCCCATTTTTAATTGGGTTGTTTTTCCTTTTATTGTTGGGTTGTAACATCTCTTTATATATCATGGATATTGAACCCTTATCAGACATGTGATTTCCAAGTACTTCCAAGTATTTTCTCCCATTGAGTTGGCTGCCTTTTGACCCTTTTGACAACAAAATCTTGTGAGGTACAAAAGTGTTTTAATTTTGAGGTCCCATTTATCTATTTTTCCTTTTGTTGCATGTGTTTTGGGTGTAAGGTCCAAGAAACTACCATGTACCACAAGGTCTTTCAGATGTTTGCCTACGTTTTTCTTGTAGTAATTTTATGGTCTTTTTATTTTTAGGTCTCCAATCCATTTTGAGTTGATTCTTAAATAGGGAGTGAGATAGGAGTCCTTTTTCATTCTTTTGGTTATAGATATCCAGTTCTTACAGCACCATTTGTTGAAGAGACTGTTTTTTCCTTCGTACATGGAATTGGTAGGTTGGTAAAAAATGAGTTGACTGTAGAGGTGAGGGTTTATTTCTGGACTCTGAGTTGTATTCCCTGTTCGATGTGTCTCTCTTTATGTCAGTACCAAGGTGTTTTGACCTCTGTAGCATTGTAATATGTTTAGAGGTCAGGCAGTGAAATTCCTCCCATGTTCATCTTCTCTTTTAGAATGTTTTTGGCCCTTTAGGTGCAATTTCCCTTCCAATTGAATTTGGTAATTGCCTTTTCCATTTCTGTAAAGTAGGCTGTTGGAATTTTGATTGGTATTGCATTGATGCTATGAATCAGTTTAGGTAGAATTGACATCTTCACCATATTTACTCTTCTAGTCTATGAACATGGAATGTCTTTCCATTTGTTTAGGTCTTTTTTTAAAAAATATATATTTTTTATTTTTATTTTTTTCAAAAAAGGTATTTATATTACATAAATGTTACACAAAAATATAGGGGATTCTCATATGCTCCGTTTCCCATACCTCCCACATTTTCCCACATTAACAACATCCCACATTACTGTGGCAAATTCATTACAGATGAAGAACACATTTTAGAGCGTTGCCACTGAGCATGGATTATAGTTCACATTGTAGTTTACACTCTGTCCCATACAATTCTGCAGGTTATGGCAAGACATGCAGTGGCCCATATCTGTCATTGCAGTGCCATTCAGGAAAATTCTCAAGTCCCCCAAATACCCCCACAGTTCACCTGTATTTCCCACACCCTACCCTCAGAGCCTCCAGTGGCCACTGACTCCACATGAATTCTTTTGTTTCTTCCATTGCTAGAATCACAAGTCCATAGTAGAATACCAGTAAGTCTATTCTAGTCCATAGTTCACTCTCCAGTCCTGAGGTCTCTGGGATGGGGCTGTCCACTCCACCTCTAATTGAGAGGAGGCTTTGATCCCATAGGGAAGATGGATGGGACTCTCTTGCTTGCAGTTGTAGACTCTGAGTTCCTTTGGATGGTCTTTGTCCATCATCATCTCCTAATTAGTTGTCCTGGGTGAGTGAATGAACTGGAGAGAAGGTATTGCAACTCCATTGAATTTCAGGGCCCAGCTGGTGCATGGACAGCCCAGAGATTGAAGTCTCTTGGACACGTACCTACCAACTCCAGCACCAATTACAGGTTCAAATAAAAGGGACAAAAGAGACATGTGTAGAGAAGTCACATTTGAGTCCAACACTATCACCCTCAGGAGCACAAACTCCAAAGTAGGGCACCTGACAAGGCACCAGACTACAGAGCTATCTGCCATGACCGTAGGTCCTGGGTGTCTCCAGAGCCCGCAGGATCCCCAGTATTTGGGGTAGTATCTACATCGGTCAATAAATCTATAGATTAGTTTGTGTAGGATAGACATCTTGATGGTGTTTAGTCTTCCTATCCATGAACAGGGAATATTTTTCCATTTAAGTCTTCTTTGATTTACTTTAACAGTGTTGTATAGTTTTCTGTATATAATTCCTTTACATCTTTAGTTAAATTTATTCCTAGGTATTTGATTCTTTTAGTTACTATTGTAAAAGGTATTTTTTTCTTGATTTCTTCCTCAGATTGCTCGTTATTGGTGTATAGAAATGCTACTGATTTTTGAGCATTGGTCTTATAGTCTGCAACATTTCTGAACTCCTTTTTAGGTTCTAGAAGCTTTGTTATAGATTTCTCAGGGTTTTCTATGTATAGGATCATGTCATCTGCAAATAATGACATTTTTACTTCTTCTTTTCCAATCTGGATGCCTTTTGTGTCCTTTTCTTGCCTCAGTGCTCACACAAGCACTTCTAAGACAATGTGGAAGGCTTTTAGGATTTCGCCATTGAAGATGATGTTAGCTTTGGTTTTTTCATATATACCCTTCATCATATTCAGAAAGTTTCCTTCTATTCCTACCTTTTGTAGTGTTTTTATCAGGAAAGAGTGCTGTATTTTGTTGAATGCTTTTCCTGAATCTATAGAGATGATCATGTGATTTTTTTTCATTCAGTCTGTTTATGTGGGGTATTACATTGATTGATTTTCTTATATTGAACCATCCTTGCATGCCTGGGATGAAACCCATTTGGTCATGGTGTACAATCCTTTTGAAATGTTGTTGAATGTGATTAGCAAGTATTTTGTTGAGGATTTTAGCATCTAGGTTCATTAGAGAAATTGGTCTGTAATTTTCCTTTCTTGTGGTATCTTTGTTTGGTTTTGGTATTAGGGTAATGTTGGCATCGTAGAATGAGTTAGGCAATATTCCTTCTACTTCTGTTTTCTGGAAGAGCTTAAGCAGAATTGGTGTTAGTTCTTTCTGGAATATTTGGTAGAATTCAGCTGTGAAGCCATCTGGTCCTGGGCTCTTTTTAGTTGGGAGAGTTTTGATGACTGAGTCTATCTCTTTACTTGAATTGGACTGCTGAGTTCATCAGTTTCTTCTTTCTTCAATATAGGCTGTTTGTGAGTTTCTAGAAATTTGTCCATTTCCTCTAAATTATCATTCTTGATGGCATATACTTTTTAAAGTATCCTCTTATGATACTCTTTATTTCTGTGGGGTCAGTAGCGATATCCCCTTGCTCATTCATTATTTTTTGTATTTCCATCTCTTCTCTTTTTCTTTGTTAGTCTGGCTAAGGGTTTGTCAATTCTATTGATAGTTTTGAAGAACCAGCTTTTGGTTTTGTTTATTGTTTCTAGTGCTTTCTTATTTTCTATTTTATTTAGTTCTGCTCTAATCTTTATTTCCTTCTTTCTACTTCCTTTTCATTTAGTTTGTTGTTGTTTTTCCAGTTCCTCCAAGGGTGCAGTTAGGTCTTCAATTTTAGCTCTTTCTTCTTTTTTAATATATGTATTTATGGCTATGAACTTCCCTCTCAGGACTGCTTTCGCTGCATCCCATAGGTTTTGATATGTTGTGTTGTTGTTTTCATTAGTTTCAAGGTAGTTACTGATTTCTTTTGAGATTTCCTCCTTGACCGACTGTTTGTCTAAGAGTGTGTTGCTTAACTTCCATATCCTTGTGCCTAACCTGTTTCTCTGGCCCTTTGTGATTTCCAGTTTCATTTTGTTGTGGTCAGAGAAATTACTTTGTATAATCTCAATCTTTTTGAATTAATTGAGACTTGTTCTGTGGCCTAGCATGTGGTCTATCTTGGAGTATGATCCATGTGCACTCGAGAAGAATGTAAATCCTGCTGTATTTGGGTGTAGTGTTCTGTATATGTCTATTAAGTCCAGGACCTCTAATATATTGTTGAACCTTTGTTTCTTTATTGATTCTCTGTCTAGATGTTCTGTCTGATGATGATAATGGTGTATTAAAGTCCCCTGCTATAATTGTAGAGGCATTTATTTCTCCACTTAGTTTTTCCAGAGTTTGCCTCATGTATTTTGAGGCACCTCGATTAGGTGCATAAACGTTTATGATTGTTCTCTCTTCTTGAGAGATTACCCCTTTTACTAATATATAGTGTCCATCTTTGTCTCTTACAATAGTTTGGCATTTAAAAAGTCTATTTTGTCTGATATTAGAATAGCTACTCCTGCCTTTTTTTGGCTATTGTTAGCTTGTAAAATGGTTTTCCAGCCATTCACTTTCAGCCTCCTTGAACCCCTAGGTCGAAAGTGGGTTTCTTGTAGACAGCATGTAGATGGATCATATTTCCTTATTCATTTTGCTAATCTGTGTTTCTTGACTGGTGAATTTAATCCATTAACATTCAGTGTTATTATTCATAACGAATTTCTTACTTCCGCCATTTTTTTGGAGGGGTTAATGTATGTTGTAAGTTGTTTCGTTTCTGTTTTTGTCTTTTTAGTTGTTTTTAAACTCTCCTCCAAGTCTCTCTCCCTTGTTTTTTCCTTTCAACTTGTAGAACTTCCTTTAGTATTTCTTGAAGTGCAGGTTTCTTCTTGACATACTCTCTTAATTTCTGTTTATCTGTGACTATTTTGAACTCTCCATCATTTTTGAATGTCAGTTTTGCTGGATAGAGAATTCGTGGCTGGAAGTTTTTTTCTTTTAGTATTTTGACTATGTCATGCCACTGTCTTCTTGCCTCCATGGTTTCATCTGCGAAATCAGCACTTAATCTTATTGTGCTTCCCTTGTATGTGATGGTTCTCATTTCTCTTGCTGTCTTGAGTATTTTCTCTTTGTCTTGAGCATTGGACATTTTGACAAGTATATGTCTAGTAGTTGGCCTGTTGGGATTTATATTATTTGGTGTGTGCTGTGCTTCCTGGATCTTTACATCCATCTCTCTCAATAGGGTTGGGAAGTTTTTAACCATTATTTCCTTCAACACTCTTTCTGTTCCCTTTCCCTTCTCTTCTCCTTCTGGGATGCCCATAATGTGTATGTTTGTGCATTTTGTGTTATCAGTTAATTCCCTGAGTCCCTGCTGGATTTTTTCTATCTTTTTGTCTATCTGTTCTACTATCTCTTTGATTTCAGCTGTATTGTCTTCCACATCACTAATTCTTTCTTCCACCTGTTCAAATCTGCTGTTATGTGAATCCA
>JAKSZT010034768.1:90296-122247 GCA_026826555.1 Tolypeutes matacus | reverse complement strand
ATGATTGTGTAAGTTTTCTGCAAAAAGGCTTACCTGTCCAAGATGTACACCAGAGAAAACCAACAATTAGATTGAGTTGACATTTTGCCAATCCATATGCAGAAAAATGAAACAAAAAGATGAGTTGATCTTCATTGGTAACAAAGTGGTCAATCTGGAAAGAAGTGAAGACAAGAATGGAGACCAAAGTGTAACCCTTATAAAAGTGCTCTTCATGTTTTAAAAGTCTAATGTGACACAGAAAACAATTCTATGAAAATAAATGCATAATCACACCAACAAAATATTGAACTTATAGCAAATTACCTAAAATTCCACACTTATAATTGAAACACCTTCTTGGGTTTAATAAATGCTATGGTTAACACTTTCTACAATTTGATGATTAAATCTTTATTCTGTACTTTCTAATTCTTTTAGCATAGGAAATAGAGTAAGTCATCATTGACTAAAAAATCAAATCTGGAAGGGTTTTAGGAATCATCATTTCATTTTAAAAGATGAAGAAATATTACCCAATTAAGTTAGTGACACAGTGAGCTCAGGAAAGTCTGAAAAACAATAGTCTGTCAGTATCGCCTTCCCTTAAAAAAAAAAAATCCAACCCAAATCAGTATTAAAACCAAAATCTTTTTACAGTACATTTGGCAACTGCAGGCTTTACAAATGTTGAAAAAAAACTGTTTTAGAAAAACTTTATTTCAACATCAAATAAATAAAATATCAAAAGGCAGATTGACAAAATATGGAAACATTATTTTAAAAAATCCTGTCCCGACACATTTATCTCATTTAATCCTAAAAACAGAAGTTCTTAACATCAATTTCATCCATTTCCTTTATGGTTTGGGTTCTTTATGTCTTATTTAAGAAGTCCTTCCTTAATCTAAAATGATAAAAAAAACCCTCTTACACTTTTTCCTGTCAGCATTAAAGTTACACTTTTCACAAGTGTTTTAATTCATAAGCCCTTCAAATTCTTTCTTTCTGATACTATAGTTTTCTTTTGATATTATAGTAATATGTCTTTAATATCTTTTGACATCATTTACGTTCATTTATCATTATCCTTACGTTTTTCAAGATGTTTTCACAGTCTGCATTTTATTTTTTATCTAGTTGATACTTTTTTATTTAAAGTTCAGTCTATTTGCATTTATTGTCATTACAGACATATTTGGGGTTTATTTCTACCATCTTATTTTGTGTTTTCTATATATCCTTTGTCTTATTTTTTTTTCTGTTTTCCATCTCTATCTTTTTTTCTTTCTGGGAAATTGTCTCAACATCTTTTCAACTTTTTTCATTTCTGCTGTTACATATTTAATATCCAAGAGCCATTTTTGGTTCTCCAAATGTTTCAAAGTTGACCATTTCTTCTCTTATCTCTCCGATGATCTAATGACAGGTTTGTGATGGTTGTTTTTTAACATTCTTCTCCCTGTATTGCCTATTCCCTCCAAGCTTCTTTGATTTTAGTTTCTATCGTGCTATCAACTGTCCTCAAATGTCTCATGACTGAGTTTTCTGATCATATTTAATAATGAAGCACTAAAATGGCAATAAGTGGCTCTATGCAATGATGGAGTTGCCAACTAGTAAATATCACTGGGGGATGATTTGGGACTTTGTTAAGGTACAATCAACTGTCTTTATCTATAGGTCTTTCTTTGGGCTGGTCAGTTTTCCCAAAGAAGAATTTCCTGACCTACTGGCTACTTCTACTCAAGCAGAAGGAGACTAAGAGTCCCCTTGATTTGAGTACAGTAGTTCTACTCTCAGCTATGCTTGGTGTCCCCACACCAGGATCTCCATTTAATATGTCTAGACAATAAACTTCCAGTCTCCTATTGGAGCGGAGGAAGAACAGTCTCTTGGTTATAGAGGAATGGAAGGGAATCTGAGTTCCAACTGCTTATCAGCTTATTGATTTCAATCCCAGCTATACCACCACTTCCAAAAGTACCTTGTATCTCTAATTTCTGAACTTGGATTGCGGCAACTGTTCTACAGAATGCATCAGTCTGCTTCTGGGCTCAACCCACAGCCATATTAAGTTTCCACTTATCCATCTGTTTTCTTAATCACTTGTCCATCTGTTTCAAGCCCCCAACCTTCACTGGTATCTCTCACCATCTTTTGTCCTATCTTCATTCTCTTATGGGTTTCTTCCCTTTTAATCCTTTACTGTTATTTTAGTGGGATTTTAAGGAATGAGCAGCAGTAAAAGCACATGTTCAAGCCACGAAGTTTAAATAGAAGTAATAATATTTTCAAATAATTTAACTCCATCATCATTTTTTTTCTTTCCTCCTAGGACTATTTTATGAATGTTGATATTTCTAGTTCAAATTGTCCTTGACTCAAAACTCTTCTCTCATTCATTCCAGATCTTTATTCATTCCTAATGCTTTTTGGGAGAGCCCTGGTCCTCTCCTTGATCTTATAGTTATTAATTTATTCATTATCTATGTCCATTCTATTATTCAATCTATCAATTTCAGGTTGCTATTTTAAAATTATCATCAGTTTATTACCCAGTACTTCCAATTGCTCTTATTAATCAAAGTTTCTGCTCCAAATTAATAATACACTCTCTTATTTCATTTTGGATACTTATGCTTAATTTAAATTATTTTCCTTCTGGTCCAATATTTCTGCTTCATTTGATAAAGGCAGAAATCTATGATGGCAGAGAGTAAAGCCCAGAGGCAGATTAATTCATGTTGCAGAAACCCAGGAAGGACCAAGACTCACTAAGTACCTCTGAAAAGGGAGCAAGTTATACTGGGGCTGAATTCAGGAAGGCTGCTCATCTATTTGAGAAGCAATTAAATCCCAGATTCCCTTCTCTACTTCTCATAGCCCAAGAAACTGTTCTTCCATCTATTTCCCAATAATGTATCCCATTACATTACTTCCCTGTAAGCTCAGATTCTGCTGGATTCATCAGCTAGGTTGGCTGATAAAGTTTAATGAAGGTTGTTGCTTAAGCCCAGGCCTATCTTGTAAAGAGGTGGAGGTGGAAAATACGTCAAGGCAGAGAACCTCTAGCTATCCAAGTGATATATATGACCTGGCTATAATCACTCCACTCCCAATGATCTGTCAAAAAACCCCCAGTCCCATCTCTACCCCACTGGGTGGCCACACATATACACATGTTCACACACACACACATGAATGATCTGCACCTCAAGGAATCTCTGGTAAACTTAGAGCCTTGTGGAGAGGGAGAGGTAGAAGAGTGGTATGGGGAGCATAATACAAGCATGGCTGCCTACATCTGTAACTGATCTACTTATTCACCCCTACCCTTGGCCATAATGAGTGCTGAGGTGAAAATACCTCTCCACTCCCCAGATGACTTGACTGGTGGTGCTGTTTTTCTGCCTTGCTGTGGTGACAGGGCAGATGTTAATCTACCTAGAGGATTGTGAAAAGAAAAAAAAAAAGAACACATCATCTTTCCAGCTTTTTCTCTATTTACTTTGAGCTGCCATTTCCTATCCTGAGTCCATACCTAGAACCAACTACTTTTCGCCTTCCTGGGATTTCTCAGTTCTTGCTTAGTGTCTCATATCCAAAAACCTTCCTCTCACTTTTTTTTGGCACACTCAAGGTTGGTTTGGGGGATGAAGCTAGGAGCCAATGTTGACTTGCCTAGCTTGTCACAAACTACTTTCCTTAGTTTTTTAAACTCCAGAATCCTAAACCAATCTTCATATGGCATTTAAAGTTTTTCACTGTGGAAATGGCTTACCACTAACTATATATAGTGTTGAAAAGTTCTCATGCTATTTTACCTTATTTTTGTGATGCTTTCTTCCTTGGGCATTTCTTGACTCACTGTTGCCTTACAGTACTTTTATATGTCTTTATGTTTATTTTCTGGGGAAAAAAAAAAAAACAACTATGATGTAACTTGCTATAAAATAATACATTCACTGTTATTAATAGGGGAAAGGGGAAAAGGGGATGATGTAGGGTATATGGGAATTGCCTATATTCTGTACATCACTTTTCCGTAATCTACAGCATCATTGAAGATAAAATGAAAAAAAAAAAAAAAAAAAAAAAAAACAAGACACTGGGGGAATAAACTGAAGAAAATGTCACTGTACATATAAGACAACATATCTTACAGTGATGAAAGAAATAAAGTCAAAAATTTTTTTAATATTTTTCTCATTATTTTTTACTATTCCAATTTTTTAAGTTTCTTGTATTTTATTTATTTTTAAAAATATCATTATTTCATTTACTTATTAATTATATTTGGTTATTTTGTCGACCTCATTTTTGAAGATGTTTTGGATCACAGAAGTGCTACAACCATGACAGAGGAGAATCACTGATGTGGGGTGTCAGTGATGGGGGATGCATGGGAGGAGGGTCACCTGGGGCAAACCTATAAAGCATATAAATGTGTTCAAGTGTCCATGGGGCATTGTCATGGTGGGTGGAGATTCACACAATAATCAAAAGAATATCGAATTCCCATACTGGGGAGCCACATTCTCTAAAAGAACAGCAAGAATCTCCCAAGTATAGGGGCAGAGACTAGTGAAGGAAGATGGTCATTGATGGACCACTGATATTGATGACTGTACTTAAGAACCTTTACTTTTGAAATTGAAACTTAGCCCACTATTATAGGGTATCTAAGAGTTATCTCCAGAGACCCTCCTTGTTGCTAAAATATAGCCTCTCTCTATGCCAAACTCAGCATAAAATGCATTACCTTCCCCCCAGTGTGGGACATGACTCACAGGGATGATTCTCCCTGGCACTGAGGGATTACTACCAAGCACCAACTAGCAATGCAACTGGAAAAAGACCTTGACTAAAAGGGGAAAAAGGTAAAGACAAATGAGTTTACATGGCTAAGAGACTACAAACTGAATCAAGAAGGTCATTCCAGAGGTTATGCTTATGCACATCTCAGCAGGATCTCATTGGCTGCCAAAATAAATATTCCCTGAAATAGTCAGACTCCTGAGGGCTCTGGAGACATCCAGACACTACAAGCAGGGCAGACAGCTCAGGGGTTTGGTGCCTTGCCAGTGGGCCCTACTTTGGAATTTGTGCTCCCCAGTGTGACAGAGTTGGACTCATTTGTGGTATCCCTACACATGTCTCTTCTGCCCCTTCTATTGGAATATATAATTAGTACTATGGTTGGTCTGTGAATGTCAAAGAGACTTAAATCTTTGGGCTGTCCATGTGCCAGGTAGACCCTGAATCTCAACAGAGTTGTAACACCTACTCTCCAGTTCATTGGACTCACCCAGGACAACTAACAAGGAGATGATGGTGGGCAATGACCATCCCAAGGAACAGAGAGTATCTGCAAATGCAAGCAAGATAGTCCCAACCTTCTGCACCATGAGATCTAAGCCCCTTCTCAATTAGAAGTGGAGTGGGCATCACTATCCCAGAATCCTCAGGATTGGGAAATAAACAAAGGTCTAGAGTAGACTTACTGGTATTCTACTATAGACTTACTGTGATTCTAGCAATGGAACAACTTATATCATTGTGGAGGCAGTGGCCACTGGAGGTTCTAAGGGGAGGGAGTGGGAAAAACAGGGATAACATCGGGACATTTTTGGGACTTTGGAATTATCCTGAATGACATTGCATGCCATTATATATCTTGCCATAATTTACAAAATTGTGTGGGAGAGAGTGCAAACTACAATGTAAACTATAATCCTCACTGAATGGCAATGCTTCAAAATGTCTTCATTGATTTTAACAAATGTTCCACACTAATAAAAGATTTTGATAATGTGGAAAAATATGCAAGGGGTAGGGAGCAGGACATATGGGAATCCTCTATATTTTTTATGTAACATTTATGTAATCTAAGTATCTTTTTTAAAAATTAAAAAAATATTTTTAAAAAATTTATCAAATTACACACTTACAAAATGTGAACTTTATTGTATTAAGCTGTATTTAAAAAAAAAAGAAAAAAAAAAAAAAGCTAACTCCATCCTTTGTGAATTGTGTGACTAAGGGTGAGAGTATATGACCTTTTTGGAATTTCTTTTCTTTATTTGTAAATGACACTAAATATAAAGTACTATGTAACCTCAAGGCTATTTTAAGGTTCAAATGACATGATTGTAAAATATTTGGCAAATTGTTAAGAGCTCTCTGTACACAATAAACTATTACTGTTGACATGAAAAAAAAAATACATTCACATTAATTTTTAATATAAAAGAGAATGTGACAGCTGTGGATATTGGTACTCAGAAGTGTATCTATATTTCCTACCTCCTCATTAGGCTTTAATATTGTATCCCCAATGCCTTCAAATGTTTCTTGTATATAGCGTAATTTCCAGACCCTTCACTTTGATAGTTATCCTTCTCAGGGCAGTCTCTATTTTGTCCAACTCCCTCTCTTAGGCAAATTTTTTCTTCTTACATCAATGGGCTCGTAAATAAACAATTTCCATTTACTTTAAATTCCATACTAAAGATAATGATAAATTTTAAGATTACCTTCTCAGGAAACATCATCAAAAAGAACATTAAAAGAACTGGTAGTGTCTGAGCTGTTGAATAAACTTCATGATTTACTAAGCACAAAAAGAACACATCTACCAGCATTCCTCGGATAGAACAGGACTAAAGGAATTGAGTTTGAAATATGAAAAGGGGGCATCTCTTTCTGATTATTGAGGGAAATCTATTAAGACACAGAAAGTCTCCAAATTAAGATGATGTGCTGCATGACAATATACTGTAACTAAAGATTTTAAGCTAAAAAGTTATCCAAGAATTAATGTATGACAGAAAAAGCTTTAACTGGCAAGTGAGTATGCTTCAGACAAATCAAATAAGGCAGAATGAAATAGGCCAGAGGCAAGCACAGTTCTTACAGAACAAAAATAACAAAAATCTCCACATCAGATATGAAGCCAATAGGTGCAGTAGCAACAAAGGACATCTATCTAGTGATGAAATATAGATACACAGATTTCTGGTATTTTGCATCAGCATACCTTTGGCTGACTAATACAACTATAGAAAAATAAATATCAACCTAGAATTCCATACCTGGTAAAAAAAATATATTTCAAAAATAAAAGCAAAATAGACATTTTCAGGCAAACAAAAAATCAATTCTCACACGAAGAGAATTCTTTTATATATATATATATATAAAACGAGTATTTCTTTGGGGTAGAAGCTTACAGTTACCAGACCATAAAGCATAAATTACTTCCCTCACCAAAGTCTATTGCCAAGTGTTGGAGTAAGATGGCTGCCAACATCTGCCAGGGTTCAGGATTCCTGTGGTCCTCCCTTCCTGGGGTTCATTTCTCCCTGGGCTCATCTGCTCTGCTTTTTCCACAAGACCAGCTAGACTGTCAGGCGAACAGCTCTGTCTCTCTCCCCAAGGCCTCTACCTGTGTTTAATGGCGACTCCTCTCTATCTCACCTATCTGCTTCTCTGTGTTTACTTCCCGGGCTCCAGGATCAAAACTCCAACTTTCCTTCTCTGCAGTGCAGATTCTCTGTGAGTCCCTGCCCACCACTGTTGTGGCCCAATCAAAGCCTTAATCATTATTTAATCAAGTAAAAGTGAAACCTCTGAATCCAATATAATCTAATATACCCAGAGGAACAAAGCAGTTTACAAACGTAATCCAATATCTATTTTTGGAATTCATAAACAATATCAAACTGCAACACAAACCAAATCCAACAGCACATTAAAAGAATTATACACAATGACAACTGGGATTTAAGCCAGGGATGCAAGCATAGTTCAATATAAGGAAATCAGTTAATGCAGGGTTCTTAACAAGGTGTCCATGAGATTGAAGTGAAATTTAAAAAAAACATTATTCTTGTGGGGATATGTTGGTGTGGGTGTGATATAATTATTAAATAATACATACTGTAGTGTGGCCTTAATAAGGGGTCCCTGGTTTTCACGTGACTGGCAAAGGGGTTCCTGGGAAAAAAAAGAGCTCCTGAGTTAATGCAACATTCTATAATAACAAAACAAAGGGGAAAAAAAAACAACACCTGATCATCTCAATTGATGCTGAGAAGGCATTTCACAAAATCCAGCACCATTTCTTGATTAAACCATTTGGAAAATGACGAATAGATGGAAACATCCTCAACGTGAAAGGGGGCATATCTATGAAAGACCTACAGCTAGTGTCCTACTTAAAATGAAAAGACTGAAAGATTGTCTTCTAACATCATGAACAAATGAGAATATCCACTGTCACCACTGTTATACATCATTATACTGGAAATTCTAGCCAGGGAAATTAGGAAAAAAAGGAAACAAAAAAAGGGAAGGAAGAAATAAAAGGCAACCAAACTGAAAAGAAAGAAGTAAAATTTTCCCTATTTGCAGATCTCATGATCCTATATAAAGTCATGAAAATCTACAACAAAGGACCTAGAGCTAATAAATGCATTTAGCTAAGTGGTGGGTTAAGAGCAAATGCAAAAATCTACAGTAGTATTTCTACACACTAGAAATGAACAATCAGAAGATGAAACCAACTTTAAAATTTGATTTACAACAGCAACTAAAAGAATCATATATCTAGGGAAAAGTCTAACCAGGGATATAGAGGACTTATATACAGAAAATCACAAAACATGGCTAACAGAAATCAAGGAAGACCTAAATCTATAGAAGGACATTTATGTTCATAGATTGAAAGATTAAATATTATTAAGATATTAAACCTACCCAATGTGATTTCCAGATTCAACACAATCCCAATCGAAATCCCAACAGCCTCCTCTGAAGAAATGGAAAAGCCACTCATCAAATTTATATGGAAAAGTAAGGCACTCTGAATAGCCAAAGAAATTCTGAATTGAAGAACAAAGTTGGAGGACCCTCACTTTCCAAAGTTAAAACTCATTACAAAGCCACAGCAATGAAAACAGCATGGTACTGAGACAAGAACAGATAAAAAGACCAATAGAATATAATTGACAGTTCAGAAATCAACCCTCAACTTAAGGCCAACAGATTTTCACAAGGCTGCCAAGACCACTCCATTCGGAAGGAAGAGTCTCTTCAACAAACGGTGCTGGGAGAACTGGATCTTCATTTGTGAAAGAATGAAGATGGGCCCATACCTCACACTATATACAAAAATCACCCCAAAATGGATCACACACCGAAATATAAGGGCTAAATATAAGGGCTAGAACTAGAAAACTCCTAGAAGAAAACAGGAAAGCATCTTCAGGACCCTGTGTTAGGCAATGGTTTCTTAGAATTTACACACAAAGCACAAGTAACAAATAGAAAAATAGATAAATGGGACATCATAAAAATTTAAAACTTTTGTGCCCCAAAGGACTTTATCATTAAAGTAAAACCACCACCTACAAAATGGACAAAAACATTTGGAAACCACATATCCAATAAAGGTTTAATGTACAAAATATATAAAGAAATTCTTCAACTCAACAACAAAAAGACAACCCACTTTTAAAATGGGCAAAAGATTTGAATAGACATCTCTCCAAAGATATACAAATGGCCAAAATCCACATGAAAAGAAGACATCATCATAAGCCATTAAGTTAATGCATATCAAAACTATATTGAGATGCCATTTCACATCCGCTAGAATGGCTACTATTTTTAAAACTGGAAAATTACAAGTGTTGGAGAGGATATGGAGAAAATTCTTTGCGAGTGGCAACGTAAAATGGTGCAGTTGCTGTGGAAGACAGTTCAGCAGTTCCTAGAAAAGTTAAGTATAGAATTATCATATAATCAAGCATTCCCCCTACTAGATATATTCCCATAAGAATGGAAAGCAGAGACTCGAACAGGTATTTGCACACAGATATTCATACGGCCCTTAATCACTTCTGCAAAAGATGGAAGCAACCCAGGTGTCTATTACATGATAGAGAAATAAAAGTAGGCATTTTAGACATAATATGTAGACATAATATTCCAGACATTGGACTATTATTCAATTGCAAAATTGGAAAGAAGTTCTGATACATGTGACAATATGGCTGATCTTTCAAGATACCATGTTCAGTGAAATAACTGAGACACAGAAGTACAAATATTATATGATCTCAATGATATAATTAGAATAAGAAAACACATAAAATCAGAATCTAAAATAGAGGTCATAGGGGATGGGATGTTAGGGAGTTAAGGCTTAAAATGTACAGTTTCTCTTTGGGATGATGGAAAAGTTCTGGTAGGGATGGTGAATATAATTAACAGCAGTGAATTCTATATTTAAATGTAGTTAAAAGGGGAAATTTTTTAGGTTTTATATATGGTGCTAGATAGAATAATTTTTTTTTTTTTAATAAAAACAACACAGCAGTGAATCCTAAGGTAAACCATGGACTATAGTAAATAGTACAATTACTAGTACAATTATGTGTTTTCATCAATTGGAACAAATGTACCAAATCTGTGCAAGCTGTTAATAAAAGAGTGGTATAGAGGAATCCTGTATTTTATGTCTGAATGTGCTGTAAACCCACAACTTCTCCAGTATAAAAAGACATTAAGCAAAATCTAAGTATGTATGAATAAAGCAAGGACTTTATTTAATAATGATGTTGGTTCATTAATTGTAATAAATATACCATGGTTATTTAAGATTTAATAATAGGGGAAACTGTGTGAGGGGTATGTGGGAACTCTTTGTACTCTCTTTGCAATGTTTTCTAACACTGTTCTAAAAAATAAAGTTTATGTTAATAACCTAAAAAAAAAAAAGTGTACAAATCTAGGCCTAATCTAATTGTTCCAAATTTCATACACTTAGGTTAAAAGCCCAGAGTCCATAAACTTGAAGAGAAATAATGGACAATTTGAAGATAATTCACTCAAAACAACATCAATTCAGAAAATATATTAATGGCCCTCATGTTATAGCAAATTTCTATGTTTTGAGAATAAAAGGTCATCTATAAAATTTTTATATCATAGACATTTTTTCAAAACCCTAATAAACTTAAAATGTTTTAATTAGGAATTTTACCATAGACATGTTAGCATAATCACTATCATGACTTAAATTCAGTATTCCTTATACTCCAAATCAAAATTTCACAATTTATTTCTCAATCTAGGTGAAAAACTTAGTTCATGTAAAAGAACAGATTTATAATCTGGTATCCTTATTCTTATCAAAATTTTGAAGAAATCTCCTTAGAACCAAACGCAAGTATATTTAGGTGATTTAACTCCATCTGTTTTATCTAATTCATTTATACCATATTACCCTATAATTATAGATTTAATTGAAATGACACAGTCATATAACAAAAAAAAATCAATACCTAAACTATCTTCTCTTAAAACACTATTTCTTCTTTACCTTAGATAGATTCCTCTTACTAGCAATTCAGTTACTCTTTCATCAAGTCCTCTCCTCTGAGAGGAGAGCTGAGTCTATAGCTGTGAGACTGATGAAGTAGGTAAAGAGCAAGGTGAGAGAAAAGTATTCCATGTAGAAGAGGCTAGAAAACATAAGGAATCCACTCTCACCATCCTTCTTAAGCAGTCACCAAAATGTAAATGACAAATTATGGAACAATGAATTGCCATTGCACCAGTTCATCTAGAAGGTAAACTGATCATCACTTCATATACTTTCAGAATTCAACTTTGTATCCATTACATTGTGTTTGGTTGCAAATAATAGAAAAAACAATCAAACACACTTAACAATAAAGGTGATTTATTGACTCACATAAATGCAAAGTTAAGAGCCTCAGCGCACAACTTTCTGGCACCCCCCACTTGCCCCCACAGCACAGCAAGCACTGCGCTGGAAGGTGCTCTGGAAAGGCAGCAAGGGGAAATACCCCAAGCCCAGCGTTTCCATGCTTATGGAGCTTCCCGCAGGCCCTCGCCCCTCTGCCACAAAGTAGGGTCCTCAAACTTACCTCAGTTGCAGCCTGGGTTCCAGAGACAAGGAGACGAGCATGATCGCTCAACCTAAGGGTCCCGGCCAGCGGCACTTGCTTCATTGCCAGCTCCCCTCACCTGCCAGATAGCGCGCCCCTCGCTGTACACCAGGAGCCAGGTGAGGCTTCACTGCCAGAATACAGGCAGCACAGGGCACAGCCTTGGCCCCCAAAACACCCATGCGCTGGGCGGGCCCTGAGCGGCCCAGCCATGCCCCTGCCCAGAAGCACTGCCCCCCACCCCTCCCCCCTGCCACATCTCCAGGGAACCCCAAGCCCTGCACTCACCAGGCTTCCTCAGAGAGTGGGGGACCCTCAGAGTGCAGATCCGCTCACGGGCCCTCAGAGAGGGAGGCCCCTCAGAGTTCGGGGTCCCCTCTAAGAGTGGGGACCCCTCCGAATTGGCATCCCCATACAGTCCCTCAGGGTCCTTCTGGGAGTGGGGGTTCCCCAGAATCCAGGTCTCCTCACAGAGGAGTGAGGGTCCCATTGGGATTTCACAGAGTCCAACTTCCCCTCAGAATGGGAGCCCCTTGGGGTTCCTCAGAGTCTGGGTTGTCCTCAGAGAGTGGGGGGTGCCCAGAGAGTCCAGGGTCGAGAAGCGGGGACCCCAGTGGCCACACTCACCCAAGTTACTTGGTGCCTCGCAGGGGTGGTCAGCGCCGGGCTGCATCTGATGCTTTGTGTCCAGGCAGCAGTGGTTCCTCCACTTCTACATTGTGGAAGAGTTTAAGCAGCATTGGTGGCAGTTCTTTCCAAATGATTGGTAGGATTCACCTGTAAAGCCATCTGGTCCTGGGACTTTCTGACATGGAAGGTTTTTGATGATGAATTCAATCTCATTACTTGTGATTCTTGTGTTGAGTTAATCAACTTCTTTTTTCTTCACTTTAGTTACTGGTGTATTTCTAGAAATTTGTCCATTTCATTGAACTTATCCATCTTCTTGGAATACAATTTTTAATGTATCCTCTTATGATACTCTATTTCTTTGGGATCAGTAATATCCCATCTCTCATTTTTTATTTTATTTATTTGCATTGTCTCTCATTTCTTTGTCTAGCTAAGGGTTTGCCAATTTTATTAATCTTCTCAAAGAACCAGCTTTTGGTTTTGTTAATTTTTTCTAGTATTTTGTAATTCTCTATTTCATGTAGTTCTGTTTAATCTTTATTTCCTTCTTCTTGCATTAGGATTAGTTTGTTGTTGTTGTTTTAGTTTCTCCAAGTGTACAGTTACGTCTTTGATTTTGGATCTTTCATCTTTTAAATATATAGGCATTTATTAATATAAATTTCCTTCTCACCATTACTTTTGCTGCATCCTATAGGTTTTGATATTGTTGTGTTCTCATTTTCATTCATTCCAAGGTTGTTACTGATTTCCTCTGCAATTTCCTCCTTGACCAATTGATTGTCTAAGAGTGTGTTTAACTTCCATATCTTTGTGCCTATTCTGGTTTTCTGCTCCTTAATAATTTCCAACTTCATTCTATTGAGACTAGGAAAATTACTTTGTATAAATTCAATCATTCTGAATTCATGGAGTGTTGTTCTGTGACCTAGCATGTGGTCTATTCTGGAGAATGATCCATGTGCACTTGGGAGGAATATATATCCTGCTGTTATTTTTGTGTAAAATTCTGTAAATGTATGTGAATTTGGCCTAGAACCTCTAAGGTATTTTTCCAAGTCTCTATTACTTTATTAACTCTCTGTCAAGATGTTCTGTATAATGGTGATAATGATCTATAAACTCCCCCACTATAATTGTAGAGGCATCTATTTCTCCACTTAGATTTTTTTTTAGGTTTTGACAAACTGTATAATGGCCTGTATCTGTCAGTGCATTATCCTGCAGAACAATTCCAATGTATCTATGTCCCATGTTACACTTTTTTCCCCATTCTCTCCCCTCAGAATTTCTCAGGATCAATTCCTTTATATCTGTGTTACAAGTTTGTCTATTACCAGAAAAATAATAAGTCTATGTTAGTCCATGGTTGCAGCACCCCCTTAACTTTGTTCATTCCTCAATCTTGAGGATTTTCAGATGGTGTTGCCTACTCTGCTTCTGATTGAGAGGACACTTAGATCCCATTAGGGCAAATGGATGGAATGGTCTTGCTGGCAGTTGGAGATACTCTGTTTTTAGGGATGTAAATTGTCAATCATCATGTTTTTGTTAGTTGTCCTGGGTGAGGCCAATGACCTGATGTGTAGGTGTTGCCTGCAACTCTGCTGAGATACAGATCTTCTACATAGAAGATACTGAAAAATTCACCTCAAAGTAACTACAACAAATAGACAAGCTCATCAATTTGGTTGGATAAAAGATTAAAACGCAAAAATCAGAAGTGTTTCAATACATACTAATGAGCAATGTGAGGAGTCAGAAAAAATAATTTCATTTACAATAGTGACTACAAGACTCAAATATTTAGAAATAAACTTAACCAAAGACATAAAGGATATGCATTTAGAAAACATTTTAAAACATTGCTGAAATAAATAAAAGAACACCTAAATAACTGGAAGGACATTCCTTGTTCATTGCTTGGAATACTACATATTATTAAGGTTTCTAAGCCACCCAAACTCATTTACAGATTCAAATACAAATCCAATAAAAATCCCAACAGTCCGTCTCCCACATGGAGGGACCTGGGTTTGATCCCCAGGACCTCCCGGTAAAATTAAAAATTAAAAAAAAAAAGAGAAAGGAAAAAAAATGAATATATATATACATTTTAAAGGCATTTCCTTTGCTTTTTTGCCCATTTTTTGAATGTCCCAATCCACTAATTATATTTTATTTTGTTTTGTTCTTTGTTTGATTATTTGTTTTTTTTCCTTCTCTCTCTCTTTTTTTTTTTTTTTTTTTTCCCCTGAGTTTCCTTATGTTTGTCTCTTGCATGTACGCTTATCACACTTGTTTCTTTTTCCTAGTAAGAGTATTTGATTATTTTATGAACTAAATGTTCATGGAGGATTTGGATCACAGAAGGGTTACAATGGGTACTGCGGGGGATTATTGGGGGGGTGTCTGGGGGGGTTTCGTGGGGATTGGTTCATCCGAATATACATGAAAGATATACAAAATCATTCAAAGGATTGGGGGATGGGGCATGGTCACGATGGGTGGATAATCACACAATAAATGAGGGAATCTGAATTCCTAGCCTGGAGAGCTCTGTCACAGTCTCCAAAGGAGCAACAATAGTCCTCTGAGTGTAGGGACAGTGCCTGTCAAAATAGGATGACCCACTGATGTTTTTTTTTTTTTATTTTATTGATGACTACCCTTGTGAGTCTTTGCTCTTATAAATGAGACTTAGCCTGCAGTTGTGGGGTGCCTAAGGGTTGCCACCTGAGAGCCTCCTTGTTGCTCAAATGGGCCTCTCTCTAAGCCAAACTCAGCATATGATTGCATTACCTTCCCCCCAACGTGGGACATGACTCCCGGGGATGAGCCTCCCTGGCAACGAGGGATTAATACCAAGTGCCAACTGGCAGCTTTGCACAGTGGCAGTATCATAGCCAATGAGGTTTATCCGAGGCACGATTATTGCTAATTGAAAACTTTTCCCAAGTGCCAACTGGCAACACAACTGGAAAAAGACCTTGAATAAAAGGGGGAAATGGTAAAGACAAATGAGTTCAAATGGCTAAGAGACTTCAAAGAGAGTCGGGAGGTCATCCCAGAGGTAACTCTTACGCACACCTCAGTAGGAGCTCATAGAACATCTAAGTGCCTATCACCCCACTCAGTGGGGCTCCTGAGAGCTCCGGAGACACCCTGGTCCTATATAAGTGGGGATAGCCCCAGAGACTGATGCCTTATCAGTGGGTTCTATTTTGGAATCTGTGCTCCTGAGAGTGACAGAATTAGACTCAAATAAGTCCTCCCTGCACATGGTTCACCAGTCCCTTCTATTGAAACCTATATGTGATGCTGGAGTTTTTAGGTATACTTCCAGAGACTGGAGCCTCCCGCCTACCTATGTGCCAGGTGTGCATGAAATCTAGGTGGAGCTGCAACTCCTACCCTACAGCTCAATGGACTCATCCAAGTCACCTGGTGAGGAGACAACGATGGGAAATGGCCATCCCAGGGAATGGAGAGGGCCTGCATCTGCAGGCATGATCATCCCACCCACCACATCCATGGGATATAAGCCCTCTCTCACCTGGAGTTAGAGTGGACATCACCATCCCAGACCCCTCAGGATTGGGGGAAGAACTATGGACTAGAGTGGACTTGATGGTATTCTCTTGTTCACATATGGTGATTCTAGCAATGCAAGAAATTGTAACAATGAGGTGGAGCCAGTGGCCACTTGGCACTTTTGGGGTAGGGAGGGGATGAGCAGTTGAAATACAGTGGCTTCTTTGGGAGTTGGAGGTTGTCCTGAGTACTGCTGTGGCAACGGATGTAGGCCATTTTAAATCAGCACACACCACTCAGAACTGAGTGGGAGAGAGTGTGGTCTACAGTGTGAACTGTGGTCTATGGTTGGTGGCAAGACTCCAGGATGTGTAAGTTCATTGAGGGTGGTGGGCCACACTGTGGGAGATGTTTGTGTGGGATGTGGTGGGAAGTGTGGGAGGTGGGCAACATGGGAATCCCAGTGGGTTCCATGTAATATTTTGGGTAATCTAAGCACCTCTTAAAATATATGTGTGTATATATATATATATAAACAACATTTTTGTAAGCAAATACACATATATGCATATATATTTATATATCATTTCGAAAATGTTTGTATGTATTGTGAGAATTTTGATTTTTACCCATAATTAAAAAATAAAAACATAAAAAAAAAAAATCCCAACAGTCTTTTTTTGCAGAAATGGCAAATCTAATTATCAAATTTATTTGGAAAAGTAACGGGATAGGAATAGAGAAAAATACCTTTAAAAAAGGAATGAAGTTGGAGGACTCTTACTTCCTGACTTAGCTACATTGGTTAAAAAACAGCAGGGTACTGGCATAAAGGTAGACATATTGAACAGTGGAATCTAATTCAGTATTAACAAATAGACCCCATCTATTGTTCAGTGATTTTGTCAAAGCTCTCAAAAACACCCAGCTAGGACAGAGGAGTTTATTCCATAAATGGAGCTGGGAGAACTAGGTATCCATAGATAAAACAAAGAAAGAGGACCCTTGTCTCACAACATGTACACAAATTAATATAAAATGGATCAAGGACCTTAATATAAAAACTAGTACCATAAATCTCCTAGAAGAAATTATAGGGAAACAACCTCAAGAACTTGTGTTATGTGGTTTATTAAACCTTACATCCAATGGTTGAGCAAAGAAAGAAGAAAGAGATAAATGAGATTTCATCAAAATTAAACACTTTTGTGCTTCAAATAAATTTGGTAAGAAACTGAAAAGGGAGCCTATTCAATTGTAGAAAATTTTTGGAAACTACATAAGATAATGATTTGATCTCAATTTTATATAAACATATCACACAACTCAATGATAAAAAGACAAGGGAGGGGAAGCAGATGTGGTTCAAACAGTTCAGCTTCTCTTTTCTACATGGGAAGTCCCAGGTTTGGTTCCCAGAGACACAACTACAAGCAAACAAATGAAAAAACCAACTCAGGGAAGCATATGTGGCAGAGTTGTTGAGTGCTGGCTTTCCATGTATGAGGTCCCAGGTTCAATCCCCAGCCCTGGTACCTCAAAAAAAAAAAAAAAAAAAAAAAAAAGGCAAGGGAGATGTCTTATTTCCCTTATATTTCCATTGGACCTTTCCTGTACTCTAAAATATATCTAAAATAAAGATTAATATATTTAAAAAATGAAATGGATGAGCAACCCAGTTTAAAAATGGGCAAATAATTGAACATTTTTCCACAGAATAAAAATAGCCAAAAGGTAAATAAAACAATGTTCACATCACTAGCTATTAGGGAAATGCAGATTAAAACTACAATGATATATCATTTCACTCCTTACAGACTGGCCATTATTAAAAAGACAGAAAACTACAAGTTCTGGAAAGGATGTGGAGAAATAGGAATATTCCTTACTATTGGGAATGTAAAATTGTGAAGTCTCTGTGGAACTCAGTTTGGCAGTTCCTCAAGAAGCTAAATATTGAACTGACATATGATCCAGCAATCCCATTTCTACGAATACATTCAGAAGAACTGAAATAAAGGGCATGAACAGACATTTGCACACCAATATTCATAGTGGCATTATTCACAATTGCTAAAGATGGAATCAATCCATGTCCATCAACCAATGAACTGATAACAAAATGTGGTATATACATATGATGGAATATACATTCAGCTGTAAGAAGAAATGAAGACATGATGCATAAGACAACATGGATGAACCCTGAGGACATTATGTTGAGTGAAGTAAGCTAGACACAAAAGGACATATATTGTAAGTCTTACTAATATCAAGTAAATATGATGAGTAAACTCATGGAGTTAAACTATAAAGTATAGGTACTAGGAGAGAGAATAAAGGTTGAGAAGGGGGAGCTGACACTGAATGTTTATTCCAAATAAATTTGATAATTGGATTTTCCATTTAGCAAAAAAGGCTTTTGGGATATTTATTGGGATTGTGTTGAATCTGTAAATCAGTTTGGGTAGAATTGACATCTTAACCATATTTAGTCTTCCAGTCAACGAACAAAGAATGCCATTCCATTTATTTAAGTCTTCTTCAGTTTCTTTTGAAAATGCTGTGTAGTTTTCTGAATACAGGTCCTTTAGGTCCTTGGCTAAATTTATTCCTAAGTATTTCATTCTTTTCATTGCTATTACAAATGGAATTTTCCTCCTGATTTACTCCTCAGGTTGGTTGGTTATCAGTAGGGTATAGAAACGCTATTGATTATTGTATATTAATGTTTTATCCCACCATTTTGCTGAACTTCATCTATTAGTTCTAGAATCTTTGTTGTGGATTTTTCAGGATTTTCTAGATATAGGATCATATCATCAGGGAATAAAGTTTTACTTCTTCCTTTCCTATATGGGTGCCTTTTATTTCTTTAGCCTCATTCCTCTAGCTAGAACTTCTAGCACAATACTGCGTAACAGTGGGGACAATAGGCATCCTTGTCTTATTCCTGATCTCAGTGTGAAAGCTTTCAGTCATTCACCATTGAATACAATGCTAGCTATAAGTTTTTCATATATGCACTTTACCATATTGAGAACACTTTCTTCTATTCCTATATTTTGAATGTTTTTATCAAGAAATGATGCTGTATTTTGACAAATGCCTTTTCTGCATCAATTGAGAGGATAATATGATTTTTCTTCTTCAATTTATCGGTGTAGTTTACTAAACAAATTGATTTTCTTGTGTCGAACCACACTTGCATACCCGGGATAAAATGCACTTGATTGTGGTGTATAATTCTTTTAATGTGCTTTTGGATTTGGTTTGCAAGTTTTTGTTGAGGATTTTTGCATCTATATTGATTAGCAAAATTGTTCTGTGTTTTTCTTTTTTTCATAATATCTTTATCTGGTTTTGATATTAGGGTGATAGCTTCATAGAATGAGTTTGGTAGCATTCTTTGGAAGAGCTTGAGAAACACTGGTATTAAACTATCCTTCAATAATTGGTGGAATTCACCTGTGAAGGCATCTGGTCTAGGGCTCTTCTCTTGGGGAGGTTTCTGATGATCGTTTCAGTCTCTTGTGATTGGTTTGTTGAGGTCTTCTATTTCTTCTAGGGTCTGTGTAGGTTGTTCATGTGTTTTCAGGAATTTGTCCATCTTGGCTACATTTTCAAGTTTTTTGGCATAGAGTTATTCATATTATTCTCTTAGGCTCTATCTTATTTCTGCGGGGTCAGTGATATCTTCCCCCAATTTTATTTCTTTGTGTCTTCTCTATTTTTCGTTGTTAGTCTAGCTAAGGGTTTGTCAATTTAGTTGGTCTTCTCAAAGAAATGATTTTTGGTTTTGTTGATTTTCTCTATTATTTTTATGTTCTTGATTTCATTTATTTCTGCTCTGATCTTTAATATTTCTTTCTTTTGACTTGATTTGGGATTTAGCTTGCTGTTCTTCTAGTTCTTCAAGGTGTGCAGTTAGATATTCAATTTAGCTCTTTCTTTTTTTTTTAATTGCTATAAACTGCCCTATCAGCACTGTCTTTGCGGTGTCCTATAGGGTCTGATATGTTGTGTTCTCATTTTCATTCACTGCAAGATATTTACTGAATTCTCTTGCAATTTCTTCTTTGAATCACTGATTATTTAAAAGCATGTTGTTTAATCTCCATATATTTTTGAATTTCCCATCTTCCATCCATTATTGATTTCCAGCTTCATTCTGTTATGATCAGAGAAGTGTTTTGTATAATTTCAATTTTTTTTAATTTACTGAGACCTGTCATGTGACCCAACATATGATCTGCCCTGGAGAAGGATCCATGAGTGAATGAAAATAATGTATATCCTGCTGTTTCAGGGTGTAATGCTCTATAAATGTCTGTTAGGTCTAGTTCATTGATCATATTCAACTACTCTTTCTTTTTTTTCTCCTTTATTTCTTTACTTATTCTCTGTCCAGATGTTCTATCCAATACTGAGAGTGGTGTATTGAAGTCTCCAACTATTATTGTAGAGACAGCTATTTCTCCCTTCAGTTTTGCCAGTGTGTGCCTCATTTCTTAGGGCATGCAGATTAGGTGCATAAATATTTAGTACTGTTACTTCTTCTAGGTGAATAGCCCCTTTAATAAATATATAATGACCTTCTTCATCCTTAGAACAGTTTTGCCTTTAAAATCTATTTTGTCCGATAGTAAGTATTGTTACTCCATTTCTTTTTTTGATTACTATTTTTGTGGATTATCTTTTTCCATTCCTTCACTTTCAACCTGGTTGTGTCCTTATGTCTGAGGTGAGTCTCTTGAGGCAGCATATAAATGGCTTAAAAATTTTCTATCCATTCTGTCAGTCTATGTCTTTTGAGTAGGGAGTTCAAGCCATTAACATTCAATGTTATTAACTGTAAAAGCATTAATTATTTCATCCATTTTGACCTTTGGCTTTCCGTTGTCATATCTTACTGTTGCCTGTCTTTTTACCCTTTAATTTACTCTTCCTAATAATCTTCATTTCTACACTCTTCTCCAAGTCTCTTGCCCTTGTTTTTTCCTTTCAGGCTGCAGCACTCACTTTTCTATCTCTTCTAATTCTGGTGTTTTGGTAACATACTCTCTCAGTTTTGTTTGTCTGTGAAGACTTTAAACTCACCCTAAGTTTTGAAGGACAGTTTTGCCAGATACAGAATTTGTAGCTAGCAGTTTTTCTCTTTCAGTACCTTAAATACAACATACCACAATCTTCCTGCCTCCATGGTTTCTGATGAGAGGCCAGCCCTTAATCTTGTTGAGGTTCCCTTGTATGTGACACTTGCTTTTTTCTTGCTGCATTCAGAATCCACTCTTTATCTCTGATATTTGTCATTCTGAATAGTAGCTATGTCCAAGTAGGTCTATTCAGATTTATTCTGTTTGGGGGGCACTGTCCATCTTGGATATTTATGTCTTTCATAAAGATTGGAAAATTTTTGGTCATTATTTCCTCAAATATTCTTTCTGCACCTTTTCAATTCTCTATTTCTATCCATCTTCTTCTTCTGGGACACCGATAACATGTATGTGTGTTTCCCATTGCCATTCAATTCCCTGAGACCTGTTCCATTTTTTCCATTCTTTTCTTTCTGTTCCCCTGTCTTTTCCAGTTCAGATGCTCTGCCCTCAAAATCACTAATTCTGAATTCAAGCAATTCAAATCTGCTCTTATGTGCCTATAAGGTATTTTTAATCTCATCCATCATGTCCTTCATTCCTATAAGCTCTGTTACATTTCTTTGCAGGCTTTCAAATTGTTCTTTATGCTCACCCAGTGTTTTCTTAATATCCTGTATCTCTTTAGTCATATTTTCCTATAACTTCTTGAATTGATTTCAGAGACTTGTGTGATTATCATTGATTAGTTGTCAAAATTCCTGTATTTCCTCAGGATCTTGGTTTGTTCCTTTGGCCTGACCACCTCTCCTCCTGTTTGTTAGTATGGCTTGGAATATTTTGCTGATGTCTAGGCATCTGGATATGTTGGTGAATATACTTTGATGGTCAATTTCTCTCTTTTGCCTAGTGTTTTTTTTCCCACAGCACTTCTTTGTTTTTGGGTTCAACTACTGTAGTCTTTAAAATTGCCCAGCTTATGTTATCAAAATTGGGTCAGGGACTAAAGGGGCACAGATTTTCTCCCAGGGATGGAACTAAATAGAAACCTAAAAGAAGTTTTTCTTCTTGCAATTTTCAGTCTGGTCAGCAGATGGTACTCATCAGCGAAACTTTCTACCGAGGTCTTTCAAGCTCTACTTTCCAGTGTGTCTGGTCTGGCCAGAGTCTACATTCAAATCAGGCTCTGCTGGCCGAATTCACTGAAGAGAAGCCCTCCAACTCAATGTCCTTCTTCCCTTGTAACAGCTGAAGGGAGGAAGATGATTGTGTTTCCCTCTTAGGTGGAGTGAGCCAGGGGTTTTATCCAGGCTTCATGTCTTGAGGGTGGGTAATGGGAGCAATTTCTGGTCTCTGTGCCGGTTTAGTAACTCACTTTTTTTTTTTCAGATTCTTTGACTCTCTGCCCATTGCTCCCCTGGAATTATGCAGCACTCTCCTGGTCTGCTGACCCCCAAAGCAGATTCCTCACACAGCTTTTGGCCCTTTCTCTGTTGTTATTGTGAGAGAGTTGACCCCTGCCTGCATACTCCAATGCCACTCTCCCAGAACCTGTCTGATTTATATTATTTTTAATCCTTCATAAAAATCTATAAAGTAGGTATCAGTATTCCCATTCTATAATCATAAAAAATGGAAACTCAGGAAAATAACTGGCTAGCTCAGCAAGTGGTAGAAGTGGAATTTGGGCCAAGGCCTGAATGACTCCCAAAACTCCACTCTCTCTAATACACCCCTCCACTTCCAGGGGTACAGTCCTTCAGAGAAATCCTCTTTTTAACAGACCTGTTAAAAATTTGCATTTTCATACTTTTTTAAGACCAAAAAATTGCACATAAATACAAAGAACAGATTTAATCATGAGTCAATCTGATTCACGGTCTCCTTTCTAAGAGTTTAATCTCCCCTCTAGAATATATTTTTCTCTAACAATGGCTAACTCATATAATAGAAGGTAAATATGCTTTTCCAATGTGCTTTCTTAAAAAATATTTATTTTTTAAAAGATATTTAGATTGCATAAATGTTACACAAAAAATATAGGGATTCCCATATGCCCCGCTCCACACACCTCCCACACCCTCCCACATAAACAACATTCTTCATTAGTATGGCACATTCATTGCAATTGATAAACTCATCCTGAAGCATTGCCGCTGAGCATGGACTATAGTTCACATTGTTCCCTGCACTAATGGCATAAGGAGAAAAAGGTAAATAAATGGAATAGAACTGTGATTCTAGAAATAAACCCAAACATCTATGATCAACTAGGGTGCCAAGATGGTTCAATGGGGAATGAACACTGGGACAGCTAGATATCCACATGCAAAAGAATGAATTTGGGACCCTACCTCACACCAAATACAAAAAAGTAACTCAAAACAGATCAAATACCTAAATGTGAGAGCTAAAACTATAATTGTATTAGAAAGAAACCTTAAGTGTAAATGGTTATGACCTTGGATTAGGGAACCATTTCTCACATCTAAAACTTAAAGCACAATAAAGCTTAGAAAAAAATAGATAAATTGGACTTCATCAAATTAAAAACTTTTTGCTCCAAAGGAAACTATCAAGAAAGTGAAAAAACAACCCATAGAATGGAAGAATATTTCTGAAAATCATTTATCTGATAAAGGTCTAGTGTCCAAAATATATAAAGAATTTTACAACCCAACAATTTAAAAAAAAACTCAATTGATAAATGGACAATTTAAATGGACATTTCTCCAAAGAAGATGTACAGATGGCAAATAAGTACATGAAAAGAGGTTCAACATCATTTGTCATTCTGGAAATGCAAATTGACATTGTTAAGAGGTCAATGGAAATGCATTCTATAACTATAGCTACTACTCACTGGACATTCGCTATATGTTTATTCTCAAACAACATTATGACATAGTTATTATTATCTCCATTTTATAGATGAGGAAACTGATATCTAAAGAGGTTATTTAATCACCTTTTGGTTAATAGCTAACCTAAGTCACACAATTAGAGAGAAAACAGAGATTGGAACTCTGGTTGTCTGACTCCACCAAAAGATCTACTTACATCACCTACCAAAGTGATCCTTCTACAACATAAAACATGCATTCAAGAAATGTGTTGTGTAAAAATTGAACTATAAAATAGTACAATGGGATTATGACAATGAAAAAATATACAGGAAAAATCTAGAAGAAATCATACCAAAATGATAAGATACTGTGTTTAATGATGACATTAAGGGTGCTTTTAGTTTTCAATTTTTCTTTTCTTTTTAAAAAAGCTTTAGATTACATAAATGATACATCAAAAATCTACACCCACATATACCACCCCTCCCCCTCCTACACTTTTCCCCATTAACATCATCTTTCATTAGTGTGGTACATTTGGTACAGTTCATGAACACATATTGAAGCATTCCTCCTAACCATGTTCAATAGTTTACATTATAGTTTATACTTTACACTGCACGTTTTTATAGGTTTTGACTAAACGTACAATGTTCTGTATCCATCATTGCAATGTCATGCAGAAAAATTCCAGTGTCCAAAAAAAGCCCCGTGTTACACCTATTCTTACCTCTCCTTCCCCTCAGAATCTCTGTTGACCACTGCCTTTATATCAATGTTATAATTTCTTCCATTGTTCAAATTTTCTATAATATGATGAATTAACTGTTATAATTAAAATATCTTTTTTTAAAAGAAACTATGTTTAGAACATAAAGACCATTTCTAAACACACATTTACACATGAAGTTTTTGGGGAAATAAAATAACACATTACATGTAAGTGTTATCACTAGATTAATTGCATTTTTACAATGGTTAAAGTCTTGGCACCAGTTTAAACTAGATATATAATTTTAAATAAGTGATTTAACTACTGTGGATTTAGTAATAAATAAAATATCTGTAAACATCTTCAAGATTTTATGAAGTGACATATTTTTCAGCTCTCTAATTATAATACTGAAACTTCAATTTCACTAAAATATTACTAAATTTTATATTTTATAAATAATTGAAATATTCCATTTTGATTAATATTTTATGTTTCACAAAGTACAGTAGATAGACACAGTTGTGGAAAATAAGAAAACTGCATTGCCTTTAACAGTAGTATTTAATAGAAGGTGCTACACATTGTAAAACACATTGTAAAATTATATATTTACAATACTTTCCTAGTTGAAAGAATTTGATAGATATTTCTTGGAACTTACTCACATTCAAATAGAATCTTGTGGCTCCTTCCAGAAACATCCTCACATTCTTATATATCTTTAAGAACTATCTCTGAACCTGGAAGATGCAATATACCTATGAATAGGGTTGTCAGATTTACCAAATAAAAATGCAGGATACCAAGTAAAATTTGAATTTCAGATAAACAATGAATAATTTTTATGTTAATTAAGATTTAGGACATACTTCTCCCGAAAAATTACTCATTGTTTATCTGAAACTCAAATTTTACTTGGTGCCTTATATTTTATACAGCAACCCAAACTATGCACAATATTTAAAAACAAATAGGGAAATTTTCTTAAATTTTATGGATAGTATTAAGTAAAATATTACCAAATATAAGATTAGTTAATTGTAAAATTAAGTAAAAGCTATACTGTGCTATAAGAATTTTCAAATTCTAGCTTAAATTATTTGATAATTTCTTTATAAGTGGCAATACAAGCTTATGATTGTAAATTCAAGTCAGAATGTATGATTTACTTGATGAGACTTATAGTCTTACTTTCTCCTGAAGATGGCATTGTAGCAGAACCATTAAATAATTCCAAAAGTAGTGTGACTGCAGGGTTCATGAGTTGACAGATAGTTTCCTGAAATATGCAGCCAACGAGCATCAGAAATCTTAAAATTCTGTCTAATAAATGTTGATATTTAGGCAACTTGAAATATGTTGAATCACTGTCAAAGAAATTTGACTCAAAGTATTATTAATCCCTTGCTTTTCTGCCACCTACAATTTAATAAACAATTGAGAAACCAGTGATGATTTCCCTATCACTATTTCATGATTTCTAATATACAGTATTTTTATTAGCCTGAATAACAGAGTGGACCAAAACTTTACCAACAACTTTAATTAAAACTTCACTTCATGCTTACACTGTCTTTAAACAAATCAGACAAAAAAAAAATCAACTCATGTTTTTATACCTATGAAATTTGGTGACTCACTTGTAAGCATATAACTTAAGTTTATGAAAGTCAGAAAAGGAATTCTTAAAAAATATCCACATGTTCCTATGTAGAGGGACCTTCCTCAAAAACATTATCACTGGGGGAGAATCAAGTTTAAATACCAGGTTTCCTAGAGCCCAGTCCAATAATGCTTCCCTTACTCTATGCTCTAGCTATTTGACTTTTTAAAAGAACCTACTGCTTCATAATAGAATTAAGAAGAATTTTAAGTTCATTAAATCTGATGTTACAGATGTTTAAAGAATTTTTTCTAAATTACGTATTTTTATTTCTTATGTTTAAACCTATCATTACTTCATTTTCCTATTAATTGTATTTGGCAATATTCTTGGCTTCATTTTTGAAGAGGTTTTGGATCACAAAAGGGCCACAACTGTACCAGGGGAGGATCACTGATGTAGAGTGTCAGTGATGTGGGATTCATGGGAGGAAGTTCACCTGGGCATACATATAAGGTATATAAATGTGTTCAAATGTTCAAGGGGCATTGTAATACTGGGTATTCACACAACAATGAGTCCCCCAAGTACAGGTGCAATGACTAGTGAAGAAGGATGGTCCATTCATGGGCCCTTGATATTGACGACTATGCCTATGAGCCTTTGCTCTTCAAATAAGCCTAGTGTTGTAGGGTGCCTAAGAGTTGTCTCCTGAGAGCCTCCTTGTTGCTCAAATATGGCCTCTCTCTAAGCCAAACTCAGCATAAAAATGCATTACCTTCCCTCCAGTATGGGACATGACTCCTGGGGATTAACATCCCTGGCAGCAAGGGATTACTACCAAGCACTGGCTGGTGATGCAACTGGGAAAAAACCTTGAATAAAAGGGGGAAAAGGTAAAGACAAATGAGTTTATATGGCTAAGAGACTTCAAAGTGAGTTGGGAGGTCATCAGAGAGGTAATGCTTATGCACATCTCAGCAGGATATCATAGACTGCCAAAGTAGATACTACCCCAAATAGTAGGGCTCCGGAAGGGTCTGGAGACACCCAGGTCCTACAGTCATAGCAGACAGTTCTGGAGTTTGTTGCCTTGCCAGTGGGCCCTACTTTGGAGTTTGTGCTCCTGAGTATAACAGAGTTGGATTCAGATGTAACTTTTCTACATGTGCCTCTTCTGAACCTATAGTTGGTGCTGGAGTTGGTAGCTATACATCCAAGTGACTTGAATCTCTGGGCTGTCCATATACCAGCCAGGCCCTGAGCCTCAGTGGAGTTGCAACACCTACTCTACAGTTCACTGGACTCACCCAGGACAACTAACAAGGAGGTGAGGATGGACAACCACCACACTAAGGAACTGAGTCTACAACTGCAAGCAAGAGAGTCCCATCGATCAGCAATATGGGATTGAAGCCCCCTCTCAATTAGAGGTGGAGTGGGCATCACCATCCCAGAATCCTCAGGATTGGGGAATAAAATATGGACTAGAGGGGACTTACTGGTATTCTATTATAGACTTATTGTTATTCTAGCAATGGAAGAAATTATATCATGGATGTAGAGTCAGTGACCACTGGAAGTTCTGAAGGCAGGGAGAGGAAGAAAGAGGTGTAATATGGGGGCATCTTCAGCACTTGGAATTATCGTGAATGACATTGCAATGACAGATACAGGCCATAATATATCCTGCCATAACCTACAGAATTGAGTGGAGAGAGTGTAAACTACAATGTAAAGTATAATCCATGCTTAGTGGCAATGCTCCAAAATGTGTTCATCAATTGCAATGAATGTACCACACTAATGAAAGAAGTTGTTAATGTGGGGAAAGTGGGAGGTGTGGGGAGTGAGGCATACGGAAATCCCTTATATTATTTTATGTAGCATTTTATGTAATCTAAGTATCTTTTAAAAATATATAAAAAATATATTTTAAAAAAAGCAGACACAAAAAACAGAAAAGAAAAGAAAAGAAAAGAGAAAAGAAAAGAAAAAAGAAATGCGGCACCATATGTGGCTCAAGTGACTGGGCTCCTGTCTACCATATAGGAGGTCCAGGGTTCGATTCCTGAGATCTCCTGGGGAAGGCATGCTGGCCCATGCAGGAGTGCTGACCCATGCAGAGTGCTGACACAGCAAGATGATGCAAAAGAGACACAGAGGAGAGACAATAAGAGACACAGCATACCAGGGAACTGAGATGGCATGAGAGATTGAGCATATCTCTCCCACTCTGGAAGGTCCCAGGATGGGTTCCTGGTGCTGCCTAAAGCAAAGACAAGCAGATACAGAAGAACACACAGTGCATGGACACAGAGAGCAGACAGGGAGCACACATAAAAAATAAAAAAACAATTGGGCCAAGAAATAAATAAATAAATCTTTTAAAAAAAGAATATAATGACATCTCTTAAGACAACTGATATAAGAGGTTACTGGACAATGGCAGGTTTCAACTAAAAATGTAGGGTGGTATCAGTACTAGGTACCACCAAAAGCATCTAAATTATGCTCCTAAAAATAATCCTGAAGTTAGTTAGGATTAAATGATTCCTGTTAGGCACATTTTATTACTGGTGAACTGTTAAGACTCTAAAAATGATTCCCATTTTTATTTTATTTTTTATTTTATTTGCTCCATCAATATTTAAATGTTGCCTTAGACTGAATTCAAAGCCTTCTCTAACCCTACTGCACCTACTTTTCCTAGTTTATCTCTCAATAATCATTCATACATCCCTCTACTCTAGAAGGGTCAGTCTATGTTTTCCCAGAAGTGGCCACATGATTTGAAAATTTTATGTGTATAATGCATGGGGCTTTAACTGGTAAAGTCGTGAAGCAGAGCCTATTAATTACTCAAAGCTCAGATTTTTAGCACTGGTACCAAAGCAACCTTGAATCACTGAATAACTATATTAGTACAAAAGTATAAAGTAATAGGCCTGGTAATGCTGTTCTTTTTATTGAATATTGGTGCAGTTGGGGGTTCTGGCATTTAATAGGCTTAACCTATTCTCTATCATCACAGCATATATTTTGGGTCAGGTGTATCTCAATTCTGTCTCCAGGATTACATCACTAATGGTGGCTCTCAATTTCTATTTCATCAGTTTTATAATTGTACTTCATTCTTCCAGAACAAGGCAGTTTCAAATATTGCCCAGAACAATGCTTCTCAACCTAGCTGTACTTCAGATTTGCTTGAGGTTTTCTGTTTGTTTTTTGCCATCTACTTTAGTTTTTATTTTAAATTAAAAAAAAATTTTTTTAGATACTTAGATTACATAAAGGATACATAAAAAATGTAGAGGATTCCCTATGCCCTACTCCATACCCCTCCTACAATTTCCCACATTAACAATATCCTTAATTAGTGTGGTACATTTCATACAATTGATGAATACATATTGAAGCATTACCACCGAATGTATAGTTTACATTATAGTTTAAACTCTCTACCTCACAATTTTTTAAGTTATGATAAGATATATAATGCCCTGTATCTGTCATTACAACATCATTCAGGACAATTCCAGTACACCTATTTTTCCCCTTTCCCTCCCCTCAGAACCTCTGGTGGCCACTGCCTCCACATCCATGATAAAAGCCCTTCTATTGCTAGAATAACAGTAAGTCTACTCTAGTCCATCGCTCATTCCCCAATCAGGAGGATTCTGGGATGGTGATGTCCACTCTGCCTCTAACTGAAAGGGGCCTTAAATCCCATGGGGCAGTGGAATGGGACTCTCTTGCTTGCAGTTGTAGACTCTTTGAGGAGATTTTATAGCCCTGCCTCAACTGTACCCACAGAAATTCTGATTAATCTAGTGTGAATCCCAGGCACTGCAGGCTATGTGAGAACCACTAAACTAGAGTTTTTTTTGTTTTGTTTTTTGTTTTGTTTTTTTTTTAAAGATTTTTTATTTATTTATTCATTTATCCCCCCCTTGATGCTTGTGCTCGCTGGGTCAGCTAACCACGCTGTGCGGGCGGGCTTGCCTTCACCAGGAGGCCCCGGGAACCGAACCCGGGGCCTCCCACATGGTAAACGGGAGCCCTACTGATTGAGCCACAGCCGCTTCCCTAAACTAGAGTTTAACCACAGAAATGCCACACACTTCAGGCCAGTTTTTAAATCTCATATATTCATTTTCAAAATTCTATGTATGCTGAATCTTCCTGACCCAACCGATAGGACAGATGCTTAATTCAACAGTTTCTAAAGGGTACAGCCATTCAAATTCAAGGCATGATTAATACTTATTAAAATCTATGAATCTCTTCTAAATTGTGACTTTATTTCCAACAAACAGGTCTAAATTTCTGTAACAGCTGTGATTCCACTGAGCTCAGGGAAATCTGCAGTGAGAAAGAAATACAGTCCTGGTACAACATGTCCAATTTGTATATCAAGCTTGAGTCTGGGAACTTGGGCCTCTTTAAACAAATTCCTAACATTTTTCTCTGAAATCCTTTAGTAGAGGTCCCAGGACCAGCAGCACCAAATATTACCTAGGAACTTGTTAGAACTGCAAATCCTCAGGCTATGCCCCAGACCTAATAAATCAGAACCTCTTGTATTACCAAGCCTTCTAGGTAATTCTCTTGCCCATTAAAGTTTGAGAATCACTGTACTTAGCATTTAAATGTCAAATGTCACAACACAACACTAGAAGTAATGACAATGCTTTGTAATGACATTTGAGAAATGGAAAAAGTTTCCTACATAATGCAGTTGCCTGGGACAGCAGAAACTCAGTGGTCTGTTTGCTAACTAAATGAGTTATGTCACAATAGGGAATGTGCTTCTGTTTGAGCAGTAATATCTAAAAAGAAAAAATACAACATAATACCAATTGGTACTTCCAGTCCCAATATTAAGTCACATCACTTTGTTTGGATGCATTCTCAGTTTTATGATCTATATAATCTTTATTAATTCTGCATATTTCCATGGTGGAACTTATAATTTTGGTGGATTTCATCATTAGGATTGGCAGTGAATCTAATAGGTTCTCATGTGGAATTGCTATAAATGGAAAATCTCAAATATTTATGATCAAATCCTAGAGATGGGAGAAAATAGAACAATCATGAGTGATATTTTACTTCTATCTCAGTGAACTAAGTTATGTTTTAGTTCATTCCTTTTTGATCTATACTATTCATGACCAAATTGTTGCAAAGTCTGTCTGCATATGACAGGGTTTAGGGAGGTTAGGGGACAGTGAGGAATAAGATAGACTGAGACGCTTTCAAACTCAGCTAATTTAGTTGACATAAAATAGCTGCACTTCATCTTCCTTTCAAGAAGAAATGCCCTGATATCATTATTACCCAGTATCTTTCAAAAGTTCAATTCAGAGAAATAGCATTTGAAAATTGTTTGAGGGAGACTTACTCCATCTATTCCTCCAAGAGCCTCAAATATACCCCTGAATTCAGCCAAACCAACAAGGAAAATAGGTCCATAATTAGATGCTATCAACAACAGTTCCTTATCAAGCTGTATATGCTGAATTGTGCTTTCATGCATTTTCACTCCCATTTATAGG